>CM057848.1:32605672-32618452 GCA_030068395.1 Apalone spinifera
GGATTGTCTAGACAGTATTTGGTCCTGCCATGAGTGCAGGGGACTGGACTTGATTACTTCTCGAGGTCCCTTCTAGTCCTAGTATTCTATGATTCTATGATAAGGATCCTGTTGCGTTTGCCAAATATTATATGGTATGTTCCAGAATCACATGAAGCATCAATCAACTATACCAAGTTCAGGTATGCAACATGGAAAATATTTAACAGAGCATAGAACCACCACATGTTATTGCATGCCTACATCTGGACCCAGATAGACTCCTCCATAGACAGATGTCCTGTTCAGGCACAGAATGAGGGTAATTACCACATCTGTGACACTGCCACACCATCTGTTGCTGCCGAAAGAAGTCTCTCTGTGCGGTTCAAGGCTGTAATAACAGAAGAGGCAAAGCACAGGGAAAGTTAGCAGAACGTTGGCGTATGGTTGGCTTAACAAAACCTCATCTGGGCCCGTGGATACTTTCCAGGCCATGTAATGCCCTCTATAAGGGAAATACCCAAGGCAGTCACACATATACCAAACCCTAGGAAGGTGTTTCCAATTGACTTTGCTGCCAAAAACCAGCATGAGCACGACTGGCACCCATGGGATGAGAGGGCTCAGGATTTTGGTGTCTATGCTGACCTCATAAGACTAAAGGATTTGTAGGGATTTTCCTTAATTAATTGGAATCGAATGAAAACCAGGTGGAAGGAGCCTTGTCCCTCCTGACAGAATAATGAGTGTGGCCTTTCCTTAATCTTCTTCCTGCTGTAGGTGTTTAGGTGCCTGATGGGTTAATTCAGTTGCTTTTGAATTTGCCAGTATGTCCCATTGTCCAAAGCAAAGTAATGCTTCATGGACTAACTAGATTTTTGAGAGAAGTTTGTGGTCCTTTACCATGCTTACACTGTAGATCACAAAAAACTGACACAAGTTACTTTCAGTTAACCCTGTAAAAGAAGCTGAAAATGAAACAAAATGCAAACTTGTAATACAACATGGATGTCATTGCTCCAATTCTTATTGCTCTTGGTTTTGCTAAGCAGATATTTGTTACTATTGTTTTGTCAGATCTCATAAATTATTCAGAGTGGGTTTGGGCCAATAGTTGGGTGTGAGACCCAAATAGAGCAAAAAGTGCTGAAAGTGATACAGCAAACACTGGTGATGGTTGTCCCTATTCTGTAAGATCTGGCATACAACAGATATCATGTTCCCTTCTAAAATTATTTCCAGGAGAGGAATTTTTTTGTCAGAATAGAATTTAGCCAAAATATCAAGACTAGGGGGTATATTCCTCATGTCTTGGCCAAATTCCTAACTGTATCAATACAGTCTGTCTCATAAATTCTCCCTATTATAACAGGAAAGAGATATTGTTCGCATCCTGCCCTAAAATAATTTGGAGTCCCTGTTTGCCATTATACAGTTGCTGTATTTTACTGATGGATGAAGTAATTCCTGTTTATCAGTTTGGGAAATGTTTTGGGAGGAAAAGTAAAGAATAAATATAATATCATTATCATTATTTTGAAAGGCTGAGCAACACTACATCACTGAATCATAGAAATTAGAGATGAAAACATACTAGGTCATCTTCTTCAGGCTAGTTACAAATTGATTCAAATAAGCTTTACATTATTTCTATTGTGTCCCCTGGGACATTATTCTGCAATCTTGTTGATCTCACTTATAGAGATTATTTCCCAATAGTCAACAAAACTTTCCTTTATTCATGTTCAAGTTATTACTCCTAATTATGTCACTGAGGTTACCACAAATAATATATCCCCTTCTTTGCTAAATAAACCCTTCATTATTATTATTTTGTTATTTCATTCCTGTATGACCTATGTGGGTTCATAAATCCATTGTTCTGGGTGGAAGACAGATATAAAGGAAGACATGCCTCTTACCCCAATGAGCTCACAATATAATTTGAAATGACCCAATAAGTGAATGTGACATACAAGAGGGAAGTAAACAAAATTAAAATAATAGCATTACAATTTAGTTATTGCTTATTTCTAGTTATTTCAAATAATCTGAAAGTCATGTACAATTTTTTTTAAATCAGTGCTACCCAACTGCCCTTTAGCTCAGGTATCACTGGCTCACTAATTTGGGGTAAACCATGGACAAGGATTTGAAGGATGATGGGAAAAATCCTCAGTCAACATTTGGCCAGGCCACATAATCATTTTCATCTTTACCACACCTGTGTATAAATTGATCAGTCAATCTTATCACTCAGCATAGTATACAGATACTCTTCTATAGCTATATTTCTGCAATGGAGATGCCCAAGAGATCATAAAAATAGGTCATCTTATTAGTTCATCTTCTGCAAAAGCAACAAGGAGTCCTGTGACACTGTAAAGACTAACAGCTTTATTTGGGCATACACTTTTGTGGGTAAAAATCATGCATGTATCTGATGAAGTGGTTTTTACTCACAAAAGTATATACCAAAATAAATATGATAGTCTTTATAGTGCCACAGGACTCCTTGTGTTTTAGTGTTATAGAGACCCTATATTCTAAGACATGTTGCTTCTCTATACACAGTCCGAATTTACCTTGTTTTGCCATTGTATGACATTGTAAGTTAATTTCCATTCTGCAGTACTCCTTCATTGTTCCCAGAACTTGACTGCTTGCAGGTTTTCTCTCTTTCATTGAGCACGTGCGTTATGAATTTTCCCCCCAAAATTATTAACTTATATTTTTCCAGGCTGACTCTAATTGTATGCCTGATTCTTCAAGCTTTCCTTCCATTAAGCAGGACTTACGGGCTTTGTCTACACTGCAGGATTTTTGTGCAAGAAGCTTTTGCGGAAGAGATCTTCTGCAAAAACTTCTTGCGGAAAAGCACGTAGACACCTCAAAAGCGCATCGCAAAAGCAATGTGCTTCACAAGAGAGTGTCCACACTGCATGGACACTCTTGCGAAGAAAACTCTGATGGCCATTCACAGAAGGGCATATGTGTGTGCAAATATTTATGCAAATATATGCAAATAGTCTCTTTCATACTGACGGGCATGAATACAAGATTAAGGCAAGACTATACAACACACAGGCCCTGTTTCAGTAGGTCCTGCTAATATTAATAAAATTCAATATTTACCCAATTTCCCCCATATGACAGCACTTGAGAGGAGGCTCCCCCACCTCTTGCAGCCTCTTGCCACCCCCTGCTTCCCACCAGCTGGCACCTCCTGCTCATGCGCAGGAGCGGCTTCTGGGGATGTTCCACCGCCTCTTGCCGCCCCTCTACCCACCAGCCAGTAGCAATCAGGCAGGTAGGTGACCTGGGAAGTGGCTCAAGATGTCATGAGCTGCATGGAAAGGGGCTGCACGTTGTGTAGCCCTGTATTAGGTCATCTTCTCCAGGCTAGTTACAAATTGATTTAAATGAGTTTCATATTATTTCTATAGTGTTGTTCAGAATTAATCTTGAACTTTGTGTTCCTGTGTTATTTTTCATACCCCTCTTTTCCAAATATTCAATGAAGACATTAAGCAAAACTCAACCTAGCACTGATGCCTGGAGCATTCTTAATACCTCTCCCTAACTTGAATCGTTGACATTTATTAATAGTGCTAAAGCCTGTGTTTAGTCCATGGCCAGAGCTGCTACCCAAGCCAATTTGGCTGCAAGTCCTTTTTAACTTAAGCCCTTATAATGCCAGCTAGTACCATAGCTTCCTAAATATCTTAGTCTCTGTTCAAGGCCCAACATGTCTTAAATTGGTAATTGGTACCAATCACTGAAATGGAAGTACTGAGACCTATTAAGAAGACAGAATCCATCCCAGCTGCATCTGCCTCCTAATGATATTATTTCATATCAAATAAAAGAATTTGATAAGATGAATCCAGACACAGTCAAATCTCATTTGATATACATAGTTTCATACAAAATAATTGAAAAAAGTAATGATGGCTAAATATGGTTCAGAGGATTAAAAGAGACACTTTTCTGAGTCTAAAGAAGAAGTGCACTTAGAAGGATGTAAAATGCTAGTGACCATTCACTGTGAGCTTTGTGCTGTGCTATCAGCACACCAGGACATACAAGAAGAAATGAAGCTATTTAATGCACGGCATGGAGGGTTTATGTAATGAGTGGTGTGCAAGAAAAAATAATTGCTATGACAACAGCATTGCTCATCATCATCAGATCATGTGGATGTAGCTGCATCTAGTTTTGCCCTGCCTGTGCCAAATATTATGCATTTGAGTCACAAAGGGCCACCATATTTTCTGCTGCTATGACGTTTGCACTGCACAGCTGTGACCCTGTGGTGCAACTCTTGAAACAAACACCATCGCATAGCCATGGTGAAGGACAACTGCTTTCCTGGGGCTGAATCAAAAAATATCCTGTGATTCTCAAGCTCATCCCTAGAGTGTGGAGACCATGTTCTGGCAACTCATCACTGGAGTACTGGGGACAAAAGAGGGCTGGATATATTAGAAAACAGCCAGGCCAGAATAATTCTGTGTTGTTGGGATGTGATCCAGGTTCTGCCAACTCACTACATTTGGGGGTGAGTGGATAAGTGTTAGTCACTGTCATTTGCTCACCTCTTCAAAAGCAGTATTTAATCAATTATTCGAAATAATTGTATTTGCCCACTACATAGTGAAGCAGTTTAGCTCTTTAAAGAGATGTATGTGCAATAACGCTCATATTCATTAATCCCCTTTGAGCTAGGTAACTGGGTTATATTGTCCACATTGTCCATATGGAGAAATTGCAGAGAAGCTGGGAACTGAAGCTCAGTGATTGGCTCAACAACCTACCATAAGTTAGTGGATCTAAATTTAGGAGTGCCTGGCTCCCAGATCCATACTCAGTTTAGTAGATCTTGATGTTGCTGAAATCAGCATATAATGTTTGGTCCGCCAATTGAAGTTTTTCCTCAGCCTGCTAAACATGAAACCAAGATGAGATCACCAAATCAGAATGCCATGAAGTTTGTAGCAGGCAAAATGCAGATGACAGTTGCATTCAGTTTATGATGTCACATGATGACAGGATTCAATGTCTCAATGGGGAAAGGTATTACTCTGTTTTATAATCCAATGAGCACTTAAAGAGTTAACCAACAACAAAGCGATAATGATTATTCTAAGGCTCAATAATCTTGCAAAGATTGATACATACCAATATATTATAATGCACTTTTATAGTGAAATCTTTTTATTTTCCTTCCTAACAGAAGCAATCTCATTTTGACAGGACTGTCAGGAATCTGAAGAAGAATAGGTGTTGAAGGGAGCCAATGGAGGCAATGACACTTTATTATTCACCCACCTCATCTTACTCACACTGTTTTCCAATGCAAGATTAGTCTGTGTCATTTAGCAGAGCTCAAAGCCTTGCACATTTTGTGTGGTGACTTTGAACACAAGGACCCTCTAGTGGTTACATTTTCAATATAGAATTTGCGTCCTTTGCTTCTTAGAATGGAGTATTTAAGAACTAAAAAGATGAAGAGAGCGTTTGCTTTTTTTTCCCCTTTCCCTCTCCGCATCAGCAAAGGGATATAACCTTGGCTTTCTCTGATCTCTGACAAGTTAATTGCATTCCTTTTCTTATCATTTCAAGTAGAACACTGGGAGGCTTTCTAGTCTCTTGGCCCTCTTCTGGGCAGATGTGACAAAATTCAGCCTTCTGAAATAGATGTGTGGTCACCTTTTGACCTGCTTTCTACAAAGCATTTTTTCTTGCATTTCCCTAGATGTCAATTCAGAGTGGATGGGATATAAATTATTGTAGAGACAGTGATGTCTAGCAGTTTAGGCAGAAGACTGCCTCTTGGATAACTGAATTCTGTTTCTAGCTGGATCACTGAATTATTGTGTAATCTTTGATAAGTAATTTAACTGTTTCATGCCACAGTTTGATATGCATATAATAATGCTTATCTCCCTTCCAGGAGTATTGTGAGCCTCAGAGCTACACTATCTGTTATGCACAGGCCTGAGAATGGAGAAGCACCGCTTCACCCCATCAGTCTACAGAGGCGTGGCATGATGGAGGGCATGAGGGATTGGCTCACATCCCTTCTGCCCTTTTTCAGACTTTATACATTCCTGTGACTATGAGAGGGCCTAATTCTTCTCTGTGCAAGTGTAGAGCCTAAAACAAGGGAAAGTGACTTGGCCTCCCCTACCACAGGGTTGCAATGTGCCTCCCTTATCATTCCACAGTTATGAAGGCAGAAACAAAGCTCTTTGTTAAAGATTCAGCAACCACATATCTGCAGTGAAGGACTGAGAAAGCTAGCCACTCCTATCCCCTGAATCCTCTTGGACCCTGAACTAGACTTTCTCCTCCTCCTCCTCATTGGGGGCTCTAGGATCCAGATGATGCCTCTTTCTACCTCGCCACAAAAGAGTAGGGCCAGTAAGGAAACCTGAAGAGAGGAGCCAATAAAAGATTCTGGTGATAGGAGCAGCCAAAGCAGGTGTATCTCACATTCCAACTATAGATTGTCTTCTTAGACTTTCTCTATCCTATTGCCTGTTTTGATGGTTGTTTGCACAAACCCTCCCCAACCTTCTCCTGCCTCCTCACAGTGCTTCACCTCAGCTTCACTCCACATCTGATCCTCTTAGACTCATCTACTCTGTCCTATCCCTCCTCACCTCCCTTTGCTTTATTTTGCTTGTCTCCTCCTCTGTAAACCACATTCTAATTTACATCCATGGGTGTTCAGGGAAAATCTTTGGGGAAAGAGAGAAGAAAAGACTTTATTATTCTTAATATTTATAAAAGGGAGCAAAACCAGATGTTAATGATTATTGGAGGGTGGGTGGCGTCTTTAAGCTCTTGTTCTTTCATAGGAGCAAAATAATGAATAGCATAAATCCATGTTCCCCTCCTCGCACAGGTCACTTTAGCAGAAAGAATCAGATAAAGAGATCTTCTGGTTAAAGTAAAGTCAGGATTTCTGAGTTCTAATTCTGACCCTACCATTAATATATTCACTTGATTCTGAGCATGCAACAGTCTCTTTTTGCCTGGGTTTGCTATTCAGTGAAATGAACATATCATTTCATGGCAGGGGCTATATAAGTGCAAGCTATATATAGCTTCCCAGGAGTGGTCAATTTATGCTACTCCATTTAAAATATTGATTTCTAACTATTATTATCTGATTACATAGACATAAAAAATTCAGTTACCAACTAGGACACAAGATATGTTTATTCCACAGAGTATCCCACTGAACCCACAATGCTTCTGCAGGTTGTACATATTTCACACAGAACTGTGCTCAGGATGTAAACATTCAAGGTTTGCATTGGAGATGTAGGAGAAAAGATATGCTTGTGCTAATTGTTCTGCAAATTTTTGAATTGTAGAAGGTAAAGCCACTCTACAATAAATATAATTACTCCATATTTGATCAGCTTCACCTCTATTCACCTTAATTTCTATTAGGTCAGTTTACTGATGAACAATAATAAGGTGAAAGTTGTATCTACAGAAGCAAACCTGCTCTGAGAAACCTATCCCATTTTAAAAGATCCTTTGGTACAGGAATTCTGCAATGCAAGGTTGTTTTTTTTAAAAAATGTTTCTATCAGTAAGAAACTGAACATCTGTAATATCATACAACCTTACACATATATTCTGACTTTTTTTCTTGTACTTTTGTGCTTATCCCTAGGCCACTGTTCTGAGACTGTTGACCATGATAGCAAATCTGAGGCTACGTCTAGACTGCAGGCTTCTTGTGCAAGAAGCTTCCGCAAAAACTTCTTACGCAAGAGTGCGTCCACAGTGCAAAAGCACATCGGATAAGAGATATGCTTTTGCGCAAGAGAGTGTCCAGACTGCATAGACGCTCTCTCACAAGAAAGCTCTGATTGCCATTAACATAATGTCCACCAGGGCAACTGTGCTTCTTCCAATAGGCTGTTTTTGTGCAAAAAACCCCATCCACACACACCTTTTTGCACAAGAGCTCTTGTGCAAAAAGGAGTTATTCCTCATAGAAAGAGGAATATCTATACCACAAAAAGCCCTCTATTCTGTCGATTCACTGTAAATTTACTTGTGCAAAAAAGTGCTTGAGGTGTGGATGCTCCGCAGGTTTTTGCGCAAAAACCCTGTAGTGTAGACATAGACAGAGAGACATCTGCCCCCTAAGGCTATGTCTACATTGCCCAGTTATTTTGGAGTAAGCTATTCCGGACATTTATACTGCAGGGAAGCCTCAAAATTAGACCAAAGCCCTAATGTAGACATGCCATCTCAATGTAGAGACCCAGGAGGAATAACTTAGAATGGTCCTTGTGAGGGGCTATTTCGAAAGAGCAGAAGTGGAACATCTACAAATGCCTTATTTCATAATAGCTATTTCAGAATAGGTATTATTCTTCATAGAATGAGGTTTGCAGAAGTCAGAATAAGCCGTCTGTCATTTAGAAATTATTTTGAAATAACAGAATTTCTGTGTAGATGCTCGCATAGTTATTTCGGAATAATAATAGTTATTCCAAAAAAACTTTGCTGTGTAGACACTCTAAATGCAAGGTCTAGCAGACCATCTAGTTAATTTCACATAACCCACTGTGCAACCAGCAGCTAATAATCAGTTAAATTACAGCAATTGCAACCCAAGGATAAGATGCAAAAGTGTGACTTTACAGTGAAAGGCTTATTATCTATTCCCAGTCACCTAATCTCCCACCAATTCTTTAATGTATTCTAACCTAAACTCTGGCATTATTTTGTGCTACATTTCACCATTTCCCTTTTCCCCCCTTTCTTTTTTCTTTTTAATAGAAGAGCAATACATTTTATTTTACATCATAGTCATTCAAAACTTTTGACAAAATTGTCCTTTGCAAAAAGTGAATATATTCTTACACTAAGCCTTTTAAAAATGATTCATTTAACAATTGCTGTATTAAGGCTTTGATCAGGTAGTTTAGTGTTGCTATTGCATGGGAAACATACTCACTTATTTTACTACCGAGACGTTCCTGGAAAAGAAAACTTTATAAAAATGTAATTAATTACACACTTTAAAGGTCACCATTAATAAAAGAGAATGTGTAGATTATGAAGCCCATAGAGAAAATCATTAGTGATACATTCGGGTGTTGTTAAAGCAAAATACTCTAAAATGCAAGTATAATGCATTATGTCTGAAGGGTACAGCAGATTCCTTGTCCCTTGTCATACAGGAAAGACCTTCATAACTTATTGTGGCTACATCACTATATGAGTTATGAGGTCTTTGAGAAAAGTTTCGCCATAAATTTTAGTCTTCAGAGTTGCTCATAATGTATCCTTCAGTGCTTTATCAGGGTAATCCATTTTATCCAGGGTTATTGTGATGCTGCTTTTCTTCCTAGATAGAATTATGAGGTTTGGAAAATTCTTCAGCTCTTGCCATTTCTCTTTTTCCCACTAATCATCATAAAAGTGTCACTGGAAGACATTAATATAGCAAGTAACAGAAAAGACATTATTAATAATCCAACTTGCCCCATTAGGAAGGAATTCAGAATCACTGATTATTCACAATCAAAAAACTTTGTTGAAAATAGTCCAGAGAGTTTCCCACCATCATGAAACCTTTAACTGATCACTACACGTAGTTTAGACCACTCATCCAAACTTTTCTGGAAATAATCTGTTTTATGTTAATTGTTGTTTTCATTTGTACTTGTTCAGGATTAGATTCTGATATACTTACCCATGTGAGCTGGCTCTTTACTTCATGAGAAGACCCAGAAAAGTCAAAACATGAGGCCCAACATATGCAGTAAAGATTTCCAAACAAATAGAATCCCAAAATACTTTGGCACTGATTTTTACTCACATAAGGTCCCCTTTATATTACTCTGGTAGTGGGAAGGAACTTAACGATCACATATATATGGTTGGGGTTTTTTTGCCCAGTTCTATAATGTCAGCAGGATTATGTAAATGAGAAGCAGGCCTATTATAACTGAATCCTGCATTTTATATATATTTTTAAATCTTTCAATTGTTGCGTTGTACAGATATAAAAAGAACTCTGCATCTACTACACTCATCCTTCTCAAAACACTAAGAGGCACTTACAAAGGCCAACAAAATAAATCTGCAGTTTGCAGCCAAGCCAAAAAGAAGCCAAAATGAAAACAAGAGTTAAGAACTTTTTAAAACAAAAAGAAAAAGGGACTTTTTGAAATACCATTACTTTCTTAATAGTTATCCAGTACGCCAAGAAATTAAAATGGTGCATGTTAAATACTTGGGAATAGGTTTTATTTGGGAGTGATATCTAAGTTTACAGGCTTGGTGAAAAGCTAGTTTGTAATGGGAAACTATAGTCTTAACTACAGAGTGGTTATGGTCATGGTGTTATGACAAATGGAAATTATTGAATGAATTTCACAAGTACAAACCCAAGTGATTCATAGAAATAGCTATGTATAAGAATGTCTTGTCTTTTGTGTTGGACAGGATGTTCTGTGAAAACACAAATGTTTAAACACCTTTTTGGTTTAGATCTGCTCTAACAGGTCAGTGGCGGGGGGGGGGGGGGGGGGTTTGTGAGAGGAGCAACTAAAGGGAACTGAACACAATATGGAGTCTCTCTGTTGTGTCTGAAAGGAGACAATAAGAGAAACCTTGAAATCTTTATTTGCTTAAGACCCAAACCCTGAGCATCAGTGCCCATTCTGTGCAGTTTGCTGCACTGAGAGAAGGAATCGGTTTACCAAACTTCCTCTTACCAGAAGATCCTTTGGCCCTGTCCTTGTCAGTACATCTTTCTTACATGCTTGTGTGTCAATGTTCTGATGGACTCCTTTGTAAAAGCATATTGCTTCCTCTGCCAAATAAGCCAGCAATAATAGAGATGGCATCAGGATTTATCCCTATAATGAGAAGCTTCTTTCTGAATCAATATTTTTTCTATGAACTTAGAGTCTATGATATTTTCAAACTCTTCCACTCCTATTGAATAGCTGAAGGGAGACAGCATCTCACAGTATTGGATTCTTACCCTGTTTTTACATGTAAGGCCAGACTAATCTCTTTATCAGAGTGGGCACTGGCTTGGAGACATGGATGCACACTTATTTTCTGCCCTCATCTGAGTCCCTGGTGCAATGACAACTATGGACTACTATCAGGATTCAGCTCTACTCTGTCTAGGCTTCTAACCCCCACTCTTGACTTGTACCAAAATTATCCCCTGGGTTTAGTACTCCTGCAGAGTTCATGAAGATGGCTCTGCATTAAACAAAGAGAGTCCTTTGCATTAGCCTGGATTCAATGATATAAAGAACCCATGTTATCCATTCAGACGCTGTAGTAGACTATTTAGTTCCTTATATTCAAGTCATTATAATGAAAGTGAGTAGTTGAGCTGGTTAGTGATGGTGTTTTGTGTTTGTGAGTGTGATCAACAAAGCTGAAGGCAAAACTTTGATTCTTATTCCCACTATACACAACAAAATTCCTTGTGACATTTTTTCTAAGGGTTTTGAGGAAATGGATTTGCTCTAAAGGTCTCACAGCAGCGAGTGAAAAATAGACCCTGCCTGCCATCATGAAAAGAGTATGGAAAGTTTTTCTCGAAATACAGATGATTTTGATCCTCCTGGACAGAGACTCAAGGGGGAAAAAAGTTGAAATGTCTTGGAGAAAATCCAAATGACAGTCTGGTATTGAGGAGAATGACAAATAGGCACACCAAGAACAAAATATTCAGACATAGTTATAAAAACCAGATAGCTTTATGTGTACATGTAAATCAGGATGATCCAAACTGTAGAAGAGTCTTGCAGTATTGCATGGAGACTTTACTGCTCTTTTTCTCATAGGGGTTTATGTCTATTTTTCTCTCTCTTTGATCTTTTACCAATACATTTTTTTTTGTTTGCTCATTTTTATTGTAATTACATTTTAAATGCTTGGACAAGCTGAATATTGTTAATGATTATTAACTTAAAAAACAAATAGTCTAGTGGCACCTTAAGGACTAACAAAACATGTAGATCGTATCATGAGCTTTCGTGGGCAAAACCCACTTCTTCAGAGTATATTCCAGTCATCCGAAGAAGTGTGTTTTGTCCACGAAAGCTCATGATACCATCTACATGTTTTGTTAGTCTTTAAGGTGCTACTAAATTATTTGTTGTTTGTAAGTTTTTCTTGTTACAGACTAACTCGGATACCACTCTGAAATTAATGGTTATTGCCAGCTTTTAGCCTCTGAGATCAGCATGTACACACCATCTGGGATAAATTTAATTATTTATTATGGGCTTGATCCTGCACTCGTGAATTAAGGGGAGTGTCACTATTCATATCAATGGCAGAAGGATCAAGCTCTATATGACCAGTTACACTTGTAAGGCATTTACTTCCCAGAGTGAAAAGTCACTGATTTTTCTGTATTTAAGACTGTCTCTCTTGTAAAAGATGTATACAAAATATTTAAAAAGTTAGGTATAAAATATTATAAATACTTACATCAGTTTTAGTTATGGACTATAGAGATCAGAAATATTTATAATGTGAACAAATCCTGTCACATTTTAAACACTAGTCCCAACATAGTCCATACTGAAAATGTGGCACATGCTGGGTGTCCTTCATTAAATGAATTAGTGAGTCTCAGCCTACTTCCTATTACACAAGTGTCAATAACACACAAACAGTTATTAAAATTCACACCATGTTGAGGAGTCTGAGTAGAGGTTAATACCTAAGGGTACGTCTAGACTACATGCCTCTGTCACCAGAGGCATGTAGATTAGG
>CM057848.1:32619575-32668774 GCA_030068395.1 Apalone spinifera
CCCCCCCCCCCGCACTCAAATTTTCACCTGCACATTTAAACGTACACACACACACACTCATCAAACATAACTCTGCAGCCATTCTTTGCATCGTTTATTCTACTTTAAACTGCCTGTCAAAACAGCTATTTAATTAGGTTAAGCTGTCTGGCTTTGTGTAATGGTTTTACTGTTCTCTGTTGTCTTTGCAACAAAATTAATAGTTTGACTAAATTCTAACGGAGATTTTTTTTCACAGCTGAAAGTCAAATTAAAACCACCTTTGCCAAGCAGGATTTTAAAAAAAGGGATTCTCCATGTCTGAAACTTTGAAAGCAGAACTTAATTTATTATAATCTTTTTCTAGTGCCAAAGTACAAATTATGTAGAGGGGTAAAACTGCAGCTGCTAGGAAGCCAGGATTATAAAGTGTACAACATACAATCCCTGCAACTGGTAGGACAGTTGGGAGATAATAAGCCAATCATTGAACTGCCCACTGCAAAGCCTAGTTACTAACAGAGGTTCTGAAAACTCACAGGATCATAGATTTTGCAACACTCAAGGAATATTGAGAAGTCATCTACTCCATTCAGTTGTGCTGATGCAAAATCAAATACATCTAGACCATTTCGGACAGTTGTGTGTCTAACATGTTCTTAAAAACCCACAGTGATGGAGAGTCCATAACTTCCTTTATAATCTATTTCATCGCTTAAATATCCTAATTATTAAAAAAAATCTTATCTATCTTAAATCTCCCATTCATCAGATCAAACTGATTACTTCTTGTCGTACCTTCAATATCATGGAGAGCACTTGATCGTCATCCTTTTTATAATAGTTATTAAAATATCAGAAGACTATTATCAAGTCCCTCTTCAGTCTTTCTTTCTCAAGACTAAACATGTCTAGTTTTTTTACCTTTTCCCACAGACAATTTTCTTAAAACTTAAGCCATTTTGTTGCTCTCCTCTGGACTCTTTCCAGTTTTTCTCCATAATTTAAATAGTGATTTATCCCAAACTGGACACAATATTCCAGCTGAGGCCTTACCAGTGCTGCGTAAAGCAGAGCAATTACTTCCCATGTCTTACACATGACAATTCTGTTACAATACCCTAGAATACTAGCTCTGCTTTGCAACTTAATCACTTTGTTGAGTCATATTCAATTTGTGAGTCACAAAAACCTCTAGACCCTTTTCTATAGTGCTGCTTCCTAGCCACTTATGTCCCATTTTCTAGTTTTGGATTTGTTTTTCCTTCCTATTTGTAGTACCTGCACCTGTCTTAATTAAACTTCATTTTGCTGATTTCAGACCAATTATGCAATATATTGAGATCATTTTGAATTCTATCCCTGTCCTCCAGCATTCTTGTAACCTCTCCCAGCTTGGAATCATCCATAATTTTTATATGCGTACTCTCCACTCCATTATCCAAGTCATTAATCTAAATACTGAATAGTACAAGGCCTAGGACAGACCTCTGAGGCACCCTGCTAGATACAGCCTCCCAGTTTAACAGTGAATCACCAATTACTCTTTGAATACAATTAGGCTCACCGGGCGGGAGAACATAGGGGAGCACACTGGTGATTCAAAAGGGCTAGGGGCTCCTAGCCAATAAAGCTGTGGCTGCAGCAGTAGACAGAGCTCCAGATCCCTTAAATCACCACCAGATCCCTGCCTGTCACACTTCAGAACCCCAGGCAGCATGTTCTGGGTGGTGTGAGGTGAGGGCACAGCACAGTTCGGGTGGCATGAAGCCTGGCTGCTCCCCAAACCACCCTTTATGCCCAGGGCCATGTCCCTTTTGGGAACATGGACCCCTGCCCCCCTCACACACACACACACACACACACACACACACACACACACACACACACACCCCTTGCCCAGAGCCCCGATGAGTCTGTCGGATCTCCTGAATATCATTTTACAAATTATGCAGATGCAGAATGTTGGATTCTGATCCCACTTGTACCAGGATAAATCACAGGTCCAAATCTTTAGGCCCTCAAGGTTACCTGGCATTCATCTTTTGGCTCAAAATTCCCTACAACCATCTTATTTTGGGATTATATAGAGAATTCTTTGATGGAATTAGACCACCACAGTGATTTCTCTGCCAACCCTGCTGCCTCAAACATAATGTGGATGTCTGGGGAAAAGGGATCAAGGTCAGGTTGTGGCTACATTCTGGCATTTTCTGAGGCACATGTACAAATCATTTTGCTGGCAGAAGAAATTGTAGGTTCCAAAATATTACTGACTTTATTTTGGTCTGGACTAGAGTCATATGAGTATCTGGACTAGAGTCAGATGAGAAAAGGAAATTTTCATTGATTATTATAAACTTAGTACTGATGTTATTATTTAATAGTTTTATTATAATAATGACTGAGGAACCAGTCAAGATCTGGGCTCCATTGTACTAGGCTCTGTAGAAATATAAAAAATGATATGGTCCTTCTCTGAGCTGATAGGTATGAAATGTGAGAGAGAGGCAGTCATAGATAATTTTAATATAAGCTTTTTAAAAATTCTGATGGCACCTCCAATATCAGAGAGGTGGGAACCCTAAGAACAAGGGTACCACTTATTGAATCACCAACATCTCATCATTTTCTGCATTACCCTGATTTTTCCTTAAAGAGATCTCCTTTTCACTAGGCTTTATCTTGCTTAATTTATAAGAATTGATGAGATCCTAGCTCAAGTTGGAGTTGCAGACTGTCATTTGATTTCCCTTGCAGAGATATGAGCCTTAGAATGGTGTCCTGTTCTCCTAAGTAGTCACTGATTCGGGTCTTAACCTTACCTCACTGTCAACAAAAAATCCAACATAAGGTCACTCAAGATCTTGTTCTGACTGTTTTATTACATTTGATGCTTCTAGCATTTTATTTTCAACTGACTTGTGGTGTGATTTTTAATGCATTTTCATCATCAAAAGTTGAATGGATGTATTCAAAAATCCCACATTATTAAAAGGGGTTAATTGAACACAGTGGTCTCTCCATGTCTTCCAATTGGTTGCAAATTCAGTGTTCTCTATCTCTGTCTCTTATGCAGAGAGAGGCTTCCCACTCAAAAGCCCAAGTCATTATATCGCACACAAAGCACTCTAGCAGATGTATTATGCTATTATTATTGCCATGCAGATGTTTTGACAACAACACTTTTTTTAATCTGTAGAATTCTTAATTCATTTTGCTAATATTCCTTTTTAAAACCCAGTGCAAGAGAGAGGGAGACCTTTAAGATGAAACCTGTTCATCTTAAAATAAACTCTTTGATTCTAAGAGCATATGACAGATAGTTCTGTAATTTAGCAAGTTCAACCCAGAAAAAAATTACCTCTGTGTGTGAGTGCATCTATGTGTATGTGCATCAGTTTGAGTGTGTATGAGAGAGAGTGCTTATGAATTGGTTGGTTGATCTGCAAATCCTTTTGTCTGACTGTCTATCACACTTCATCAATCTCATTTTCACTTTATAGCTTCATAGGAAAAGAATGATCAGTGCTTGAAAATGATAAGACACCTGACATGCATTTGGCACAATGCTGTATTGATGTGGGTAACTGCTGGCGGATGAAAGGTTTGACTGAGCATTGCATCTGTAAGAAGCTTCTGTGACCTGAACATAGTCAGCTGCTCTCCTTTAAAATTACTACTTTAAAATTGGTGACAAAGGGCCAGATGCTGACTCCTGCTTTATATAATGCCTTATTCCTAAGCAGTCCCATTGACATTAATGGAATTTTGATAGGACCACTTGTGGAGTCAGGAGTATCTACAAAAATCAAGCTAAGACCTTCAACATAGGAGAAGACCAGAAGAAAATAGATATATTATGCTGTGATATTTAGGGGATTGGTGGGACTTTGTGCAATGTCAATCTGGCTTTAGGAATACTAAATTTAACAGAGAAACAACTCTTCCACTGTCAGTGGTCATATGAAAAGGATCTATTTTATTAAGCTTCTAAACAATGTTACATACACAGTGAGAAGTGAAGAACAATGCTGCAGGGCCAGCAGGAGTGGCCAGAGGTGGGCTGCGGCAGCTGGCGCCCCAGGCAGAACACGCGATTGGCCCCCCCGCCTGCACGGCCATCAATGGAGTGACGTCGTCATCGGGAACCCTGGGTGCCCTGTTGAAGGCGGCGCCCTAGGCGACGGCCGAGTCGGCTTATAGTCACGGGCCATCCCATACACTGCTTCTGGGGGCCCAGAATTCTTTACGCATACTAGTTAGGAACTGAACCCTTTTTGCCCTCACACATTCATTTTCCCATCTGCCAGCTGACCAGATGAAGAGAATACAAATTCCCTCCACAAAAAGTGAGAATAAAATACAAATCACACGCAGCTCAGCTCCTTTCCAGGCAGTGAATTCAAGTCTGAAGCATGCTCAGGAAGGCAGGGCAATAACTGGAAAAAACATGTCAGGAACATTGTCATCTTAATGTGAAGCCTTGCCCTCAATTAAGGAAAATTGCACCAGTGTAACTACATCAGTACAAACTTCTATTGGTGAAGTGCTGCTAAGGTTTCGCTGGGCTAGCAGATCAAGCTACTCTAAGTGTAAGCACACACTTTCTGCCAATACATTATTGGGGGATTTGTAACATTGTAACCAAATCAACATAGTTATACTGATGAAAATTCTATTATTTATATAAGGGGTAAAAGCTTAACACATAAAATCAAGGGATAAAAGAGACTGGTGTTCTAGCCTTAAAAAATGTAAAGTATTTTGGAAGGGGAAAGCATGGCACCTATAAATTGTATATATGTGGGTATGAGTAAATTATATGAAACTTTCTGGAGGAGACAAATAATAAAATATTTTACATACAATTTGCAATTTGTGTTAGTAGGAGTTAGTACATGCATCAGTGATGTTATAGAGACCATAATAACGCTTCACAAATATCAACTAACTAAAACTTGCAATCTCAATGGGATGCCAGGGCAGTACTTCCTACCAATTTAAAAATGCAGGAAATGGAGGTTCAGAAATGTTAGTGACATGTTCAAGATAACAGTGGGAGAACAAGAAGTCTGGACTCTTAGGTCCAGATCCTTAAAAGGTGCTTTGATGTTGCTCTGGTTAGTATTATAATGCCCAGCTCCTAGGTGACCTGACAGATAATAGGGACCTCAGCCCCAAGCTAGGTACTCAGACTTCCCATATATTGCATTAGCAGGTTGAGCCGGGATCTAAGCTAACACAAAAGTTAGCCAGGAATGTAATATAGAGGAGAGGGACAGGGAGAGGAACGGGGCTTTGTTGCCTACATGACTAGTACAACTGACTGACAGGCCAAAGTTAGGAGCCTCCATCAGCCATACCTCTCCTGCTGGAGTTAGGTACTTCAGATCAGTCAGCTCCCTGAGTGCTTTTGGTTTCCCCGTTTGCTTTGCAGCAATGCTCCTCATACCTAACCTAAAGATCCTTGCATTGCCCAAAAATCCAGAGGTGTTGGGGGAGATTGCTCATCAAGTAGGTTATTAGCAGAACAACTGTAATGTGAAAGTGTGGATAGGATTTGCTGAACCTGGGGCATTGGTGGAAGTTTGAAAGTGCTGCTGAGCCCAGCCTGCTCAGGGATACGCTATTCCATTGCAGTGCCCATGGTGTGGCAGCTAGGAAGAGCTGTTTGAGCCAGCCTGCTGCATCCAAAGACATAGTTGGGGTCAGATTGGGAGTGCTGATTAATCTGGTCTCCTCAGTTATGCTCTGTTAATGTGTGTGTGCACATTTGTCTGATTCTAGGGTGGGAAGAACCCAACATTGGGGAACCTAGGTGCTGCAGAATGGCTTCATTGGGGGTGAACTTGCAGAAGGGAAAAGTAAAGCTCTATATGAGAACACAAGTAACACAAGCAGCACATTGATTCTCAAAACTTCCCTCTCCCCAGAAGTGTAGCCACAATAAATTACCCCAAAGTAATAAGCAAATCTGGCACACCTTGCATTTTCATCACAGGACACTATGTTTAATTAAAGACTGATCTTTAATTATTGGAGACTTGAGGACAATCCTGGAGAGCTATCAACCCTTCTGATAGTATAGGGGTGGGTACAAGGCTAAGCACTAGGTTTGATCCTCCACACAAAGCAGTACAGATTGCACTTCCTTAAATCAGGACTCTCTTGTCCAGAAACATCCATGGTATGATAGAACCATGGATGTTGCCGAAGGAGAGAGCCCAAGGGCAGGAGAGCCAGCTGCTGAAAGCCCAATACATGGCCAAGCTAATGGTAGCAGGGCAAGGGCCTCAGCAGTCCAGCATCAGTAGCAGGACTATGGTAGCAGGTCCAAGGCAGCCACGCAACTCAGCTGGGACTGGGGCAGCCTGTGCATGCTGGCCTGGCAGTGGGGTTGTGCCATTGTAGCCCAAGAGGGGCTACATACCAGTCTGGCAGTGGGGACAGAGCCACGGCAGCCTTGCTGACTGCAAGGCCAGACAATGGCAGTCTAATGGGGAAGCCCAGCTGTGGCTACCGCAGCAGAGCTAGGGCCATGGCAACCTAGCTGGGGCCATGGCAGGTTGGCAGCCCAATTAGGGCCACATGCTGGCTGGCAGCAGAGCTGGGGCTGCTTGCTTCCTTCATGGCAGTGGGGCTAGAGCAGCAGCTATGGCAGCAGGGCTGGGGTAGCTGTGTCATCCAGCTGGCAGCGGGGCCGAAGGATCCTGTGGCAGGAGGGCAGCAGACTGAGGAGTCTGGTGGCAGAGGACCTTCCCTGGTCCAGCAAATTCCCTCATCCGGGACCACTCAGGTCCTGAGGGTGCTGGACCAGTGAGGTCCAACCTGTACTATGTCTCAAGAGCCTTGGGAATACACTCTCAAGAGACCAGGATTAAATGGGGCAGAGTGAATGAGGACTATGTGTGTCTCTAAAGAGACATGGGCTATAGTCATACTAATAAGGTGCTTTGCTCTTTAAGATGTATTCCTATTACTGGACTGGAGTAACCTGGCATTGAGGCAGCAGTGCTTTCTCTAATGCATGAGCAGTTTCTCACGTTTCTCAGTTTGCACTTTGCACTCTGCTCTCTACTTTTGACTGCATTTATACAGGTAGCGCCCTGCACTTGCGCTGGGCAGGACCAATCTCACAATGCTCAAATGACCTTGCTATCCTAGAATGCTATAGCTCATGATCCAATAATATTCCTCCTCTGAGTAAAATGTGAGCATCTCCCTTTGTGTCTATGTGAGCCCTACTTCCAGCAACCAATGCAATAATACCATAGGGTGACATTTGAAGAAACTTTGCTGTGCTGGCTTGTACCCTGAGTGGTCCGAGACGAGACTTTCTGTCATTTGTGCATTCTGAGTCACTTTTGTCTGCCTTTGAAACCACTGTCCATAAAATGAAAGATTAATGAGATCATCTGCAGTCATCCTTCACGCAAATAACATTCATCCCCTCATCACTCTGTCTCTGCAGCCATGACATTTAGCCTGCTTCACACAATGCTGTCGGATATTACAAATCGTGCAGGGTCATTTCCTCTAGCATCCCGCTTCTAAAACAAAAAAATAAGAAGAGTGAAATTTTGAACCAGCAGGGATTTTTGAAAATTCATTTCCCTGAACACTGTACTCAGCCCTAATGCTCAGAGGGATGAGTTTTGAAAGACAAAACAATCCACTCTGCTAATTCTTAGAGGGATGAGTTTTGAAAGACAAAACAATAAACTCTGCTAAGGCTCTGCCTCTTTGAAAGAGTTAATTTCTCCTAGCCCAGTAATACACCTTTTTAAACTACATTTTACTAGCCATCTCAGTATAACATAACAAAGTAATGAATTTAAGCAGACTAGTTTTGCAGGATTATTCACTGATTCTTTCTCCTCCCACTCTTTTTTTTTTGCTGGAAATTGAGACTCAACATAACTTCTAAACATGGTATTAAGGAAGGGTTTTTTTGTAGCAAAAAGGAAAGAAAGAGAAAACAGGAAATGACCACAGTAAATAAGTGCATATATAATGCATTGTTTAATATACAGTAACTGTAGGTAAAGGTAAAGTTGCATTTGACACTGTATCCACATGGGCCACTTATTTTGAGTAAGGAAGGCACTACAAATCTTCAGATTACCTTTTTTTAAAAATTAGCCATTTAACTCAAGATTGGCTGGCTACCTGCCATGTACAATGAACACAATTTTTCAGTTGCTCATTGAAAATCCATTGGAGTTTTGACCTTCAACCCCTCTCCAAAAAGGGAGTAATTAATCCTTGATCTACAGCCCCTTTGTGTCAAGTCCTCCCTTAGGGAATCTAGTGCTGGAGGCTCTGTATGATACCTGCAGAGCTAGTTTAATTCCTCCAATTTCTTTGTGAGAAGCCTCAGACTAGGGACCATTTTAAGGTAGGACACAGGTAAGCAGGAGGTGAATTAGAGAATGTGGATGAAATATTCTTAGACCACTGTGAATCTGTGCTCCTACAAATCACATAAGGCTCAGAGTAACTCATAGTTTATTTTGTCCTAACAACAGCCCAGTAAGGCAAAGAAATGCAATCCCCATTTTAGAGATGAGGCAAAGGGCAGACTAAGTGATTTTTCCCAAGATTTCACAAGATGTCCGTTGCTGACGTGGAACGGTGTTTTGATTCCAAATCCAGTGTCCTAACCACTAGACTGCTCTTTCTTCTTTAGATGGTGGAACATTTGTCCATATTCTTTGCAGAACACAGGGACTAAATATTCAGCCAATTTGGCAGTGCTGTAGCTCAGCCTCTTTTCCTTCTTTCTCATTTATGCTCTTTTGCTCCATATTGCTCATTGTGCTTTTGTAACAGTATCAGATATAAAACCCTTAAGAGTCTCATTTGAAGGAAGCAGCTTTGACATGCTAAATTAAATGAAGCGCAATACACAGCCATTCTGGGCAAAGAAGATAAATAAGAGAAACAACAACACAACACCCCAAAACAAACAAACAAACAAACAAACAAACAAACAAACAGAAAAAGCCTAAAGCTGAGTACATTGGATTTGAAGCCTTATTTCTCCCTCTATGTGTATTTAACAGACAATAAAGCAAATGTAAAGAAGTCACATGGAAAGCAGTGAGAAAATGGGCTGAAAATGTGAAAGTCATTGGCTGAATGTTGGAGAAATGGAATGCAGTGATAAAGCAATGGCAGGGACTGTATCATCATTAGGGACAATCTCATTTTTCTTTCATTTCAATCCCAGTTATAAAGTCCAGAGAAATGGAGCAATGTTGATCACTGAATAGGGTTGGGGAAAATGAATACTGTTATTACTGCTGCGTGCTCTCTTGCCTTCTTGCTCCCTCATTACATCCACTGAAGGAACTCAAGGAAAGCTTTTCTCTGCAAGCACGTGATTGATTGATTGACTGATTCATTCGTTCATTCATTTTCACTGGCACTTGAAGTCCCATGGCCTTTGGCACAGGGCAATTCTCTCCTTAAAGTGCTAGCATTTGATACAAATGATACAACAGGAACTGCAAATCTGGTTCTCTGACTAAAACAAAACAAATACCCTAACCCCAAGCTTCTAGTGGAAAAGGAAAAGCTTTGAGAGGAAAGGGGTGAGACTAGGTGGCCTGGGGGACTGGAAATTGGCATGTATTGGATTTGTGTCATATCCTATTAAATGATTTAGTGGTCCTCACTGCCTCACTGTTTCAGAAGCCACCAGACCCCTGCTAGCACACTGCCTTGAATGGTCTGAAAGCATGTGTTTGAATCCCACTGTGCCTAGTGAGTTTTTTATATTATGTTTGTGTGAAGAGCAGCAGATATAACAATGCAATACAGCATCTATCTGCAGGTTTCTAGCTCAAACCCAGCCCATGTTGCTAGAAATGGAAAGTCATTTCCATTTGATGACTCTGTTTGATTTTGATTATTTCAGCCTGCTCAATAGACACATAATCACACTGCAAATGACCACATATTTGACACCCTTATTGACAGGGTCAGTATATTAAGGGTTGATTCTGCTACCCTTCCTTATGCTATGCATTGATTGCTTGGTGAGCAGTCTATGAGATTATATGTGCAGTAAGGTATTCATTGGCAAAGTGGACTAATGAAAACTTGTCCCATTATTCTAGCTGCTCATGCTAGAATAATTGTGCTTCCAAAACAATTATAGCCATTAATAGGTTTAGTTTCATGGCTCTTGCAAAGTAGGCATTATCACCCTTTTTTACAGCTTGGGAAACTGAAACAGAGTATGTTGTAAAGTCATTATAGAGCTATCATATAGCAGGGGTAAATATCCACTATGCCAGAGCTTACTGTTACAGAGAAAGCACATTCAAAGTCTATATCACTATCAGGATAAGATCCCAGAGTTCCTGGTTTTTGGACCTGCATCCCCATAAGTCTTCACCATTCTAATGGGAAAAAAATATAAGGCATAATTCTCAAGGGCTGTCAATATGTCTTTCACCTATATTGATTAACTTTTAAAAATGAGCAGAGTTTGGTATTTTAGTCTGCACCAATCAGAAAACCTAAGTGAATTTGCTTTTCTGACATTTGAGCTGGCATAATTTCCAAACCCATCAGTTTTCAGAATCAGAAATCACACCTGGAGAACTAACAAACCAACCCCACACCCAAGATTCCTTCCAGCCATTAAAAAGAGTCTCCAAGCTGTCAGCTGCTGAATTAGACTAGATGGTTTTCAGCTTTGAGGGATGTTAGCTTTGACCTTTCAGTTGATATGATTTAATAATTTGGAGGTGTAATTGAATTCTGATATTCAGATACCAAGGGAGGACAGGTTGATTTTGGGTTGAGCAAATGCTGAGTACTGTGCCTAGGAAGAAGAGGTTGATATTTTATGTTAGCATTATGGATTGTAATTAAATAAATGGAGTAAAAATGCATACTCTGGGTTTTTTTTTCCAAGAAAGAGCACATTCTTCACCTGTTTGTGAGAGATGAACTATAATGTATTTTTAATGTACACTTTTTATCTCTGCTCAGCAATAAAGTTGGTTTACAAATGATATCTCAGCCATAAGGTAAGCAAAGATAATAGGTCTGATTTGTAGGTAGCATATGGGTCCATAGATTCAATCTATTTTGAATCTATTTCTTTTGTTTGCCTAAAGCTTCTCTTCTGTTTATTTGGGGGTTATTCCAAAAATGAATCTTAAAAACTCTTCTTTATACTGTGCATTTCTTGTATTATTAACAAGGTATAATTCACACATCTGTTAAAAAGCCTCTTAATATATAATCTTAACAAGGACAAATCTAGCCAATTACTGCTAATTTTACAAGGTGGAATTTTTGCATCTGTCAAATAGAAATGTTACAAATGGAAATATCAAGTTATTTAAAACTAGCTCCTGAAATTCAGTTAGGGATGTAGAGAGAAGCACGTACGTGTGTGTGTGTGTGTGTGATATATAATGTCAAGTATCTCTTTTATACTATTCCTTTTGCATCACTTGCATGGAGAAAAATAGCTCTGTGTTTGTTCAGGATTCTTTTTAAAGACAGGAGAATTAAATTAACCTGGCAAACATGAAGTCTATCTTGTCTAAGTCTAAAATGCCAGGCCTTCCTGTTGAAATTCTAGCTTCACAGAGTTCATGGAAAACTTTGATTGACTTCAATTAGTTGAGAATCTGATCCCATGTTTCTACAATATCAAATTGTATTACAAGAATGCAGGTTACTTTTTTCACCTCTGTCTTCAATGCAAAATAAAACTGTTCATGTTCCCTATCTTGAGCTTGAAATTCTGCCAGCAATTTATGCAGAGGGCACACGCTATGATTTGCATTCCTTACCTATGTATAAGCCAAGGATTCCAAATGCTGAGATTTATTTTCAGAGCATCAGCTCTTGCATGTTGAAATACAAGATAGACCTCTCTCCCAGAACTCTATCAGAATCATCAGTCAGTCCTTCTTAATTGCATGCAGGAGGAATAGGTTCTGCATTGTATGCCTTGCCCTACTGGAGAGGGTTTAAATTTGCATTTTTAGGTTCTAGATGATTGAATGAAATAAACACCAGAGTTAGTCTCTAAAGGAAATGCAATCTATGCTCAGATGCTTTGAAATTTCACTGATTCTACTGTTGGAAAAGCAGTTACTTGAACAATATGTCTTCATCTCACATTTCCTCTGGTGATAAATGCTATGGTAAAGCCAGGTTATGCTAACTCCTATAGGGCTACGTCTATATTGGCAAGATTTTGCGCAAATACTTTTAATGCAAGAGTTTTTGCATTAAAGTATCTGTGCAAGAGAGCGTCTACACTGGCACAGATGCTTTTGCGCAAAAGCACATCTCAACATCTGTGCGAGTGTAGACGCGTTCTTGCGCAAGAAAGCTCCGATAGTCATTTTAGCCATTAGGCTTTCTTGCGCAAGAAATTCATGTTGCCTGTCTACACTGGCCTCTTGCGCAAGAACAGTTGCACAAGAGGGCTTTTTCGTGAGCGGGAGCATCATAGTTCTTGCGCAAGAAGCACTGATTTCACACATTAGAATGTCAGTGTTCTTGCGCAAGAACTCCTCGCCAGTGTAGACAGGCAGCATGTTTTTGTGCAAAAGCGGGCACTTCTGCGCAAAATCATGCCAATGTAGACACAGCCTAAGAGTTAACCTAAAAGGATTTGGGGGAGATCACCAAAGGCACAAAGAGGAATTAGGCACCCAGCTCCCACTTGTGCACTCGAAAAAAACTATCACCAATCATAATTATACCTACTGAGTGCGGATTTTCTGTGGATTTTCTCTCAGAAAATGATGATGAAGAAGCTGTGTTGGTGACTCAGGATGAAGTGCAGTCTGGGTAAGTTGTAGATAATTATTTGTTAAGGGACTCTGTGCTGTTGAAAGTCCTTTCATCATGAGACATAAAACTGAAGTTCTGGTACTTATGGTAATTATTACTCATTGTGAAGATCACATGATGATTTTGCTGCTGTTTGTTTATTTATTTGCAAAAGTCTGGAGTTTAATTCTTGTTTCCTAGCAAAATTTCCATGTTATGAAATTCCATTTAGCTCAGCTAAGCTTCCTTTGCAGCTCAGTTTAGTTTTTCATGAAGAGCCTGATGCTGATTTCATATATACTGATGTAACAATGGTGTGACCAGCCTGGTTGGAAAACTTCAGCTGGAAATGATTTTCACTGGAAATTGTCAATACAGAAAAAATAAAATGTTTATAGGGATGCAAAAATTGAATGCACAGAAACAAAATGGAGAACACTGCTGCCTAGCCAGTTATTTCTGAATATGAGGGGAGGAGCTATACTAGATCACACATTGGATATGAGCCAGCAGTGCATTATATTTGTAAAAAAAGGTTAATTACCATTCTGGAATATATTAATGGGTGTGTAAGAGGCAAGACATGGGAGGTAATAGGCAATGTTGTGGCCTCACGTGGCATACCATGTCCTAGGCCTGCTGACGAGGGGAAGAGGGGGCAACTGCCCCAGTGCCCTACAATTGAAAGGGGCCTGGGACATTTAAATCGCCACTGGAGCTCCGGTAGCGTGCTTCAGGCAATGCAGAAGGGCAGGTGAGGGTGCAGGCTACCCACCTAGCCCCCAGCCCTTTTCCTTCTACCTGGGCCCTGCCCTTTCCAGGAGCATGAGGCCACTCTGGCCCCCATCTTGCCCAGGGGCTCAGCAATTCTGTTGCTGCCTCCCGCTATGTCCAGTTCTGGATGCTACACTTCAGAGAAAGATGTTGACAATGTGGAGCAAGTCCAGAAGACAGCAACAAAAATAATCCAAGGTCTAAAAACAGATAAGGAAGGGTTTAAAAACCTGGGCATGTTTAGCCTTGAGAAAAAGAAGACTGTGACAGGGTTGGGGTACCTGGTAATAATCTTAGGTATATTAGGGTATGAAGTGGATGGTAATCTGCTGTTCTCTATGTCCATTGAAAGTAGGTCAAGAAATCACAGAATTAATTTGTAACAAGGGAAATTTTGGTTAGAGGAAAATCTTTCTGACCATAAGGATAGTTAAGAACTGGAATATATGGCCAAAGGATGATGTGGCATTCCTATTACTGGAGGTTTTGAAGAACAGGTTAGGCCAGTGGTGGGCAAGTCAGCCTCTGCAGGTTGGATCCAGCCCACCAAGACAGTGGACCAGGCCCACAGCTGCCCTGCCATTCCCCTGCTCTCAGGCCAATAGAGGACCTAGGGACTGGGGAACGTGCAAAGTCTCCTCCCACTGCTAGGTGTGCATGGTGCCTAGCGAGATCCGCCAGCTGTTTTGAAGAGTTGGCGGTTCACTCTAGGTGCCGCATGCCCTTTGCAGAGTGGAAGCAAGGGTCAAAGACTTCATGCGCTCCTCCACCCCCAGATCCTGATTGGCCTGGGGACAAAGGGAGCATGCGAAGTCTCCTCCCACCACCAGGGATACGTAGTGCCTAGAGGGAAGCATCAGCTTCAAAAGAGCCGGGGGACAGAGAGTAAAGATTTCACATGCTCCCCCACCTGTCGGCCAATCAGGCCCCTCCCCTGCTACCCAAGACCCCTGCCCTTACCAGGCCAGAAATGTGTGAAGTGGCCCTCCTTCAAGAATGATTGTCTACCTCTAAGTTAGACAAATACCTGTCAGGGATGGTCTCACTCTACTTGGCCCTACTGCACTACAAATAGCTGAACCAGATGACCTCTCACAATCTCTTCCAGATAGAAGATGTACGAATCTATTATTTTTTTCCTCCTCTGTTTTTCCTCCTCCAATTTTTTTTTTAATGGACAGATGGGAGCTTGCACACTTTTAGGTTTCCATCATGCTATGGTGTATTCTGGGATGAAATTCTGGTTCTTGGTCAACAAAATACATTAAGAAATTTGAGGTCCTTCAGCAGAAAACAGATGATGAAATATGGTAAATAAAGCTGTATGTTATTGTAAGGTCACCAGATTTTATCTAGCAGAAAATGCAGTTTCGTTACAAAGACATCTTTTGTATCATCTTTGGAACTGGAAAGAAGTCACATTCAAGTGATCAGAAGCAAAACCTAGAGCATATTAATGTATTTGTTTTTGCTGTGCTAAATTCTGTTTGGTAAACAAGTTCAAATATTTTATTTAATGCTAGAATGGAGAAAACTCCCACTCACAGAAAAAGCCCTTAGAACTTGACAGAAAATCCTTTTAAAATCTAGCTTGTGGAATTTTACAGCAGGGATATAATTATGTATTACATTTCTATCAGTTGATTTAGAAATTCTACATGAAGGAGCTCATTCTTTATTAAATTCTAAAGGCTGCTTAAAGTGATTTCTATAGAAGCCTATTTGTTTCATCGTTATTAACTTCAGTGGGTTTTTTTCACATTAAGGCAGAAAATCTTTAGTTATTATTAAAGGTAATAATAGTCCTAAGGATCCTTTATTTTGAAGCTGTGGGTTTTTCATCTTTGCACATCACCATAAGGTGTGTTTTCCTTGTTCACCACCAGCCTGCTGAGTGACCCAGAGCAAGTTACTTCCTTTTCCTGTACCTCCATTTCCCCCTCTGTGAAACGGAGATAACAGGATTGACTTCCATGTGTAAAGTACTTACAAATACACAGTGTAACTGTGTGATATAAAAAAACTGGTTTTTTTTCTGATATGTCTATCAAAACCATGAAATACAGAGAGACTGTCTTTGAAAAGGAGTGCTTCAAACTTAGAGTCTTTGAGAATGTTCTTGATTTAAAGATTGGTCTCCTGAGTCCCAGTCCAGTGCTTTACCCACTAGGAAATACTGCTCATCGGATCTACCCAGGATTTGAACAAGAACTCATAACTGCTCTAACTGTATAAGTAATGTATTCTTTAAAAAATTCCAAGAAAAACATCAGAAGGATTAGAATGTCTCAAAAAAAAAAAAACAGGTTATAATTAGCTGATCGAGACAACCTTTTTTTAAAAAGTTGAATTTCTTAGGCAGGGCTCTGTCCAAACCACAATAAAGTAAATAGAAAAACTGCCATTGACATGAATGTTTTTTATACCAGCCCTTGCCAATATTCCCCTTGATCTTTTGAACTCCCATGTGAGTTATAGATTTGATAGTACTTTTAAACAATGAAATCTCAATCGCCACTGATAAATACAAATACTCTTTAAGAGTTTGGATTTATCTTTTAAAAAGTCCAAGAATATTCAAAGCAAGGTTCAAACCCTCTTGTATGCTTTAAATGCTTTTGCTTTCATGAGTTTGTTAGGCTCTTAACATAATTTGAACAACACCATTTATGGTTAATGAATTAAAAGTGGAATATATGGGCGCAGACCCTAAAACCTATTTAGAGTCCTTTTGAATCATTCAGATTGTATAAAGTGGGTGACATTTCATTGCAAATAACCAGCAGAAGATTCTCAAATTGTAGAACTGCCTGCTGGTTCCTCAGTGCCAGTTCCCAGACTGGGTGTAAGAAGGAATGTGCCAAAGGGGTTGTGTTGGGGAATATCAGACAAGAGAAAGGGGGGTGAGGGATAGAAGAACTTTTGACACATCTCTACTTCACTACTTTACTCTTCCACAGAACCCCATGTTTGTAGCGTAATGTAGATTGGACTGGCAAGTTGAGTGGAACCTGGGGAAGCAACCAGTACTGGCTTACATTCTCCCCTTTCTCCCTTGAGGAGAGTTGTGGCATATGGCAAACAGTGGCTAACTATGTAAGCTACTTCATCAACAAGAGGAAAACTGCAATAATAATAATTAATAATAATGTATAAATAATTAATAAAGCAGTTAAAACAATCAAGCAA
This sequence comes from Apalone spinifera, assembly GCA_030068395.1. Lineage (NCBI taxonomy): Eukaryota > Metazoa > Chordata > Testudines > Trionychidae > Apalone > Apalone spinifera. The sequence goes on from CM057848.1 coordinate 32,636,337, forward strand.
GATGAAAGAAAGTTTGAAAAGAGAAGAGAAAATCAGCACGACTGATATACTTTCTGAAGTATATGAATGACAGAAAAATGTATATTGTGCTCCTTAATAATTAAGGTATTTATCCATGAATAAAATTGCAAGGGCCACTATATTCATTAGATAATGTAGTTGTCCAGAAAAGTATCAAATTCTAACATAAGAGAAACTCAGTTATTTCTGATATATAAAGAAATTGCGAAAGCAAAGCAAGACTATAATATATTTTGCTCATCATTTTTTATCTCTTATGGTCATTTCAATCACATGCTTTAGCGTTTTTCAAAAGCCAAATCCAGTCATGTGCATGCAGTATGTAAGAATCAATGGAGTTAAGGGCCTCATTTGACAATACATTTCTGCACAATTTCAAATTAAGTTAGGGCTTTGAAACTCACAGAACCATCTCATCCCCCCTTCAAACTCCTTTTTCTGGGTTATTGGTGCATGCAATAATTTTTCTCCAAAGGACAAATCTTCTATGTAAGGGAAGAACAATTCCTGCTGTATGGATTATCTATTCAATTCTTTATTTATTTTTACCTGAATGAGCCTAGTTTTCCAAATTTGCTATACAGTACACTCATTTAAAATATTACCAAGAAGAAGAAACATATTTTCTGAAAAAAATGAAAAATGTACTTGCGATGAAGAAAAATAAAAATAAACACTTGTCAAATGTAAGTATAAAGTATTAGATCATTTATTTAATTCCATCCAGATAACACAGCAGTGGGTTTGATGGAAACATCTAGATAGGGACATAGGTTGTTATTTGTTTTATTTCACTAGTAAACAAGTATATTTCCTAGTACCTGGAAAACTGGAACAATGGAGTTTACTAAAAATTGTTGAGTCATATGAATGTTATGTGCTAGAAGGTTTATACTTCTTCAGTTAACACATATGGTATATCCAGCAGCATATACACAGTATTATGTACAGAATATCTGCTTTAAAAAAACAGTTTTTAGTTTGCAAAGTTAATCATTCAAAAGGGATGAAATGGTCTAATTACTGTTACCTGTACAACTTTAATTATTCCCTACTGTTCCTCCAATCTGTACACTGAATGAGAAAAGGCTCCTGTGGGGAAAAATAGTAGATGATCATATAATTAATGGTAGTATAATAATGCCTGTACACAAGGGGGATGAACCAAGGGTTCCTGGGAAATAATGCATCGGGAATTTTCTAATTTAGAATGCTCAACTTTACAACTTTCAAAATTTTTAATGTAATTCCTAGTTTTATTTTTACAGAGAAAATAATTTATATTACATGGAACTGCAATGCTCAGTGGAACTCTAATACATCAACAGCACAATTTGCTCCTGAACTTTTATCATGGCAGCATCCACTATTTTACCACTTCAACTGCTTGGCTAATATCATTAGCTGGCAGTGGGAGAAAGCCACAGGAAGGATGGACTAGTGGGACCAGAGTGTAGTTGGCAGTGGTGAGGGGAGGCAGCCTGGCTCTTGTCTTCCCTACCAAGAGTTAGAAGAGCTCTGGTACTATCTGATCCCTCCAAAGAGGAAAAGGATGGGTTGCTGAAAACAAGTGCTGTATTTTGGAAGATTTATGGAGGATGAGTTTCACCTGTTTTTTGCCCTTTGCAGTGCCCCCAGATGGGAACATAAGTCACTGAAAAAGTATGTGCCAAGTCAATGAAACCTGGTTTTCATCCTTACTGTGTTCTGCTTTGACCTTAGTACAGCTGCTCTGGCTGTTCCCAACCCCAGTACAACGTGTGCTGCTACTTTGGGTTCAACATGAGCATGACCTTACTTTGAGAAACACTGATCTAAACCATGGGACTGCCCAGGTAAGCTGCTGGCAGGCCTGTGCTACTTTATTTATTTAGAGTGTCCACGCCCATGGAGCTTCGCAGTGTCCATTGGCTGTGGTTCACATTTCCAAGCAAGGAGAGCTGCGGGAAGTGGCGTGGCCTGGGCAGCCACTTCCCTGAGCGCATCTTGGCTGGAAGCAGTGAACCACAGCCAGTGAGAGCTGCAATGTTCCATGGGTGTGGACACTTTAGATACATAAAGTGATCCAGGCCCACCAGTGGTTTACAGGGTAGGCCTGCAGCCCACTTTGACAAACACTGCTGTAGATTATTTGTGTTCAATTATTCTGGCATGCTGACAAAATTTCGCCCCTGAGCAATGGTAAGAAAAAGGAAATGAACAGCAAGCAAATGATCTGGTAGCACTTTATAGACTAACAAAACATGTAGATGGTATCATGAGCTTTCGTGGGCACAGCCCACTTCTTCAGATGACCGGAGTTATGATTAGAGGATAAGGAAACTCAAAATAAATAGGAGAAGGCAAGGGGAGGGGGAAAAAAGGTGTTCTGTCGCCCAGCCCCCTACCTCTATGCATAAAGTATCAGGAGAAAGGGTGCTAAACCTGAGTAGATAAAGATCAAAGTCAGTGGATGGATAAGGCAGAAAGGATACCATTCAGAAAGTAGTTAGCACCTTCAGTGATAAAGGTTCCACCACACCATATCTTGAGTAAGTCCATAAGTAATTGAATTGAATTTGCATATGTATTGTAATTCCAAGCTTTCCCTGTGGATTTGGCTTGAGGAACTGGCCTGTGACAAGACCGCCACCTTCAGATCTGTGAGATTATGATTAGGTAAACAGAAATGTTCTGCCACTAGCTTCTGAGTATTTTCTTTACGTATATCCGATTTGTGTCCATTGATTCTTTCACAAAGAGAACATCCAGTTTGACCAATATATATAGTAGAGGAGCACTGTTGGCATTTGATGGCATAGATCAAATTACTAGATGAGCAGTCAAATGACCCTCTGATTTTGTGGCTTGTGTTTGCTCCAGTGATGAATTCGTCAGTGTAGATATGTGGGCAGAGTTGGCATCTTTTCTGGTTGCAGGGCCGGGTTCCTGGAGGCTTATGATGTGGTTGTGTGGCATGGTTATCAGAAAGAATACGTTTCAGGTTAGGAGGTTGTCTGTAGGCAAGAATTGGTTTTTCTCCGAAGGCCTCTGAGAGTGAGGGATCATTTTCCAGGATGGATTGTAGACTGTGTATGATGTGTTGGAGGGGTCTGAGTTGTGGACTGTAAGTAACAACAAGAGGAGTTCTGTTATTTTCTCTTTTGGGTCTGTCTTGAAGTAGTTCATCTCTGGGTACTTTTCTGGCTCTGTCAATTTGTTTTTTCACTTCTCGAAGTGGGTAATTTGGGAGAATTCTTCATAAATGGAAATGGTTAGGCAACTATAAGTTATGATCACTATCTACTCCCTATATAATAATTTACAATTTGTTTATCCATCTTACTCCATCCCTTCTTATTGTTATTTCTATCAATATGCAAATAAATTGAGGAGGAAATGGCGTAGCAGTAGGCTCAAGCACTGAAAGAGAGACTGATTAGCTATGTCTACACTCGCAGCTTCTTGTGTGAGAAATATGCAAATGAGGCTATACGTGGAATATCACCGAGCCTGATTTGCATACCTAATGAGCCACCATTTTTGCAGAAGAGGCGTTTGCGTCACAAGGAGCTGTCTACACTGCCCCTTCTTTCGCAAGAAAAACCTTCTTGTGCAATGCCGCTACGCTGATTATTTTCCTTCTGGCGCAAGAGCATCTTCTGCAAAAATGGCGGCTCATTAGGTATGTAAATGAGGCATGGCGATATTCCACGGTTAGCCTCATTTGCATATATCTCATGCAAGAAGCTGCAAGTGTAGACATACCCATTGGGTCTAACTGTACTGCAAGAGGCAATTGAGCTGTAGAAATGCAGCATGAGTGAGGGATGATTTAATTCTGGTACTGAAGAATCACTTATAAAGGTGCAGCTCTGTGTAAGCAGAAACATAAGGAGAAGAAAGAGAAGGGAGAAAAGAGAAAGATAAGAGAAAAAAGTGGAAAAAGGGAGGAGAGAGGAATTATGTAGGAAAGGAGAAAATGGGACTAACGAGTTTCCTTTGATGACACAAGTACCTCTGAATTTCCCTATTATCGGTTTTCTACTTATAGTTTATAGCTTGTGCATTAACACTACCAAAACCAAAAATCTTTTCAAGCATGGAAAAAATAAAAGTAACTCTTAAAAACACCTGTAGAATTGGCTGCATCTAAATGGTACATAAATCATGTGCATAAAGTCCGGACAGAGGTATCCCAGAAAAGCACTGCCGCATCCAGGGTATGCGTCCGCTTTTTCGGAACAGTTTCCGAAAAAGTGGGCGCATTCTTTCAGCATCCCTGTATTCCTATCAGTGAGAGGAATAAGTGATGTTCCAAAAGAGGAAGTTTTTCTGAAATTTGGCCCCGTGTAGATGGGCCAAATTTCGGAAAACCTCTTCCGAAAAAATAACGGAAAAAGATATGCAAATTGCAGTGCATAATTTACATCTTTTTCCGAGAAAACTGCAGTCTAGATGTAGCCAGAAAGGAGGGACATGATATTGAGAGTGGCCACTGGAGGCAGCAGCATTCAGGGGAGAGCTATATGTAACATGGCACTGGGAGCAACTGCACCAGCAAGAGAATGACCAACAGAGCGGTGGCTCCACTATCTTGCCTGCCACTAGAGTGGGTAAGTAGCCCCCATGTCCCTCCCCCTTTGGCCACAGAGCCAGAGGGGGAGGGAGAGAAAAGGCCCCTGGTGACCAGAGGGGCTGGCAGGAGACAGAAAGCCCCTGGGAGCCAGGGGCATTTGGGGGATAGAAAAGGCCCATGCTGGCCATGGGAACTAAGGAGAGAGAAGGCTGGGCAGTTGGGGAGGAAAGAAGGCCCTGTTGTATGGGACCTCCTGCTTTAAGCCCCTCCACATCCCCCACCTCTCACTTTTGCTCCCCTCATACCACCAGCCCTGGATGACGTGAGCAATACCAGGTAAGATTTCTAGTTTGATGTATGGGCAAAAGACCAATGATGGAGTGGAGGCCACATAGAAAATTACAAACAACTACAGTACAGAAATTTCTAATCAGATAGTTAGCTTCTCTCTCTCTCTCTCTCTCTCTCTCAATTGTTAAATCAATCAGAGATCTATTTTCTAAGCCTAACAAACTGAAGGAGGTCAATAATGAGTGAGAATGCAATTGTTATGCATTCCACTTCACCAATATCCAATTTATTAAAAGATTAAATTTACAACATCCACATGGTACAATTGAAGTGATATAACTGCCAGCAAAAACAGCGAGATGATCACTATCATGCCTTGGATATAAAAAATGTCTTGACTTCACCTCTGAACTGAGGTCAGAATAGGGCTATGTCCAGGGAACGCATCTGCTCTTCTGCCCCCCCCTCTTTTTTTTTTTTTTTTTGCGGAGGAACACGTGTGCTCTTTTGGAAGCCCTGTCTTCCTCCTCCCACGAGGAAAAAGGGCTCTTCCAAAAGAGGAGGCTTTCCCAAAATTTGGGCCAGTGTAGATGGGCCAAAATCTGGAAAAGCCTCTTCCGAAAAAACTATTGGAAACAGTATGAAAATTACCTTCTTCCGATAGATCAGTGTAGTGTAGACATAGCCTAGCAGACCACTACTCTGTGATCAATGTTTAAATTCATTGAGGGAATCTAGTTTAGCTTTGCTGGCTGCTGTGTGCAGGGTCCCAGGGTATTTGCTTTCAGAGTGCTTATCCCTTGCATTGTGACTGTAATTGGTATTAAGAATATTGCCAGAAACAGCTTTAGAATCAAACCACAGAGCGGAAGAAACAAGAAAGCTTGGCAGGTATATATTTAGGGCCTGATGTAAAGCCTACTGTGATTTACAACTACTTAGTTAGACATGGAGAAAGAGAGAAGGGGAGTGAGGTAATATTTTTTTTTTTATTAGATCAAATTCTGTTGGTGAGAGAGAAAGGCTATCAAGTTATACAGAGCTCTTCCTCAGGTCTGCGAAAAATACTCAGGGTTTCACAGCTAAATACAAAGTTGAAGACATAGTTTAGAATAAGTAGTTAGCACATTATAAGAGACCATTCAAGGTGGTGTGACTGATAAACACCTCTAACTTTTTAAAAATTTTATCAAAAAAAGGAGACAGGGATCTACACTTTTCCATATATATGCAGAATAATTGTATGTGGACCAAGGTATGTGCAAATGTGCACCACAAGTAGAAACAAAAATCCTAGCTGTGGATGCACTGCTAATCAGCTGGGCAGCATTTGAATCTCTCCTGAGAAGTTGCACAGGCTCATAGTTTATAGGGAACCCTGATTGAAACACTTGAATATTTCCCCTGAATTCTATCAGATTAACAAATCTATTATTCTATGCTACCATTTTCCAGGCCCAATTCTGAGTAACTGCAGTTAAGTCAATGTGGTTTTATCCCTGAAATCTACTGGAAAATCCAAATGAGATTCCCTCATCCCCTTTGAATTTTCCTTTTTATTGCATTAATTGTATTAATCATGTTAATTGCATTAATCTTTCATATATTTTCTCTTGTCAAATATTTATTTAATGGAATATTGTAATGGCAGAAAATGAATACATAATCCCACTTTACTAATAGAAGAACTGTGCAATCTGGGAGATTTTTCATTATTTTCAATGCCCATTTACACAGCACGGCACTCTTTGGGAATGTATACACAGCAACATTATTTCAAAATAACTAATGTTATTTCAAAATAACACAGCAGGCAGTTATTTGAAATAATATCAAAATAGTCATGCTGGAGAACTTCTTACTCCAACTTCTGTAACCCTCATTGTACAAGGAGTAAGGGAAGTCAGAGGAAGAGTGCTCTATTTTGAAATAAATGCTGTGTAGATTGCACCAAATGAAGAAATAAGCTATTTTGAAATAGCATTGAAATAAAATATGCAATTTGCATAGCTCAGATTGCGGATCTTATTTGGAGTTACGGCACAGTGTAGATGCATCCTTTGTGAGCAATTCAGTTAGACTTTGAGACTCAGTTTCTTGAGCAACAGTGCAGCATTGCGGTGGTTAGAATTATTTCACTCCAGAAAAATATGTCAATATTAAAGACAGTTCCCCCACCCAAAAAAGCAAAAAACAAAAACAAAGAAAACAAATAATACAGACAAAAAGTATTCTTTCCCCCCCCCAAAAAAAAGCTAAATAAAACAAACAAAAACCTCCCTCTTCCACTTCTGTAAAGCTGGGTTATCTCTTTGACATCTTTTGTAGGTGGAAGGACTTATATATATCACCCAGAGAGGAGCAACAGGAAGTGTTGAGCCTCAGCCTCTGCCAACACAAAGTTCCAATTTTTCACAGTAGGGATATAGTAACTTCCTACATCTTTTTTTTTTTTTTTTTTGTCTGCAATTTGCTGTCTCCCCATCTCCACCCTTTGCCCCTCCAACACACATCTGTTAACCACACTTCTTGGCGCATAGGGGTGGAGCTATGATGCAGCTGTGGTTCTCCAGAACACCTCACTAAAGGGAAGGAATCATTTGTCCCACCCTTTTCTTTGTGTACTTCTGCTATAACTAGTAACACTCTCATCTAGAAAGGTACAGGCTCTGGCTCTGAAGGCCTATATTCACCCACAACAATAGTTCACTGCAAACATTTCCACTCTTCTCAAGTGTTAACATACTCAGAACTTAAATTGGGTAGAAAGGACTTTCTTGCCATTCTCATCTTTTTGAATACATTTTTGGTTGCCGAATTCATGAGAAACATATTTCGGACCATTCCTATTTCTTTAACCAGTGCAGGTTTAAATTGCCTCTACTGACTCCATTCTATGTTCTTTATATTGTTTTAATACTAATTGAAAAAGGATACAGACATAACAAAAAAGAAATAATAATAATAATAATAATAATAAAGAATGAAACACCACAAATACAAATCTGTCAAAGAGGTGAGTGAACACATTATAAAATAACCTCTCTCACAGGGCTCCTGGATAGTCATGTAAATATTCATGCAGAGTAACTTTCGAATGCATATCGTTATACACTTGGCAGACATGAAGCACCATGGACATAATGCTACCCTCTTCACTCAGTCCTAAATACCATTGACTTCAGCATTGGGCCTACAATATGAAAGGAGGTGAATAAACAAACTTATATGTGCCTAGATACAATTTTTGTGAAATGAAAGTAGTTAGAATGTATGTTGAGTAGCATTCTTTCAATATCCAATGCTTCAGCACTTCTGTGGGATTTTTTTAAACACCCAGGCTGAGTCTACACTGGCGCGCTTTTGCGCCAAAGCTATGCAAATGAGGCTTAGCATTAGAATATCGCCGAGCCTCATTTGCATAGCTAATGATCCGCCATTTTCGCGGAACAGGCTCTTGCACAAGACGGGGCTGTCTACACTGCCCTGTCTTGCGCAAGAAAAATCCATTTGCGCAAAGCCGTTATGCCGATTATTTTCGGGCATAACGGCTTTGCGCAAAAGGGTTTTTCTTGCGCAAGACGGGCCAGTGTAGACGGCCCCGTCTTGCGCAAGAGCCTGTTCCGCGAAAATGGCGGATCATTAGCTATGCAAATGAGGCTCGGCTATATTCTAACGCTAAGCCTCATTTGCATAGTTTCGGCGCAAAAGCGCGTCAGTGTAGACGCAGCCCCAAAGTCCTCAGTACATAATAATAGATTCGCTCAGTGTGTCTCCTTCATATTTCCATTTCTTTTCTTCTTTTGCAAGTGTAAATAGAATATGCATTGTCCATCCTACTTCTCTAAGTACCTATGGTGGGTACCTATGAATGGTATAGGTAGCTAATAACTTCTACAATGTTAGAGAGGCAACATAAGTTGTCAGTAAGAGGTACACTACGCTACATCCCTATTTACTATCAGACACTATCAAGTGTGGTATTCATAAAAGTAGCTGTTTTTAAAATGCACATAGTTACTCTACATAGACTTGCTCTTGAAATCTTTACCCAAGCAAGCCACTCTTAAATGTCACTAAAATACATGGGACTGCCTGTATTACATATGTTGCAGAACTGGACATTGTCAGCTCACCCCCACTTCTCAATTATTTACTGCAATAGCAGTCAAAAACACTAAACAAATGTTAGGAACCATTGAGAGAGGGATAGATAATGAGACAGAAAAAATCATAATGCTACTATACAAGTCCATGGTATGCCCACTTTTTGAAAACTGAATGCAGTTCTATACCCTGTCTCTAAAAATATATTAGAATTGGAAAAACTATGGAAAAGGGCCGCAAATATGATAAAGGATATGGAACAACTTCTGTATAGGGAGAGATTAAGAAGATTGGGACATTTTATCTTGGAAAAGGAAAGACTAATTGGGGATTTGACAGAGAGTTATAAAATCATGACTTTTGTGCAGACAATGAATTAGGAATTTTACTTACTCCTTCACATAACACAAGAATCGGGGGAGCATTGCCAGCAGATCTAGGGAAGTGATTATTCCCCAGCTACAACTGGAATATTGCATCCAGTTCTGGTCCCCTTGCTACAGAAAGGATATGGATACAAGAGTCCAGGAGATGACAACAAAAATGATTAGGGGAGCACATGACTTATGAGGAGAGGATTTGGGCTTATTTAGTTTACAGGGGAAAAAAAGAGTAAGGGGAGATCTGATAACAACCTTCAACTACCTGAAGGAAGGTGCCAAAGAGTATGGAGAAAGGCTATTCTCAGTGATGACACATGACAGGAGGAGCAAAAGTTTCAAGCTGCAGCGGGGGAGGTCTAAGTTGGTTATTAGGAAAAACTCTTTCACTAGGAGGGTGCTGGAATCTCCATCTCTAGAGGTTTGAGAAAGCCCTGGCTGGGATGATTTAGTTGAGGTTGGTCCTGCTTTTAGAAGGGGGTGACTTCCTGAGGGCTCTTCCAATCTTATGATTCTACTATGATTCTAAATCACCAGATGAAATAAACAAACAGCAAGAAACAAAAAGAAGTATTTCTTTACATAGTGCACAGTTAACTTGTAGACCTCATTACCAGAAGATGCTGTACAGGCTAAAATGAGAGCTGGGTTTAAAAAATAATACGTTCATGGAGAATAAGTTCATTGACAGTTCTTATCAAAGGTGGGTAGGGATGCAGTCCCACGATCAGAGTGTTCCTAGTCTCTGATTTCCACAAGCTGGGAGTGGATGATAGGGATCAGATAACTCAGTGATGACCTGCTCTGTTCATTTCCTCTGAAGTTCCTGGGATTGACTTCTAGGCTAGATGAGCCATTGATCTAATCCAGTATGGCTCTTCTTATGTAATTGCTTGCTATAATGGAGAAAAAATTCAAAGCAGAGAGAACTATATCGTATATTACTCCTTGCATCATCAATAAATTTCCCTCTAGAATTTTGATTGTTAACAAGTGAAACTGTAGCTGTATAAGGCAGTTTATATTGATGATACTAGGTCAAGAATGAATATGGAATGAAGAGGTTTCAATTTTTACAGTTGCTTTTTAACCACATACTTTTTAAAAAATTTGCTACAAGTGTTTGAGAAAGCACTATGCATTATTGGAGACCATTTTATCACTTCTTTCCCAAGGTGTAGTCACTGAAATGGGGAATAATCATTTATATCTCAGTGGGAAGCAATTCATTTTAATTGTTCCTATGAAAACTTCATATGTATATGAAGGGTGGGCATGTGCATGTATATTCTTTTTGATTGTATGTTTATGCAATAAAAATGCACCATGGACTCTGCCCATGATAACTGTATTTCATCTTCATGGTAAAATATACTTGTCATTTTTTTACTGAGATCACATCATTCACAGCACACGATTCATAACACTATTTCTTTGGAGACAGTTTCCTGTTCCCATTACAAATAATGTTGTTTCACAGTGCCACCTCATGTGATCATTGGCTCATTATCTAGTGATGTGGACTTATTTATATTATACAAGAAATATGCCTTTTTGAGAGAATCATTAGGGTAAATGTCCATTTCAACCAGATTTGGGTCTAATTCAGCACCCTGACTGGCATCTATCATTCAGAATCTAACACAAGCACTAAGCTTGTCAGCATTGTAGACGCATAAGCACAGTTTGGTTGAAACTTTTTAGATTCTACACTGTGTTAATTCTTCAAGACACTCCATGTTTATGGCATAGAAAACAAGGGGTGGTGAGCTTAATTTTTGTTTTTCAGTGGCTACAGGAATCGTGTCAATCACAATGTTCTCAACAATTTGGCAAATAAAATGAGTATATCATTCTGGCTTCTGAATTCTTTCCCTACAGAGTGTGGGAAAAAAAAGATCCCTTGAGGCACATAATTAAATCCTGTTCCCCATTTTCATGATGAGAAGCCCAAAAGTGATACACAAGGCTTATATGAGTAATTCAAACAGAATGTGGCCTGTAAAATACACACACCAGCAGGGCCACTGATGGGAGGGAGTCAAAGAGCAAAGTTGTCTGAGGGTCCATGACTCTGGACTCTTTAAATCATGGCAAGAGCCCCACACAGCATGGTTGTAGTGGCACTTAGAGTTGGCTGCCCCTAGTACTGTCCCTTCTGCCCAAGACCATGCCCCTTTTAGGGAGTCCAAGGCCGAGCCTCACCTTCCCTTGCCTAGGCCCTGGCAAAGTCTATCATCAGTCCTGCACACCAGCTTCTAACATTTATCTGAGTAGTATTTAGAAAACATGGGTGGATCCATGCAACTAGAGAATATTGGATCAAGTTATAAAAATACAAGCCATCAGTGTGCTTTTGTGTATTCATAAAACTGCATAGTTTGTGCACTCCTTGTCTGTTTACACTCACATGAGCTTCCATTTTATGTGTGCAGATTTACATTTCAAAATGTGGCCCATGGTGTTTGGGGGGTTTTCTGTATACTTTTTTTCTGTTGCATGTAGCTCTTCCTGCAACCCAAGGAAGATAACCAAAAATACATAAAAATTGACCTATGATTTCAGAGGTATTCCCATATTATCTATGATTTATTTGGGAGTTGTTTCATACCTGTTTGAATGCAGTCTCCACATTTGTCATAATTCTTTCTAGGAGATCTGAACTTTTATGCACTCTTCAAAGTCACACATCCACTAATTTTTGCAGTGGAAATATTGAGGAATGCTGCCTATACTAAAATTTGCCCTCTAGTTAGGTAACCACAGTTGTCATAAATTAGAAACACTACACACAGGTAGACCTACATATCACATTCTGATAACATGTCAAATACCAGCCACTTTTGAAATATTTAAACATTTAAAGAACTGTTTCTCTTAATCAGATTAATAGGTTTTGGCTGAACAAAGATTAGCTCATGAAAGTACTGATCCTTTGGGCAGAAAACATAAAGAAACTTAAAATTCTCATATTTTATTTCTAATTTTTAACATGTCTAACCTGCTGGCTTAACCAAGTGTCTCATTTCTCTGCCTTGTCATATACCCATGGGGAGGCAGGTTGCTTAGAAAGGAGGGTAGGAGTTACTTCTATAGGAGAGACAGACTGTTGGAAATCATGATGGGTAAGCAGATATGTGTTAAGTTTTACACATCTTTAAACTATTACTTCAACTGTGCCAGGCTTACACAGAGAAAAAGAACTCATCAGTGAAGTGAAAGACTCTTGAAAACGAACATAAAAAATGTATTTCTGGACATAAAAAATGACACAACTATAAGTTAGATATAGCAGGCAAGAAGTGACTGCTGTGTATATCACTTGAAGTTGGGAATCTTCTCAAATGTCTAAAGTTCTTGTCTGCAGTGTCAGTGTTAGGTTATTAAAGAAACAAGGTAGGAGATGTAATGTCTTTCATTGGATCAACTTCGGTTGGTGAGAGAAACAAACTTTTGTGACTCACAGAGCTTTTCTTCAGGTCTGGGGCAGATAATCCCAGCATGAAAGCAAAATGGAAGGTGGAACATATTGTTTAGCATCAGTAATTAGCACATATTGTAACAGACCATTCCAGACTCTCACAAGAAAATCACAAGGTGATCGATCACTTTTTATCTCACCACTCCTTCTATGTCCTCAAAGGAAACTTTCACAACACTTTCAAAAGACAAGTCTGGGAGCTTAAATATATTATTGTTAGACACTAAAAAGCATCAACAAAACAGAGACTTATGGTTTATTACTGTTGTGATTATGAGGGTTAGCCAGCAGCCTGGGGATTAATGAGTTAACTATACCTAGCCAGGTGGAGTGACCAGTAGGAATGTAGGTGGGACTTTCAAACTGGGACAAAGGAATTTGGGTTTTTTCCTTTCTCTTTTTTGTCTCTCTGGGTGAGTCCTCTGCAGCTACAGGGAGGGACAAGCATGTCTCTCTCTCTCTAAGAAACAATTCTACACTTTCTGTAAGTAGGGTAAAGTTTAGGTAATTTCGTTAGGCTTTGTTGGGTATGGGATCTGATATCTGGCACTGCTTAAGAGCTGTTTGGCTTTTCTTTTTAACTAAGTTCTAGCCCATGGTGTAATTCCTCCATGAGTATATTTTGTTACCTTTCCATCTGATCCTTAAGCTTGCAACAGGAATATTGTTGTAATAATAAAAGTTTTCTCTTTTCTTTTTATTAACCTGGCTTGGTTACTTGTGTGTCCTGATTTTTATAATAGGCGTGAGCTTTCCCAATTGATCTTTCCCCTAATCTCGTTATTAATATTTGGGTGGTGGAAGCAGACGTTTTATTCCCAAAATCTAGGTTTTTAAGATTTTGGGGGAAGTTTTATACCAAAGCCTGGTAGATAAGGCTTTGGGGTACACTTGCTGGCCCCCACTTCTACATTTATCATGCCAGAGTGGGGAAGGAGCCATCACAATTACAATATGTAACACACTAACCTTCTGTTTTCGACCTATGACTGCAGACGTATTAACAGGTCTATCCACCTTGAATGGTTCCTTACAATAAGTGCTAACTACTTATTCTAAACAATCTGTTCCACCTTATATTTTGCTGTGATGCTGGGAGTATATTTCCCAAACCCAAGGAAAAACTGTGTGACTCAAAAGTTTGTCTCTCTCTCAGCCAAAGGTTGGTCTAAGAAAAGATATGATTTCACCCTCTTGTCTCTCTAAAGCTTCTGTATACACATATACTATGTACTAGGCACAGGTGTCAACATTTCACCTTGTGAGGGGATGCTCGAGCTCCTCTTTGCTCCATGCACCACTCCCACTCAACCCCTTCTCCCAAGCCCTGTGCCCACCCTGTCTCTTCCTGCCCCTGCTTTACCCCTGCTCTACCTCTTCCTTGCTCCTTCCCCAAGTGTGCACCATTCCTGCTCCTCCTTCTCCTTCCCAATGCAAATCAGCTGTTTGAAGTGTTCCAGAAGTTCTGGGAGGGAGGGAGAGGAGTTGGTAAGCTTGATGCTGCCAGCTTGCAAGAGGTATGGGAGGTGGGAGACAAAGGAAGGAGCTTGGTGCCAACGAGTTCATTTTTCCCTTTGGATGCTCCAGCGCTGCAGCATCCATGGAGTGAGAATCTATTGTACTACATATATAAGTGTTGCTGACTATCCACTAGCTGAATCTTGTTCTTCTTGAGTCTCAACAAGCTGTGCTTTTTTGGGGAAGAGGAATATTTCATTCATGGAAAATAGAGTAATGAATAAAAGGCAGTTAGGGACCTAAAGAATGATACATGCATTTATCCCATGGCTCTGTAATTTCTCACATGGGGTATGTCTAGACTACATGCTTCTGTCACCAGAGGCATGTAAATTAGACTACCTGACATAGTCAATGAAGCCAGGATTTAAATATCCCCGGCTTCATTAAAATAAAAATGGCCACCACGCTGTTCCGGCTCAACTGATCGTCGGCACAGCGCGGCAGTCAAGATGCGGATCGGTCGACGGGGAATGCCTTTGTCAACCGTTCCTGTAAACCTTGTTTCATGAGGCATAAGGGAATGGTCGACAAAGGCGTTCCCTGTCGACCAATCCGCGTCTTGACTGCCGCGCTGTGCTGACGATCAGCTGAGCTGGCACAGCACGGTGGCCATTTTTATTTTAATGAAGCCAGGGATATTTAAATTCCGGCTTCATTGACTATGTCGGGTAGTCTAATTTACATGCCTCTGGCAATAGAGGCATTTAGTCTAGACATACCCATGGATTGAATATCACCTTCCCATACACACATAGGGTCTATGTATTTACACATACACTCACACACACATTATATGCAAACATTATGTTACATTGTTGTCTTTTTGAACAGTAATTCCCTATATTCATATCAAGTTAAGAATGTGTCTATAGCAAAGATAATTCTATAGAAAATGACACCCAAAAGTAATTTTTATAGGGGCAAAACTGATTTGAACAGAAAGAGATAAAACAAGCAAGTCTCTAGGATTTAAAGAGAGAGCAGATGTATAGCAAAACACTTTTTTAAAATATGCAAAATTAAAATGTGGAATACTGATTTTTTTTCAACTCCATTCCCTTTTAGATCAGAGATTAATGTCTGAATTTTAATGCATGTACTTATATAAACACAGCAGGGTTTTATGTGTGTGTGTTTTTAAATAAGTCTTTACTGAATAAGCCAACAAGGTAGCGTAGAATGAAGTTTTGAAGATAAACATGGCAGGTCTAAGAAGATGGAAAATGAAGGCTTCAAAACACATGCATTCTCTTGTTAAAGATAAAATATATCAAACACAAAGAAGAATCAAATTTGCACGTCTCAGTTAATAACAAAGTTTTATGATTATTTTTCAATTAATATATTTGGTGTCACTATATCTGGGACCCAATATTCATAACATTTTTTCTATGCCTTGTCTATAATTCAAGAGGATTAAACTCTAATGGGATGTGTTTCTTTAGAGTCCCCAGTATAGTCAGTACTTGCTGCATCCCCTTTGTGCTAGGCTGCTGGGTGTGCTACTAGAAAGAACTGTCCTATTGAAGAGAAAATACAGTACCATGCTTGTGCAAAAACTTCACAAATAAATCTTTTACAAGCATTGCCTAACGTCTTCTGTGATCCAAACTGACCTATCCTGTAGATCTTAGGGAAGGATGTCAGTTTCAGCTTCCTAGAATTATCCTTTGTGTAAAAAAGGAGAACATCAGACAGGATTTGATAAAGCTCAGAGCTAGTTACTTTTGGTTTTGGCACTAATTTCTGTTTTGCTGTTTCATGCAGCTGGAAAATAAGTCATGAGTAAAACCATTATTCTCATATTCTGAAGTAAAACTTTAATGCCTCTGTTATAAGTTAGAGCAAAGAAATGCTATAAACAAAGGTCTAAATGGAAATTAACCACTTCACTGTCAAAAGCTGAGCCTGAAACTGCTATTTAGTGTCACTAATAAAGTGTCTTATTTAGTCCCCTGAAGGCTACACCAATTAAACATTAAATTTGGATTTCTTTGCTTTCAATATTAGGAGGAATTGTTTTCTCAGACAGAGGAACTTTCTCACTCTAATAAAGACAAAACGATTGGAAAAAAATAAAATAAAATAAAATAAAAAGTGAGCTGGTCCAGTAGCAAATGGAACTGTAGCATTAGCTACTTCATTGTCACATTTGATATCAGCTTCATTTAATGTATTTATTGTCCCATATGGAAAACTCCTAATTTATTGTCATCCAGGGGGAGCGCAGAACATAAATATTCTTACAAATGAGTCTTTTGACAGACTTCTCAATGAAAACCATGCTGTTAGTGATGTGCAACCACCAGGTGTTTCTGCTTTTATTCTGCTGCTACATGTTGTGAATGTTTGTTACATTGACAGAGTATATGAAAATTTGGCCTATTTTGTAAAAAAAAAAAAAAAAAGTCTTTGGAAAACAAACGCAGTGAGTACAAATAACAGCTGTTGTGATGTTTTCATGATATTTAATTTACATCATTTAATTTCAACCCTTTTTTATTCCCTACAGTGATCTGTTCTATATAGTCACATATTGTGGATGACTCTATTGTAAACAATGGGTCAGATTTTCATTCATGTGCAAGTCCAACTCCTGAGCACATAAACTCTAATGAACATGTGCAACCCAGATCTATCTAAATCAGGAGCAGCAAATTCACATTTCAGAGGTTCTGCTTGGGTTTTGTATGCACAGATATGACCTTTTCTCCATGGTGCATACTAGCTAATATAAATATGCACATTTTACACTAATTGAGGCACATCTCATAATAAGAAGCATTAATCTGTTTGGAATATACTCTGGACAAGATGAGAGCTTGTGATAGTAATTTAATATTAATTGTCCAATCACAAAAATAGCCGTGTCAACAATTATTTTTAGCTAACAGGTTTCCAGTCTTTTCAGGCATCTTACCAGATTCAGACATCAGTTAGTGTCTATCACCTGCTTAGAATCATAGATTCAAAAGGATCACAAGAGTTATCTAGACTAATCTAATGCCAAGATTCAGGATTTGTGGTATCTAAACCAGCCAGGAAAGATGGCTATCCAGCCTTCTTTTGAAAACCTCTTAACAAAAATAATCTTATTCAACTATATGCTAAAATGGAACTTCAGCTGTTTGTATGACTGTGAAATCTAATTTGAAATAATCCAGACTCCATTGTGTAAGAAGTGTGTTCAGCTGGATGAGAGATGGGTAAGAGAGGTGGCAAAAATACTTCCAAAACATGTATCTAAACATTTGTTTGAATAAAATAGTGGATTTGTGTAGTTAATACTCACACTTCTTTAAATTTGTCAGGGAAATTTAGTTCAAGTGGGGTTTATTTCAACATAATGTTCATGGAAAAGGAGTCCAATTAACACTCCATGCCAATACATTTGTACAAAGGTTCACTACCAGAAGCCCAAACTCTGTCATCTTTGAAATGACTTGGATTCCCTCCTACTGTGTATAAAAGTTCCCCTCAACAGTCAGGGAACAGAATTAATGACATATGACTCAGTTGGTCCAGTCATGAACCATGAATAGTCCAAGATGTAGTCAAACGTAACAGTTTGTGAACAACTCCCAATCTGTATCACATTCATATGAGTATTCATTAAACAATTTTGAATTGAGAGAACAATAAAATCAATCATTCTGTGCATAGATAATTCAAAATTGGAAATAATGGGCTAAAGTCACTGAAGAAGCAATTTGGTATGAATAATTCACCTAGCTCTAGTAACTATGATGTTCTGAGACCTAGAACAGCTGATTATAATTAAGGTAGAGAAAAGTACTTGCGGTATTAGACATTGAACCATGAAATACCAGTACTGGTACACATACCAATGATTGGGAACCACTATTAACTATATGAGATGGCTTTTCCAAACCAGACATAAAACTAGCTATGTCAGTGAAATTAAATATTACATCCACGCCCAGAATGAATTCACTAACACTACTTAATCTAAAATAAACTCTCATGTATATCGCATGCCACAGGTGTGTGCACATGCACATGTCTTGCTGCTTGTCATGTGGGCCCTTGGCAGCTAAAACATATGAAACAAACAAAAAATATATAGTCTTCTCTCAGTTATCTTGAGTAAATAGGTCATATACTAGAAAAAAACACTTTGCATAGACGTTTCTACCTAAAATTACACAATTTGAGATCATATGGCAGCCTTTTATTCAGCAAAATTTCAGTGACTTTACTATTACAGTAGCCACACAGGTTGCCTAAAATACCGGTCATAGCCGGAGAAAATAGCAAATATACAGAATATAGAATGGAATTCCAAACTGGGATATAAAACTCATGGGTGGGGACGGTTGTTCCTCAGATAATGATTGTACTCTGCTATCTATAACTAAAGATTGGATTAATCTCTGCAGTGCAGAAGAGAAATGTTTTCATGCCATTTTATAAGCTTAGAACACTTAGACTGCTGGGGTTCAGGGATAGGCATCATGAAATTGACAGAGGAAAGGACCACAGCTCTCTCTCCCAACATAAGAAACCATCATCATATAACCCCGAGTTTTTCAGAGTGATTTTGTTCAATCTTTAATTAAAAGATCACTTCTACTGTGACACCAACTTTTGCTGAACCTTTCTGTGGTCACCATAGCATGCATTCCCTCCTTCCATGGACAAATTTCAAAAAACAAGCCCCGGGAGCTGTTTGCATAAGGGTTTTACTGATGTCTGTGTGGTCTTCTTCCTCATTTTTGTGAACTTGTGCATGTTTCCTAGGCTCAGGAAAAAGAGTGAGCCAAAATATGAAAGAAAGCAAGCAAGAAAGAAAGAAAGAAAGAAAGAAAGAAATCCACCACTGAGCTGGCGAGAGAACCAAAGCTTTTTGGCAAGCACAGGAGTCAGTGGAGTTGCTGGAACTTTATGTAACTTTCAGAGCAACATCATGATTTTAGTAGGAGCAGGATGTTCCATAAAGTGTGTGTCAAACTCAGAGATACAGAATTGATTCCAACTGAGGAGCATAGAGCAAAACCTATGCCCAAATACTACTTTTAAAGCACAGATCTTTGTTGAAAAAAAATGGGCAAAAGACAAAGGATTGAAGGGAGAATAAAAGGGGCAACATGGACTAGTATCCATGCAAATCCCTCGACTCACCAAATGTTTAGTTAGTGCCCCTATGCATTTATTTAAAACAATAGGACATTGATGTGATTAATTCACTGAAATTGTTTAAAGTCATAGCTGGGCTTTCAAAAAAACCTCACCTTTACTTTCTTGTCAGATAGTTTCTTCATACTTCTCTGTCCTGAACTTTATTCATACCATTAAACGATCTGGGTCTAATCCAAAATCCACAGCAGTCAGTGGAAGTTTTGCCATGGAATTTTGTATGAGGCTTTCAATGATTTGGATGGGTACATTGCCATGAAGACATGGTAAATCCTATAAGATGTGGACATTCAATGGGTGTTCAGGACACTCAGCATCTCACAGGTTCAGGCCTTATCTAAACATGCTAGCTCTACAAAAATTGTTCTCTCTGGAAGTGATGTGATTTGATGAAAGCCACCTGGTAGGTTTTAAGTACCCTCATTTTCCATTAAAATTGGTCAGAAAATGTTTCAGCCTTCTTAATTTTTAATGAAAAATACATAATCATGTATCTAATATTCTGGGACCATTTTCTGACCAGCTCTTGTGAAAAGGGAACACAGGGGACTCTGAATCTTGCAGAAAGGGTTTGTTCCTTTTTATGTCCATTTGCATTAGGAAAAAAACAACAACAGAAACAGCCTCTGTGGTAGCACTTAAGAACTCCCACTTCTAGGTGGAACCAAGAAATACAGAAGCAGGTGAAAAAGATAGATGGGGAACAGAGTTACTCCAGCTTGTTTGAACGTCAGAAGTTCATTATGAGTTTGAGTGAGAGGGTTATACCCATTTTATCAGAACTGGCTTAGCCCATCCCTAGTGACCCTGTTTTAATGAACACTTATGTCCTGTACTACAGGACTGTTTAGGGACCCACATCCTTCAGACAGCTTCGACAGCAAAGTGGTTAATGTTTGAAGAATGAGTCTTTCTTTCCTTTGCCATGGCATCGGGTTCTTATTGTACAACCCTGTACAGTACTTTAGCAATATTTTTTAAAGATTTAAAAAGCAAAGAGTTACAAAACCATTTGCAATTAACTTGAAATAGAAAAGATAGCACTTTTTTTAAATCCCATTATATAGTACACCGTATAAATTACAGAGTATTCAAATGCACAAATGCATCTGTGTAACATTTATCAAATGTAATTTTTGTGTGTGTGGATTTTTTTTCCAGAGTTTTTGCTCATAGTTCTATGCATCTCACTTTCCCCTCACTATCACGTATGACAGTGTTCCAGATCTGAAACACTGCTGTTGCAGTATCGCATGTTGTTGGGGATGTGGCAATCTGTATAGTTAATGCCCCCATTTGGGGTATAAATGGGCTGCAGTCTGAAATCTCCTTTAAGGAGCTGATCGTTATTTAAGGAGACAATCTGGAAGCTGGTTTCCGTCATCTCCAGGATGGAGTTGTCCTTCTTGGTCCCTGCCTCACAGTAGTCATCTTTCCGCCGGCCCCGGTTGTATTTCCACTTCTGGGAGGTGTAGCGCCCCTTTTTATGCATGTGCCAGCAAAAGATGCTGAGCAGGACTACGAGCACAAATATCACTGCACCCCCAATCAAGCCTGCCAGCAAAAAAGGGGAGCCCATATTCTGAGTAGTCGTCTGCTCATGGCTGGAGGCTGTGTTGCTGCCATTGTTTAAGTGGGAAGCCTTGGTTGTGGCTTCTGAGCAGACAGTGTCTTCCCCAGCGCGGTAATTATTAAAAGCATCCAGTGGAACCAAACAAATCCGATAGGTGGATTTGGGTTCAAGATTCACCAAGCTTAAGTGTTGTTTCTCACCACTTACTATCCGTTCCTGAACAATTCCCCCTACCAGGCTGTGGCCCATTTTAACCCATGTGAGTTTGTATGCCATCACAGTAAAAAGGGACAGCCAGTGGACTTGGATGCAAGTGTCATTCACAAAATGGATGGAGAGTTGGATCCTTTCGGAAATGGGAGGTGTCACCCGTTCTCCACCCTCCTTGTCAGGCACAGTGGGGAATGTGGATGTAGTGGGTGGGAAAGGACTATGTTTATCAGTTGGATTTGGAACTGATGACGTGGGAGCCAATGTGGTTGGTAAGGTGGTAGCAGGGGCTGGGGTGATAATTGGCAGACCAGGTGTAGTGGTGGGGCATGACAACATATTCATATTGAGCTCCCTTACAGCCATACCTCGGACCTGTTCTGGTCCCTGGCACATAAAGCCCCGAACATTGATGGAGGAGGGAATAAATTTGAGCCATTCAGTGACCCATTTAATACTGCAGTCACATAACCAGGGATTATTCCGCGCAGTAAGCTGCTTTAAGTTGTGAAGGTTATCAAAGACCCCTTTCACCAGCATCCGGAGCTGATTGTTGGAAATATCAAGCCGCTCCAGCTTGTGGAGGTTTGAAAAGGCTGAAAGTGGTATGTGGGTTATCTGGTTGTCCTGCAGGTAGAGCCTCAGCAGATGTGTACCTGGAAGATCAGGGGGAGGGTAGGATAGTGAATTCCGTACTATTGAGAATTCCTTGAGCTTGATTAGGTGGCCAAAGGTACCCTCAGCTATACCTTTGTTGGTAAGGAGATTGCCATCCACAATAAGACGTTCCAAGCTCGTGAGATTCTGGAAGGCCATGTCTGAAATTATGGCAATTCGGTTTTCATCGACTCGTAATTCTTGTAAGTCCACTGGAAGGCCAACTGGTACACTGCTCAAGTGATTCTTAGACAAGAATAGAAGCTTGAGGCTGACAGCTTCTCGAAATGCTCCATCCTCAACCCCTACAGTAGAGATGGAGTTGTCATCTAAGTGCAGCTCTTCCAGTTTCAAGAGCTGAGCCAGGGCAGCCCGGGAAATGGTTTGAATGTTATTTTCCTGCAGGTGGAGAATCTTGACATTCTTGGGCAGGTTCATGGGAAACTCATCCAATTGGTTGCCATACAGGTAAACCGTGTGCACAGACTGGACGTTGTGCAGCTCTGCAGGGAATCCAGCATTATTAATTTGGTTATTGTGGAGGTAGAGTACGGTTACACCCTCCGGTATCCCAAGAGGCACTGAGGTCAAGCTTCGCTCATTACAGTAGACAAAGTTTCGGTCACATCGGCACACATTTGGGCAGGACAGAGTTTTGGAGACCTGCATGAAGAGCCCCAGGGAAATTATGAGCCAGGAATTCAGGAAGGCAGTCCAGTCTTTGAGACACATTCTTGTCCACAGGCCCATTTTGAATGTGAAGAAATTAAACACCAAAGAAAGAGAAATAAAAACAATGAAAAAGCACACCTAGTGAAAACTCAGATTGTTGGAATCTGCTTGTATTTGTGTCCACTGATCAGGTCAGAGGTCAAGTCCTGGAAGCTAACTGTGAAATAATCCTTTTATGATTGGCTGGCCTCCTGCTCTTCATAGGAAAGCCACAGTCTTATTAGCCAGGATTACACACATTGCTGCCTTCTTCCATGTGTGCTGAAAGAAGCAATAGTTGTGTCTTTGAATGTTGGCAACAGGCAATTTAAAGCTACCAAGAGTTGTCAGGAGAAAAGTTGGCTGGACCAGTAGTTCCTTTCTCGGAAGCAAGGTAGTGGTGCACTCAGCTTTCTTCAGTCCCCAAAGTTTTCATTTTAGCTTGATGATGGCTCTGAGAAGCCTGTTGAAGAAAAGAAAGAAAGGAAACTGAATAACACAATATATTTAGTTGAGAACATCAGTGGAAAAATATTCTGATCAAACAGCATATTGCGGTATTTTGGAAATAGCTAATATTACCACAGACATATTCTAATAATAGATTCGATCCAAATTCCTTTCAGGTGATGGAAGCTCAGTGAAAATTAACCACTTCACTGTCAAAAGCTGACAATGAAACTGCTATGTTACTAATAAAGTGCATTATTCAGTCCCCTGAAGGTGACACTAATAACACATTAATAATTGGATTTCTTTGCTTGTAGTATTAGGAGGGATTCTTTCCTCAGCCAGAGGATTTTTCTCACTGAAAAACTGAGCTGATCCAATAGCAAATGGAACAGTAGTATTAGCTACTTCATTATTATATTTTATATCAGATTTGTTTTATCCATTTACTGTCCCACAAGGGAAACTAATGTATTTTCAGCTGGGGGGGAAGTGGGGAGCACAGGACATGAATATTTTTATGAAGAAGTTATGGATGGCCTCTTCAGTGCAAACCATACAGCTTAAAGATGCATGACCATCAGATATTTGTTTCTGCTTTTAAGCTACATGCTGTGAATGTTTGTTGCATTGACAAAATATATGCAAATGAGGACTAGTTTGCAAAGAAAAAAAGACTTTGAAAAACCAATGAAGTGACTACAAATAACAGTTGCCAAAATGTTTTAATGATATTTAATTTACATTGTTTCATTTCAACTTCTTTTTATTCTCTATAGTGATCTATTCGATATATTTACATGAGGCAAAAGGGTCTATTGTAAAAAAATGGATTAGACTTTCATTCGTGTGCAAGTCCAAATCCCGAGCGCACACACCCTAATTAATATGTACAATCCATGCTTTCAGTGAGGTTTGGATCAGTTCCTAATGTTTTCATATTACATTCTCAGATTATTGTCCTACCGTGTCTATTTAACATATTAAAACTCAAACTTTTTATTTTAAAAGGGTTAAGCATTTTATCCTTTTGAAAATAAATCTGAAATTAACTCTGCCCCTTTGAGTGAATAAGAATTATGTCATTGACATAAATGAGGAAGACATCAGCCTCTACTTACCAAATCACACTATATGCTTTTTTTCTTTTTCTTTTCTGATCTGTTCTGTTCCAATCTCTCCATATTTACATACACTTCCTTCTCTGCCCTCTGTCTATCTTTTCAACTTAATGGATTATCAGCAGATCATCTGAGTATTTTTACTAAAACTATCATCAGTGAAATTGTTAATAATACTGGCACTCACCGACACCATTAGATTTAAGAACTAATCTTCCATTGACAGGAATAAGCGTTTACACCTATCAAAGTTATTATTTTCTGATACTTAGGAAGGAACAATCAGTTTCACACATATAGAATGGGAAGCAACTGTCTAGGAAGGAGTACGGCAGAAAGGGATCTAGGGGTTATAGTGGACCACAAGCTGAACATGAGTCAGCAGTGTGATGCTGTTGCAAAAAAAGTAAACATGATTCTGGGATGCATTAACAGGTGTGTTGTGAGCAAGACACAAGAAGTCATTCTTCCGCTCTACTCTGCGCTGGTTAGGCCTCAGTTGGAGTATTGTGTCCAGTTCTAGGCATCGCATTTCAAGAGAGATGTGGAGAAATTAGAGAGGGTCCAGAGAAGAGTAACAAGAATAATTAAAGGTCTATAGAACATGACCTATGAAGGAAGGCTGAAAGAATTGAGTTTGTTTAGTTTAGAAAAGAGAAGATTGAGGGGGGACATAACAGTTTTCAGGTATCTAAAAGGGTATCATAAGTAGGAGGGAGAAAACTTGTTCATCTTGGCCTCTGAGGATAGAACAAGAAGCAATGGGCTTAAACTGCAGCAAGGGAGGTTCAGGTTGGACATTAGGAAAAAGTTCCTAACTGTCAGGGTAGTCAAACACTGGAATAAATTGCACAGGGACGTTGCGGAATCACCATCTCTGGAGATATTTAAGAGCAGGTTAGATAAATGTCTATCAGGGATGGTCTAGACAGTATTTGGTCCTGCTATGAGGGTAGGAGAATGGACTCGATGACCTCTCAAGGTCCCTTCCAGTCCTAGGATTCAATGATTCTATGATCAGCACAGAATCCGAAATGCAACACTATAGCAGTTCATATTTGAAGGGTTTTCTTTGCAATCATGAAGGTTAGACATTTGTTTTATTTAAAACAGAGATTAGATTCTGCTAGTAGGTGTCTGACAGTGGGTAAATTCTACAGCAAATTCCTTAGCCCCTGAATACATGAGATATTGAACATATGCTTTTATTCTCTTTTTGCTCCTCTTAATTTTTCTCTCCTTCTGGTATTATTTATTATTCAACTTTATTACTAAATTATTTAACTCTGTAAAGCAATTTGGAATAGAGTATATATGAAAGATATTTCATGAGTACAGCCTTTCATTTTCTGTTTTTATTTTATTTTTACCAGGAATGTATCAATGTTTAATAACATCATAACAAAAACAGGTGAAAATCAATGCAAAAATATTAGGCTGTAAGGGAGCCCCAAAGGACATCCCTCCCCCCCCAACAAGCTGCAGGATGGAAGAGGCCACTGGAGGCTGTGGTAAGCCCCAAAAGCCCCGGTTCCCCCAGACCAGCTACAGGGCAGGGGGCAGCTAGAGGCCAGGACCAGCCCACAGAGCACTGCCCTGCCCAATGTTCTGCAGGATGAGGAGTAGGGACTGCTGCCCCAAGCAAAGCCACCCTGGAGCAGCTGCAAACTGGGGGGAGGGAGGGGCAGCAGCAGGTTGGGGACTCCCCCCCCCAGATAAATGATAAAAAATAGGATGAAAATCAGGGGGGGAAATAATACTTTTTGTAAAACCTGGTAGTTTTTCAGTGAAAATCAGTTAAAACTTAAAATGAAGGGACTTATACATGAGGTAGAGTTGCCTCATTAAAACTGCAGTGTCCCTAAAAGTTAAGCCTCAGTACAGATGTCTTAAATCAGGGGTGGGGAATCTAAGGCTTGGGGGTATGGATCCAGCCTGCAGAGAGACTCAGGGTTTCCCATCACGTGGGGTGAGTTATTACTGGTCCTTCAGTCTCACAGCAAGTCTCTGAGCCTCAGCGCCACCCTTCACCTGTGGGACTGGAGCATGAGCATTGGTTCGTCCAACTGCCAGGGAAAATCTTGACCCTCAGCATCCCGTTGTGAGGCTGGACTGTCAATGCTGGCTTGCCACACTGTGGAGGCTGGAGGCTGGTAAGACTCTAACCTCAGGGCCTTGGGACCCCCTTGCAGGGCTGGAGAACGAATGCCAGCTCGCCTCACTTTGGGGGGAAGTCCCAAGCTTGTAGGGAGTCAGTCAGTGAGTTGAGGGGTAGGGAGAGGGTGTGTTGTTTTTGTTTTGTTTTGTTCAGTGCCAAGTCATTGAGGGTTTTGGGGATGAGGGTGCTTCTCATTTGTGTTTGATCCCTGATTGATTTTTCTGTGGGTCAGTGGCTCCTGACTGAAAAGAATTCCTCCACCCATCTTAAATAATTTCATTACCTTACCGAACGTTGCTTAATGCAGTCTGAAATTCACTAAATTAATGCAAAACCTGAGGTGTGCTCGGTACTTTCAGGATTTGTCCCAAAATACAATTGTTGGAAGAATGTCTCTTCAAAAAGAGAGATGAGCAATTACAATAGGTACTCAGATACTGAGGGGCACAGAAAAACCTAGCAGGATAAGGATAGCCTCTTTAAAAACCATAGTCACTTTTTAAATGGAACAGTAGCATCCATCTCTAAACGTAGTACAAAGAAAATTAATTCAGGAGCAAAAAGCATCTTACAGCTTAGACCTATGCTATCACCATACAATGTCCCAAATGCTGCCTTTGGAAACATTAGAGCTTGGGTGTTTAGTAAATGTGTTTAGGAGCTGAGATATTATAGCTTTACAACAGGAAACTTTGTATTTGAAGATTACTGTGGTTATTTAGAAGGCTCATCAGGTACCAGCCCCTAGGCTAATACAGTCAGAGCTAAAAAGCAAATGCCAAATAGTCTCATAGCTTATTATTATGCATCCAAATGATAAATTTACCACATGCCTCTACAGTATGCCATGTTCCTGGAGAAACAGAAAGATTAACCTGCTGCTCAAGGCTTTACTCTCTTGAAGGCCTATTTCAGAAAAGAGGGGTTTCTTTTCACTTAGGCAAGATGACATGATGCTGTAGAGAAACTCTTAACAGGATTACATTTTAACATGAATCTGAGTGTGACAATTTATCCTTTTTTAATATGGACAGCTTCCCATCTAGCTCAGGCTGTCCTGATCAATCAGGGCAATTTCTACATAAAATGATGAAGGGCTCACAGAGCTTTTTCCAAAAGCTTCAGAGGGGTAACTGAGTTAGTCTGCAACAGGAAAAACTTAAAAAACAACAAGTAGTCTAGTAGCACCTTAAAGGCTAACAAAACATGTAGATGGTATCATGAGCTTTTGTGGGCACAACCCAATTCTTCAGAGCTATGTCCGAGATTCTTGGGACCACACAGAGTGACAATGGCTCCTGCACTCCTATTCTGTGGTCGAAAGTAACCTGTGTGTGTCAGCAGAGTCTAAAGGAGAGACCACAAAGTTACTAACAAGATTGGTCTTAATTCAGCCCTGATATATGTTAGAGAGCTCATCTGGAGAGGGATTACCGGGCAATCAGAGCTTCTGCCTCTGCAAGAGCCCAAAGGGGATCAAGGTCACACTGAAACTGGTACATAAGTGGTACATAAGCCTTATATTGGCCCGGAGCAAGTGGATGAATTTCAACCTCACTGAGGAAGCACACGAAGAATGAGATTATAATTCTTACCTACCTAACAAATGCAACATACACAATGCTGCTTAATAGGAAATACACTTAGAAGATGTTCAATTGACTGGTTACTTAAGAATACCAGCACTGGCTGCACTCACACAAAACTGGTGCTCTTGGGTTCATCTTTTTTGTGGTTACACAGGTTTTGCCTTCATAAATCTTTTAAAAGTTTCCTGCAACATGTTTTCTTTGCTTTCAAGTACTGTGGAAGTGACTCTGATTAATTCCAGGATCCTAAACTCCAGAGAGTGGTGGTTAATAAACTGAGACTATAAAACCCATAGTACAGAGGATAGGCATTGTCACTCAGTCAGTAACTACCACTGATTGAAGCAACAGCACAAGGATAAACTTAATCAGATATTTATGACTTCAGTGTGTACTATGGTGTGATAGAAGAAAAGAATAGGAGAAAAGGTACAAATGAAAGTGTTTAAGGAAGGGAATTATTTTATCTCAGCGTCATGCTGCAGTTTTTATTAGTGCTAGATATACATTTTGCAGCAGAACTCAGAGAATCCAATCCAAAGGGAAGTCCCATTATACTAGGAGCTGTAAAATAGGTCTCTAACATGAGTCTGAGAGTGACAATTTATCCTTCTTTAATATGGACAGCTTCCCATCCAGATCAGGCTGTCGTGATCAGTCAAGGCAATAAGGAAGGGCTCACAGAATTTTTTCCAATATTCTTGGGGCCACACAGAGTGACAACGGATCCTGTATTCCTATTCTGTGCCTGGAAATAACCTGTGTGTGTCAGGTTACATTGCTGAAAATGTAACATGAAGCATACTGGTTAAAAAAATAGGCAATCTGCTCGGTTAAACAAAATAAGACTGAAGGGAATACAGTCATAGTTCACTACATGCAAAAGTGAACTCTAAGGCATTGGAAAAATTGAAGCATTTGATCTGTGGCTAATTTTCAAAACTGAAGGCTGGTAAACTACTAACAGATATGCACGTATTCCTTCCATTTCTGTACTTTGGCCAGCAAGCAGCCCTTGTCTCCGCATTCAGATCCTTTTATTCCACCCAGATCCAAAGACCTTCTTTCATGATGCCTACAAGAAACTAGCTTACCATCTACTAGTAAACTGCTTATGTATGGGTCAAATGTTGGGAGGGAGGGAAATCAAGAGATTAATAATCTCTTGAAAATAATCGGCATAATGGCTTTGCGCAAAAGGGCTTTTCTTGCGCAAGACGGGGCAGTGTAGACAGCCCTGTCTTATGCAAGAGCCTGTTACATGAAAATGGCGGATCATTAGCTATGCAAATGAGGCTCGGCGATATTCTAACGCTAAGCCTCATTTGCATAGGTTTGGCGCAAAAGTGCGCCAGGGTAGACGCAGCCACGGGCTAGAACTACATCTGAAGTTTGTTGCTGGAAAGAATTGTAGAGGAAAGGTGGGGAGAGGAGAATTTTGTATATTTAACTTAGAACAGAACAACAAGCAATAAAATAAATACACGTGCCCATCATCTCGCTAATCACTGGTGCATCCTTTCTCCCAGCTTCACAGTGTTCATCTTTCACGACACAGACTATGTCTTCCACCCTGGAAAGTGCTAAGCACGTCAGAGCCTAGTGCAGTAGAAATTATAAATGCTCAGAAGATACCCCTCAAAGCTACCTTATTGTCCTCCTTCAAATCCTTTCTTAAAAATCTGTCTTGCTAAGATATTACAAAAAAATTGATAACAGTTAGACACCTTGTGTGCAGAGAACACAGTCTCACTGTGTTTCAATGAAACAATATTGGAAATGCCCAATATTGTTTCATTGTTTCTTTGTGTTTCCCCATCTATCTGCATCTATCTGTTATCTCTCGTCTTTACGTAGCTTGTAAGCTCTTTGGTGCAAGGGCTGTCTCTTTGGGATGAGCGCTATCACAATACTATATTCAGGACTACTATTTCAGTGGTACAGGATAGGCCCCAAATGACTTACCCACTCCCACAAGAAACCAGTTACCCAGAACCAATTTGTCCAGAGATGCTTACATTTTCCTAAACCAGTCCTGATTGCATCTGTACCTTGCACATTATAAGTGAAAATGCAAGCAACAACCAAAAAGTTAAGAGATAAATCCACCCCTGTTTAGAACTATTACCAGAGAATCTATTCTATTTTGTATATATCTATTCTGAATTCATCTGTCATATCCTAGAGTAGAATAAGGTCATAATCAAGTCATGATCTCACCTCACATCTTTATCATGTACAGTAAGTACAAGACTATTATGTACAGAACTGAATAACAGCAAGAAAAAAATCTAATTACATTCCTTTGGAGCCTAGAATAGTCTGCATTACAGCAACTTGGACCTGTTTTTATATCAGCTGATAACAAAAGATAATTATATAATAATACAGGTTACAACCCTCTGTCTATATAAATCCTGTATATGCTCATTCTCAATGCACATCTACAAATAAATGGACATTATGCTCTCCTAAATTGATTAAGAGTCTAAGATGATGATTTATTGCGTCTTCCAATATAAGTTATTTGGTTTTGAAATTGGAATTGGAAAATTCATGGCATAAAACCTATGCATTAAAGGCATTGATCGGAATATAAATTGAAACATTATTACAGAATCAGTGTACTTTGGTAATAAGCCTTATCATATGTACCCATAGATAGTCTCTCTCTCTCTTTCTCTTTCTCCCTAAGTGTATGTGAGAGGAGAAGAAAGGTAAGAATGAAAAGAGTCCCATCCTTGATCTCTCCTTATCCTAAAGGAAATATCCCTTTCTATATTATCATGACCATCTGCTGGGGAAAGGAAAACATAAGGTATCTCCTTACAGATGCTGTAGACGTAGTGAAGTCCATGGAGGCAGATTTTCTGCAAGCAAGGTAACAGTCCCACAGCAGTACCCAGGCTATTATCAAAATGAATCAGCAGATTTAAGTAGACACTTCTGTCCCCAAATATCCCTTGTTTCACACTTGTTTAATTGATTGGGACATTTTTGCTTCTGCTTGCCAAGAGCCTCCTGCTTGAGAAAATGTAAACTGATTTGGGCTAGCATTGCAGCGGACATACTAGCATATTGTTGGAGCCATTTTAAGAACTGGTACTAATGATAAAATGTATTTAAGGAGACTTTAGACAGCATCTTTTTTTCAGTGCCAGTTAAGGGTTGGGTTTTTTTGTTTTTTATTGGGGGGGAGCTTTTTTTTGAATTCCCTCAATTCTTTTTTTCTCCATTGAACTTACAAATTGCCACACAAATTATTTTTTAAGAAATTTCTTATAAAGACACAAGCTTCAGGAAATCCTTTCATTCAGAACAAAACAAAACAAAACAAAACAAAATATGATATTATCATTGACAGACGCTTTATCTTTTGAAATTCTGGCCATATTCAGATTCCCTGAAGTTGTCATCTGACAGCTGCCACTAGAGGGACCTATTCCAGCAGCAAACTTTTTTTCCCCACTGAAACAAAATAAAACAAACCTCACCCCAAAACACTTTGGGAAATGGAAAGCCTATACAGAAAGGATGGGCTCCACCTCAACCAAAATGAATCCAGATTGTTAAAATTAAAAAGGTTGTTAAACAAAGGGATGGGGGAAAGCCAACAGGTGAAGAAGAACATATGGTTCAGACAGAAACAGAGACTTCCCTTGGTGAGGGTCTTTTAATAGAGATTCTCTATGTTATAGTGAGGAGGTAAGGATGGAAGATGGTAAAGTACTGGTAGGTTCTGATGAAAAACAGTCCCATTCAATTATATGATGTAATTGCAGACAGCTAAAAAATGACAAGTTTTTAAAGTGCACATGCTTGAAGTCTAAATAATAAGATGGGTGAATTTGATTGCCTTATATTAAATGAGGATATTGATATAATTGGCATCACAGAAACTTGGTGGAATGAGTATAATCAATTAGATACAGTGATACCTGGATACAAAATATATCACAAGGAGATAATAGGTTGTGCTGGTGGGGGATTGATACAAGATGTGAATAGGGCTGCCAGATGGTTTCAACAAAAATACTGGACACACTTGACATTACATCACAATCTACATTACATCTTATTTAGAAAATACAAGACATTTATATTTTCTCATTTATATTTTCTCAATTTGTTTCCCGAACAGAAAGCTCAAATACTGGACTGTCAGGTTTAAAACTGGAGACCTGGCAACCCTAGATGTGAAAGAAAGTGTGGGATCAAATAAAGTAAAAATTTTAAATGAACCAAATCATACTAGAGAATCTCTGTGGAAAATAATTCCATGCTCTCATAATAAGAATAGAGCAGTAGGGATATATTACCGATCACCTGACCAGGTTGGTGATAGTGACTGTGAAATACTCAGGGGAATTAGAGAGGCTATAAAAATACAAAATTCAATTAGAGTGGCAGATTTCAGCTACTGACTGGGTACATATTACCTCAGGACATGACT
>CM057848.1:32689446-32725818 GCA_030068395.1 Apalone spinifera
TCATCGAGGTAGACAAGCAAGCAGGGAACCCTGAGAACTGTCTGTCCGGGGTGGTGGTCAGGTCCTTTTAAGCACAGCCCTCGGCTAGCCTGAGGCAGCAGCTCCATGCTCTAAGTCCTAACCTGATGCCCTGCCGGCACTGGTTCCAGCCAGCCTTAACTTCAGTTCAGGGTCCACTCAATGTGGACATGCTAGTTCGAATTAGCAAAACGCTAATTCAAATTAGTTTTTAGGTCTAGATGCACTAATTCGAATTAGCTTAGTTCGAATTAACTAATTCAAATTAAGTTAGTTCGAATTAGTGTTGTAGTATAGACATACCCTAAAAAACTAAGGGGAAGAGTATACAATTAAAACAGCCCAAATGGTAAAAGATTAAATGCATGCAGATAGATTTCCCTCTATGACAAATGGTAACAGACCACCACAAAAATACAAAAAACAGAAAAAAAGGAAATGTGCCTAGTAAAAGAAACATATCAAAGAAAGGAAGAGAGAAGACCAGTTTAGGAAAGCTTTACGTCTGTCATGAGCTTCAAGGGTGATGACTCAGATTTAGTGCTTAGTCTTCCCTGGGAGTACTAGGAATCCACACAGGAGCTGGTTTCAGCCTCCTGATTCTCATGCTGGTGCTATCGATTCCCCTGCACCATTTTTTTAAAGGCAGTGAAAGGTCAAGTGTAGTTTAGAACCGCTGATTGCAAGTGGCCATATATCATCCGAGCCAACTGGTAACAACTTTCAAGTGTCCATCTACCACCTGAGATTAGCTGAAGCACAGTAGCCCTCTGGCCCAGCTGCCCACAGTGATCCTCAGCATGCTCCACTATTCTGTGGTGATGGAGAAATTAGCAGTTTAGAAGATCCAACTGATTTTCAGCCTATTTGTGCTATCAGAGTAAGCACAGATTGTAAAAGAGAGCCTGACCTTGTTCCTCTATTATACCTATTCTATTCCATACAAAAACCTGTTAAAAGAACATTATTTAGGTTGTAAAGTTAAGCACTCAAAAATTGGGAAATGTGGTTGGTTGCCCATGCAGTTTTTTGTGTCCAGTCTGTGCACTGAACAAGGGTGGTCAGCAGGATCCTGACCTGGCTTTCTCTTTTCCACTCTCCAAGTGGTGGAGGGTTTACTCCCATCTGATGCTCCCAGGCCATGGAGTATTTTGTGGTGAGCCTGGTTCAGCTCTCTTTCCCCAGCTCTGGAGATGGAAGAGCTCTTGCACCACTTGAGTCCTCCTGGCAAAGGAAAGGAAGGGTGGGAAGTTGGGGTCATATTCCAGGTCAGATTTTCTTTGGGGAACACAAGTGAGAGAAGGGGAATGGTAATTTGAATACTTTACAACTCAACTAAATCTCAGAGGAATTTCATGGAACACAGAAAAGGCACTTTGGATAGGGCTCTCTTCCCTACTAAATATCAAGGTCTTCTAAAAAAAATGGAGGTGAGGCAGCTTCTGAAAGAAAAGGTCACAATAATTTTTTTTTTATAATGGAAATTGTTAGACAACCTAAATATAAGGCATAGGACAACCAGCTCCCCCTATAATCACTGTATCGATACCAAGAGTAGAATTCTGGAGCTAGGAAAAGCAAAATCCTTAGTTCTAATAACAGAGGCAAGTAACAATGAGCCTGTATCCCAAAGGAAGGTGTCTGAAGATTTTAATAAAGTTCCTAGTTTTCAGTCTTATAATTATAACAATGCTAATGCCTTAGCACTTTCTAAATGCCAAATCATTATTTCTGCCATTTAGAAATTGTGACTGTGTTAGAAAAACAGGATGAATGCCAAAATTAATGAAAGTTAGAGCTACAGCAATCAGACCTTGAGTGAGGTCAGAAGGCTTTTTAGGGCTCTGAGCTGTTCAGAAACATATATATTATAACAAGACTGAGATTTATGTAGCATTTTATACCATAAAGCATGTTATCACTAACTAGTCATCAAAAATCTTGTTAGCCAGTAAAGTGTTATCATTGTCTTTTGGGTATAGGCAAATTGAGACAGCAAAATGAGGCTCATATTTTTAGAGGTGCTAAGAACTCAAAGCTTCCAATAACTTCTGCTGGAATTCTGGATGCTCAATACTGCCACTGATCAGAAATTTGCCCTTTGAAAAACACTGGTTTGACAAAACTGAAATGTTTTGGGGGAATGTGTGGATTTTGTCAAAAAATATAGGACATTCTCATAATGTAGTAATAAGAATTATGAATTCTTGATTCATTTTTAGATTCATTTTTATAAATGTCTAGAATGGAGCTTTTGATCTGATAAAAGCATAGAATATAGCTGTGACATTAGAATAATAAAATTGTGAGGGAATAGCTGACTAAATGGTTTGAGAATAGGATTAAGGTTCTTTTAACCTTTGTTAACCATTGGTTCCAATGCAGTTCAATTTAATACTAACTATCCTAATGTCATTACAATCTGATGGCATTTCAATGCCCTGTATGAAATGAGTAGGTGAAGCTCAGCACTGTTCTTTTTGGATAGGAGCACACAGCACAAAATCACAGCCCCCATTTGCAGTAACTGCGCCCTTGTGAGGCCAAAAATTGAATAGGCATGAAGATTAAATTACCCACTCATTCCTAAAAATGGGTCAATGTTGAGACACATGGTGGACCAGGATGTGAATGTGGTGGGATTGTACCTCCTCTATGGATAAATAAAAGGTTTTCTTTTTTCCAGGGCAGTCATTCTGGCTCCTTTTCCCAACACTGTAATCACTACATACTCTAAAGGAGCAAATAAAATAAATCTTTCCTATTCAGAAAGGTGATATGGGGATAAATATAAACGCCAGTGCAAGCACCTCAATAAATTTTCTTCATCTTTACTAGACTATGAATCTATTTACCTTTATTTTTTTCTTAATAAGATTTCAAAAATTTGTGATTCTTCACAAAAAAACATAAAAACATGGAGCAAGATTTCTTCATGTTGCACAGGAATTTAGCTTCTATTAGTAATAGAAGTCATGTGTCTACAACTTTATTCCACCTATAATTTAGGTAAGAATTGTGAAGATGGTACAATACATCAAAAGTAATATAGTTACCGGAATTGTGATCAAGAGACAGATTCAGTGCCAATGAAAATCCACTGGTTTGCAAACGAAGAACATTCTTCTCAGGCTCCAAAAGCACATGAACCTCGATTCCCACCAATAAATAAATAAATATATAATTAAAAATCCTATGTAAAAGAGAGCTTCTAATAGTTACACATAGAGAGACCTTAGCAGCCTGGCAAGCCGACACTTCTGTGTCTCCAAAGTAGTTTCAGAGCCCTTCTATAATGGTACAGAGTGGAGGAACTGGTGGTATTTCCCTGGGGCCAACTGAGGTGATAACCTTATATTTGCACTCTGTGTTACACCAATGCCTAATTGCCTAATTGGAATGCAATTTATACATCCCTGTTTGAGCAAAGGGAATATGAAACACACGTGTGTACGCACACAAACTTGCATCAAGAATCTGGGGTTTTTTTCTGGCAAATAACATGAAAAATAAAATTGTGGAAGACAAGATCTAATTACAGCTGACTGTACATTAAATACAGTTCTACTCTAGAACAGTCATTCAATATTTTTACATTTCCTTTATTCCTGTTAAGACCAGCTGAATTCCATTCTCCTCTATAAATGGGCTTTGCAGGAAAATGAGAGAAATTCAGGGGAACATATACGTGAGTCTTAGCAGTCTAAACTGATATATTTTACATCATCTTTTACCTCCCCACTTCCAATCCAACATCTTGTAAACTATGCCAACTCAGATCCTTTACATACTAGAAGAGTTTTAGGGAGATTAAGCCAGGGATCAATTTGGCCTAAATTGATTATAATGGAAATCTATATGGGAAAGGAGGGGCAGATAATCTAATTTATACCAGTTTAAACATAATCACATTTAAATTTAGTTAAAGCCAAAGTTAATTTACAGGACTATAGCAGGAAACACAACTATCTGAAAGGTGTGGGTAAATGCAGGTTAAAGCAGTCCATCCCCATAGTGGGCATGAATTTCTCAGTCTGACTAGAAACTTTATGATGTAGTATTCCCAACTTTTTATATGCCCGTGACAGAATGTGAGGACTGTGGCATGTCTCTGGCAACTGAGGTTCACACAGATACTCCAAGGAAAGAGCATAAAAGCATCTGGTCTAGGAGAAGCAAGGAAGACCCTGTTTGGGAAAATGTTGTTCTCTGAACCCAGAGCGTTGAGCCTATGCCAAACAATCCAGAGATAGGGAATATATCTGTGCTGCATTTTGATAGTTGTTATCTGATTTTCTGTGACCAATGGATGAGTTGTTACTAGAAAACAGAGATCCTGAGTGGCTAGTCCTGTTTTGCTCTCTTTCCCTACGTTTTTATTATTATTATTATTATTATTATTATTATTTTGGCTTGCTTCACTAGCTTATATCACCATTCTATATTTATTCAAACCTTGTTTTCCACTCCTCATTTAGCCATATCACAAACTTCTGTAATGAGACACAGTTATCTCCAGCTTGCTCTTATAAACTATCATTGTGGCTCCACTTTAACCCTCTGCATGTTGCAATTAATCATATGTACATGTAGGTATTTTATTTTATGACTCAAGGGTCAGTAGAGTTTTTTTTTGCCCGAGGTTGATGAAGAAAAGCTTCATTGTATACCATAGTAGTGAATGACATATAAGAACATTAGATAGAAAGAAAAAAAATGAAATGTAAGGACACCATTGAAAAGGGCATTGCATTAGTCAAGATGGGAGAAGTTTGCCCTAGAGCAGTTGAACAGTGTATTAACTGGTATTCTCTGCTCTGTATTAGGTGTGCTTGAAAGTTCATCTGTTATGGAAGGAAATACTAATTTTGAGCTGCGTAACTGGCAGGTAGTGAAGAAGGAACTGATTTTTAAATGTATGGTGTCTGATTCTCTTTTCACTTATCTCAATGTAGGTAAAGCATAATTATACTCATAAGCACCTTTAACATTGACACAAATTTAGCCAGTGCTCCAACACAAAAGGGATTAAGGACATAATGTTTCTACCACAGCACATCCATCAACAATTTATGAAGGTATGGTGGATTCTAGTGCGAGAAGCTATGGCACGGAAGAGACAGTTGTTATAATGACATGATTCTGTTTGAAAGCCTGTCACCTTCTGTTCTTGAACCTTTACTAATGCTCAAGCACAATGTGTCCAGACAGAAAAAAAAAGTTTTTCTACTGTTATATAGTGGTTAGTAATGCAAATACTCTACTATCAAACAGTAAATACACTGCTACTGCTTACCCTTGATTGCCATAAAAATAAGAATCGTTTGTGATACTTTTGTTTCTATGGGGCTAAATCCTGCAATGCTTTCTCAGGCAAAAATCTCACTTGGCAAAAACCTTCAATAGGAGTTCCCCTAATAATAATAAGCCCTTGTGAATATTCTGGAGTAAAATATATAGAACGTCACACCTCACTTAGTAACATTGGGCACAGAGCATTGATCCCTTTGGACTGACCCTGCTCTCATACTAGTTTTATGTTCTTGTAACTCCTTTGATATCACTGGAGTTAATCCTTATTGGCATCATTGCAAGGGAAAGCAGAATCCATCACACATGTTTGATTGTGGAAAAATGATGATTAACACTTTTACGCTCATCGGGGATGACTCTGGGACAGCATAAAGTGTATGGATATGGGACTTGGCATCTCTCTAACCCAGCATCACCAACACTCCCTTCTCTTCCTCCCAACTAGTTCCACAATACATCCATCAGTATCAATTGTTCTCCCAAAGAGATGTCTCTATTTCTGTCCAATTGCATGCAAAACACGAGACAGAATCACATAAAAAATAAGCTTTTCAAAGTGGTGAAGAGGAATTTGGGATTGGCTTTTCCCAGGTGCATGCCCTGCTGCACATAGTGCTATTATGATTGGTGACCTCTGACACAGTCTTCACCAAAGGAATCTCCAGGTTACTATTGTGTATAAATCAGTGACAATGAATGTGTTGCTCTACTAGAAGAAAATATTTAGAGCCCTATGGATAGAATTATTGTTGTTGTTATTTTTATGTAGCTGAAGTTGGAGTAAAAAGGTATATACACTGTTCTGGAGGCAGTCTAGCCTGAAAGGAGACACATAAGAGTTTGCACTCTAGAACTCATGAAGCCCGTGTTTTCATTAGGGAACCCTCTGTTTTGCCTAGAACATGTGAGCCAACTCAGAGTAAATATGCTGAACAGGTTCATTACCCTCTCTGTTCTAGCCCCTTAAAGGAAAGTCCAGGAGAGAGGGAAAAAATGACATTGCCTCCCTAACTGCATCAGATCTGGAACCAAGAACTGAGGAGAGAGTAGATAGTATTAAGTGGATTGTTGGCAGAAAATAACCAACTAATCACATAAACGTGTCTTGCTGTGTAGTCTATTGGTCAGAGCACAGATCTGAGAGTTATCGGTGCCTGAAATTTAATCCTGGTTCTGACACTGACTTCTTCAGCCTGGAAATAAGATGCATTTTTTAAAAGAGAGGATAATTATCCACTGGAACAATTTATCCAGGGTTGTGGAGGATTCTCCATCACTGATCATTGTTAAATCAAGACTGGAAGTTTGTCTACAAGGTTTTTTTTCTACTTCAAACAGGAATTAATCCTATGGGACCTGTGTTCTACCAGAATTCAGACTAGATGATGAAAATGGTTCCCTCTGGCCCTTTAATGTACGAATTTATGATATAACTTGGCAGACCTCACACAACCTTTCTGTTTTTCATTTTCCCCATAAGTAAAACTGGAATTTGTGTAATTACCCACTCACAATGGTGTTATGAGTTTCAATTTATTCATTTTTATGTCATGTTTTGAACATGAAAAAACAAGAATGGCATCATTTTATAAGTGATGTAGCAGCATTATAAACCCAACATAATCCCTACTCTCAGACTCAGGGTTTGTCAGGGACTTTGTAGGGTGCAATGCCTGTCACTAATTTAGACATTTACTAGGTATAAGAATAGTTGGTAACACTATGGTACTTTTTTCTACTCTATACCCCTATAAAATATCCTGATGTTATGTGAATCAGTGACTGGTGCCATAGTGGTAGAAATTACTATAATTTTGATACCATTGTTTCATAATTGATAGAAAAAAAGTGAAAAGGAGAGAATACTATAATATTGGCACAACTTTGGTCAAAATTCAAACATGAAGAAACTAGTTTATATAGCAATCTATATCTATATCTACAAACATCTCTGCAAGAGATAACTGTATGTAATACAAAGCAGCAGCAGAAATAAAGGAGCTTTAATCAATGCTAAACCTGATAAGTAGACATGGGAAAAGACTACATAGTATTAGACTGAATGAGAGGATTAGTGCTAAAAATATTTGAAAAAGAAGCTAATATAAAGTTTTAAATAATTCAGTTGCCAAGTTTCAGTATTTAGTTACAAAAATCTAATATTTAGTATCAGCAATATATGAAGTAATGCTGGGTTTTGGAACCAAAAAATGTCAGTAAATAGGTCTATCTAGTCCAGTATCTTGTCACTGTGTTGTGGTAAATGCAAGAAATCTTTAATGGAATAGTAGGTATATAAGCTCTCCATAGGGGAAATTTCTTCCTAACTCTTGAGCAGTTAATTGTTCATGAGAATTTACATACACATATATATACTCTACATGTATGACTTTCTGTTCAATCCCCTAAAACTCAGATCTACGAGGAAAGCTTATCTTCCTTCTTCAAGTAGCAGCTCAGCTATGTAGGTTCCCCTTTATCATAACTTTTTCACTCTTGTTTTTCCTTTTTTTTAACTTGTTTTATAACAAATATCAACCACAAGCTCCAAACATTTCAGGCTCCTCTTCACAATATTTTAGAACCACATATATAAATCGGTCACCTGGATGTTGATTCCTTGATACTCCTAACATTTTTATGTTAGTAACAATTATATTTTTCTAACTAGACACTTTTGCTATTATAGCATTTCCACAGAGTTGCTCTTCTTTCCTCCAAATACCCTACAAGTGTTTCTATCTGTGAGAGTGTGTTTTTTTTAATTTAACATGTATATTTTTAAACTGATAATGCAAGAGTCGGTGATACCGACAGGTATATCTTCCCTTTCCATTTTTAACATCACCGCTGACATTAAATCTAGACAACTACAATGCTTATATTACTAAGATAATGTTATGACTATTAATAGTCTTAAAGAACTGTTGGGTTGGAAGGCACTGCAGAAAGTCATAGTTGGCTATGTAAAGGTCATTACTTTTATAGATAGAACATTAAAAAGAACTTGAAACGCCACTTATATGACTTTATACTACTGTGAGTTTACCTTCAAAGGGCCAGAAATAAATTTGACAGGAAGAATACTTGTAAGAAATATAATACTATATAAGTGACACAATTGTGCAAGTTAAGTTTACAACTATATAAATATTAATGCTATTAATACCACCTAGACAATGCAAGTACAAAATGCATCACCACGTATAGTATGTAGTATAGCTATTTAAGTCAGTGAGGCATTACTTCTGTTGAAATAAGATTTGTTTTAAAAATGATTTATTGCTTTTTAAATTCTATGAGAGAAAAAAAGAGAGTGAGAAAGGTTGTATGTATGCACAACTTGATAACAAAAAAGACCACTACACTTTCCCATAAGTTTATTATTAACCTTGTTCTGCATGGTACTTGAGTAATGTTGGATTTGGCATATCTACAACAGGAGCACCATCGACTCATCACTTGCATGTGCCCAGCCCTTTAAAGTGAATGGGACCTTGTGTGCACATAAATGATAGGTTGTTTGGATTCAGTGTGATTGGATCTGAAATATGTACACAACAGATCATTTGAACTTGAATTTGGAGAAGAACTCTGTCAGAGCAAATGATCTCCTCTGTGTCATTATTTTCTCACTTACTCATATATAGTTCTCATTGAAAACAAAGCGGGTGAACTTTGGGCATGACTCTTTAAAGCAGGAGATCCTAATCCTGTGAAAATATTCTGTCCTGCACAGGGCCGGCTCACAACATTTTGGCACCTGAGGCGGGGAGCTCAAATGATGCCCCCATGTCTCCTCGCTGCACTAGCAGCAGACACAATTTTCTACACTCTGAGTTCTACTGGTGCCCCCCCACAGTCTGGCACCTGAAGCATCTGCCTCAGTTCACCTCATGGTAAGGCCAGCGCTGGTCCTGCAGACTTCATTAGTGCTATGTCAAATGACCAATATAGATTTAATATTTTTATCATAAAATCATAGACATTCGAGTTGGTTTGCCATTTAAATCAGCCTCTGCCATTCCAAGCTTGTTTCCAACAGTGTAAATAATGTACACCTTGTTAGATGGCTTCTGGAAAGTTGCATAAAGTGTTCATGAAATGCAGCAAAAGTCTAAAATCCAAGTGGCAGCAATGTTTGAACACTTTATTTTAGTAGCAATTTTTTATGAAGGCTAAGATGTTGAGTTCTTTACATGTTTCTCCTTTGCAAAAAAAAAGTATTCATCTGAATAAAATCTGATTGCTTTGTAACTACGTATAAGATTGTAAGTCCACTGCAACTTTCCAGAAGCCATCTTACAAGGTGTACATTATTTACTCTTTGATATCTGTTACATTAATAGTACTTATATACATGCTGAAATAAGAACATGTAGCAAATTCAGAATTTAAAAAAATCAAAAGTACATGATTAGCATACAACTTTGTACATTTTCAAGAGGGTTCATGCTGGATTTTTCTCAGCAATTGTCAACATACTGTAAGTTGCAATAATGTGGTACATAAATTATCTTGGATTAGGATATGTCTACACTGCAACACTATTTCAAAATAGCTAGTGCTATTCCGAAATAACTTAGTCTGTGTCTATACAGCAGGCAGTTATTTCAAAATAGTGTCAAAATACTGTCGAGCTGGAGGACTTCTTACTCAGACTCTGGTAACCCTCATTGTATGAGGAATAAGGGAAGTCGGAGGAAGAGTACTCTATTTTGAAATAAGTGCTGTGTAGGCGCTTCTTATTTACAAATAAACTATTTCAAAATAAGAACGCAATTGACATACCTCAATTTGTGTAGCTTATTTCGAGTTAAGCCCTGCAGTGTAGACGGATCCTAAGAGTGTCACAAACATTCTAAATGTAGGTTCCTAAGCACATATTTCTCCATAGATAATCACCTGAAAGGTGATAAGGTTACAGTTAAAATTGGGAGAATAATAAAGTAATAGGGGTTTTACAATTTTCACAGCTGAGAGGACAAGGTAAAAGTGCTTCTTATTTTATAATCCCCTATAGAAATCATAACCAGCCATTCCACACACAGGATAAAAACTCAGGTTGAGAAATCCTGACTCAATTGAGATCCCAGAGAGTTGTTCCATTGACCTTATTGGAGATGTTTACATACCCCACAGCAATGAATCTCCCAGTCAGGATAGATAAACTCAGGCTTGCAGGGCTCACACTAGCTTACTGACAATAACTGTGTAGATAGTGTTTTGAAGTGGCAGCTCCCGGCTTGAGCTCTGAAGCTTAGGAGGGGAAATGGTCATCAGAGCCTGAACTTCAACGTTTAATGCCCTGTCAATACCACTATTTTTAGAATATCAGGATGAGCCCACTAGCTCAAGTCTGTTGATATGGGCTGGAAGGCTCAATTTGTGCTCTGGGTAGACATACCGACTGGGGCTATTCTTTCACCCAGGGTCTTTGATGCCAGAAACAGAGATTATTGTCATTTATGTTAAACAATAAATGTAAAGTTTACACTTGGACATTATAGGTCTGGCAGTTGTAAAACTGCCCAGAGAGACACTAATTATTGAAAATGATCAAATGTTATATGCGATACATGATTAGTTAGGGGCAGGAACTAGAAATACCATTTCACAGGAAATTCTGCAATTTTGAAATTTGTTTTAATTCCAAATCAGATCAAAACCAAATAATTTTGAAATTTTTCATGAAATCCAAATATTCTTATTGTCTTGAGACTTAAAATGAAAAAAGTAAAGAAATATTAAATGAAAAGTCATTTCAAAATGAAAAATACAAATTTTCCATTTCCAGGAATTGTCCTTGTCAAAGCACTTTTTCATTTTTTGTTTCAAAATAAAATTTAATCAAAATTGATACATTCCTCTGGAAAGTTTTGGTTTTGACAAAATGGCATTTTCCAATAGCAAAACTGTTCTTTCACAAGTTTTTCATCTAGCTTTTCATTCATGATGCTAAAGTCATAGGTCAAATTGATCATCAAAACATAGGGCTGGAAGAGACCTCAGGAGGTCATCGTATCCAGCCACCTTGATGACCTTATGGTAACTCTAAGGCTTCTCTGTGCTGGCATGCTAATCAGCACTACTGCAATTTATTGCACCAGTGT
Source organism: Apalone spinifera (assembly GCA_030068395.1). Classification (NCBI taxonomy): domain Eukaryota; kingdom Metazoa; phylum Chordata; order Testudines; family Trionychidae; genus Apalone; species Apalone spinifera. The sequence continues at coordinate 32,700,891 of CM057848.1, forward strand.
CTATTTAGCTGGTCTGATGGAGATGCAATAAGTCAGTCGCATAACCCTCTCCCATTGACCTTAGAATTCCATCTCCTAGAGCAGTGTTTCTCAAAGTAGTCTGCAGATCTACTCTGAGAAACCTCCTAAATGGCCTCTATGGTTTGCTTTTTTACTGGCTCCGCAGCCATGGAGTCTTGTTTGCCATTTGCAGCCAAGGGAATCTGCGGGAAGCTAAGTTGGCAGAAAAGTGTTTCCTTAAGTAGCAATGTAGACCAGGCCTAAGAGAAATAACCAGCTACTGATGCATGCTTTTCTTTCCTACCGCCTAATAATCAAGGGGGTAGGACCATTTCAGCTGACTAGTCATACATTCATGGGGCCAGACATCAGCATAGTTCCAAAAAGCTACCAAAAGTATACTTCAGCTAAGGGTCTAACCTAACGTGTATAAATTGCTTAGTGTATAATATCAGATTAGTTGGGAATGGGCATCAGAACATCCACTTCTCCGAATGCACTCAGACATATTCTAATTACTTAATTTACCAAGGGATAAATCAGTAACTGGCTGATATATTTTATGCCACTCCTGAAATTACTGTCTCAAAAATGCAGTGGCAGATATTGCAATGAAATCTCTACAGGTATTACTTTTAGAGATAGAATAGCCAACACTGATATCTTCAAGAGAATGTGCCGGTGGATAGGATTTGAGGTGCATCAGATGGCAAAAATCCTCAGAGAAACATCAATATTCATTTGGGAAATTGTGTCAGGCCCTTTTCTTGTCTGGTGACTTGGTTTCATGCTGAAAGCTTTAGGCTAGGAAAGGGTAGCACTGATTTATGAATCAAACAAAAAAACAAGGAGCTTGTAGGAACATAGAAAGGCTTATCCTTTGAAAATATATTTCAATTCCTCTCATGTTTCTGGAAGGAAAACATTTTGGTAGTCTATATTTTACCACTGTTTTATTTAATAATGCAGATCAACACTCATCCAGGGAGATCAGTCTGTGCTTTAATTCACATTGTATATCTGCCAGCCTGCTGTCTCTTCTTATGACTCATTGTTTGCCAGTTATTTTGTGGATTGTGCTAGTAATGCCACTACAGTTAGTGAGTGAATTGGCATTTTCATGAAAAACTTAGATTTTTAGTGGGGAAGGCTTTCTCCCCATTTCAAACAGGCTTAAATTTACCTCTTAGCATATACTGGATGAACACTAGGTCTATTGCAGAGAGAATCTGACAGCATTATGTACAATGTTATCTTTTGCACATGATAAAGACATCTGCAAATCATGTGTGCTGCTTGCACTTTAAAATACATGATCCTGTGAGCTGTTTAACATGTTTAAAACCTATTGATTTTAGCTAAAGTTGAAGGTGCTCAGCACTATGCAGGATTGGGACTCAGTTGTACACAGAGGATTGTTTCCTCTGGTGCCTCTGAAAAATGAGTATAGATGAACCATTCTCAAGGCTTATGGGAAATAAATTTAGTCTCTGGTGTAAGCAAACTCAGTTCACGCTTATGGACAATAAATTCAGTCCCTGACATGAGCAATCTCAGTTCATCTGTATTAAATTCTCACATACAGCAGTCTACATACGCTGCAATCGATGGAATTACTCTATACAACTAACAGAATCTAGCCTTGAGAAAATAGCAGTGGCAACTAATTCTAGCTCCACTAATTAGTTTATGCTGACAAAGAACTCTCACAATGCAAAACACTATGTAAGTGTTAAGGGTTATTATTTTTATTCCTCTTCTAAGGTTTTCCCCGTTCTTTGCTCTGGCTGATGGTCTGTTACATAAAGTCTTGTTCCCATATGTCACCAGCAATCTTTTTGCTTGTGCACTGCAAACTCCAAGGCAGTGAAGCAGCAGTTTCCCAGACATAGATTCTTCCTGAGGAAGAGTAGTTCTGTTAAATTACCAGCTGTGAATGGTGGCAGAACTAAGGTAGATTTATTTTGGTTTTATTTTTTCATTTTCCCGAATGAGGCAAAGCCTACCATGCTCCAATGGCAAACCCCCACATATTAGCCCTTTTGAAAACTGAGCCTATCATTGAGCTGAAATGAGTCAAAAGGATTACCCCAAGTGATATGATAATTAGTGGGCTCACCAATCAATTAATCAATTAATAAATGTCTGCTAATTATTTTTAAAAGGTAAATATAGAAAAAATGCCAGAATGTTTTTTCTTTTTAAATTAAAATTCAACTAGTGAAAAAAATCAGTTTTCAAAAATCTGATTTGGGTAAAAAAAATAGTTTTTGATAAAAAAATTGATCAGAAATGTTTTGAGTTTCATTTTTCATTTTAAATTTCAAGTGTGATGTCAGTGTCCAAGAAAGAAATGTCCTCGGGGTTGAAAAGCCATTTTATACATATGTGCATACCAAAGCAGTTTGTCCTGATCTAGCAATAATGTTAAAAACATAATTCATGCATGTGTAGCTAAAGTAAGTCTACTGATGCAGTGCCTGATCCTGGAAGACATCTATGTATAACAATTTCCAGGAGTTCAGTAAGAATTCTGTACACAGAGGTATTCAGTATCTGCTTCCATTGTACAATAGGAATAACACCTATTAATATGTTTTGAGTCTTTCAAATTTTCAGCCTCTAACTCAAACCACAGGGCTACATACTGTATGTGCTGTGATATCTAGGCCCTGTACATAGCTTAATGTGTATGTTATGGTGTATCTCTGCTGGTTTGTGTCTTAGCTTTAGCATTATTTTAAATTAGTTTTGTTGAACTGAATATTCTGGGCTAGCTTGTTTCTTTAAGATGCTGCCTTGTGCTAGCTGCTGGTGGTACTGAGCCACTTTGCCTCCAGGAGAGCTCATGAAAATATTATGCTGTAGGGCAGAATTAAATGTAGTCTGCTTATCCCAAGTTTGTGCATCTTGCTCAGTATCCCATTGCAGCAGAGGGGAAGGGGTTGGGATAAAGAAGATGGGTCCTTGCTTCCTCTTTAGCCCCCATTGCAGTGCAAGTAGGGAACAGTTCCTCTTTTCTTCTCTGAGCACAAGGACTTCTGTTGCCCAGGCAAGAAAAGGATCTTTTTTGCCTTATGTCCCCTATGCACCCATGTAAGATCCCAGTTATGATACGATCCATTATTAGCGAACATGCATTTGATTACACCTCTTCATTTTAAAATATTGGCCACTGAATTTTAAACGTTACTTCTGAATAAGCATAGAAAAACAAAATTAAATGTATGTCCTATATATAAATAAAGCTTGCAAGTGACCAATCACTGCATGCTCACACAACTTCTGCAAGAACCTTCATTAATTCAATATATGGAGAATGTAAGTACCTCTCTTTATTCCTCACAGTATTTCCATCAACACCTGTGATTCCAGTTCAAGGCTTTCACATCACTCTGCCACTGAACTGCAGTCCTGATATTCCCTGAGTGCTGGATATTCCCTGATTGCAAATTTTTCTGTATTATACAATACTTTCCTGATGTACATACATATCCACCATCAATGGGGATAACATCCCTAAGCTCCTTTTTATCTGTTCTTTAAGTAAAGATTTCAAAGTAGGGGCTAGAGACTTCCCTCAATTATAGCTGAGTGAATCTGAAGTAATTGCACAGGCTTTGTTGGAGTTAATCTAAATTTACCTTATAAATAAGAGATGATTTTGAATATAGTTCCCAGTAGCAAAACCCTAGTTTTTACTCGTCTACTTTTATGTCTACCCCTATTGGCCTTTTTGCCCTTATCATGTTAATTTAAATCTCAAATGATTTAAATTACATTGAGAGAATGATTCTCAGCTGTATCAGGCAGATATTATGAGTTAATGAGAAAAGTACCATTGCATTTCATACATGTGTTACAGCATGTATGAAAAAAGGGTGTTGTTTCATCAAGCAAATGCACACACATGAACACAAAACTCATACACTGAAGCAAAAGCATCATTGTGGAAATAAACTGCAAAGCAAGGAATCTGATTATTAGAGATAAGAAAAAATAGTTTCCTCTTGCTAGATCAACCCAGAACTCTTCTTAATAATACATTGTCAGCTTTGTCTATACATCTAAAAGTGATCTTGGATACTCCTTCCCGGTGCAGCTCTCACACATAAGAAATATTGGGATAGATATAGTCACGAGTGCATGTAAGTAGGTCTCTTGTATGTTGCCAGGAAGACCAGTGCATTTATGGCTATAAATGCAGTGATTTATTCAGGAGGTGCTGTGCATTTGGAGGAGCGGGAGGAGTTACTATACATTCTACTTTAAAAATGACTAGCAGTAGGGATTCCCTACCATACATTTGGAACGCTAATAATGGCAGATGTAATTTGATATCTGACTAATCTCTCCATTATTAGGTCCCTAGGAGTCTTATTATTATCTATTTCTCCCACAAATAATAGTGGGCACTAAATTGCATTCCAAATTGCAAGTGCAAGGAAGGGGTTCTTGACCTTAAAACTCTGCCTTTGTCAATAGGTTTCCCACTGCATATATTGGTGTTTCCCTGGATTTTAAAAAATCCTTTTAGTTCATTAAAAAATTCTACATTATTTTACTCTGATGGTCCATGCATTTCATTTTTACAAAGTAATATCAGGATACGATGGTGCATATGCTCTAAGAATCTATATAGAGGACTAGACTAGACTAGAGTTGACTAGCCTAGCCTAAAATAGAAAAGAATAGAATAGAACAGAACATGCTAATTTGGTTACAATGATTTTAGCTCCCCATAACAAAACAAAACTAACAAAACATTTATAGATGTAATATTGAATACAAATGTACTAATATTCACTCTCCAAGATTAAGTACACCTTGCATATAATTTTAGTCTGCCATGGGAATGGCTAACTAGCTTTTATGTACTAAACCCTAGCCCCACCTAGCAATTAGCAAAACCATTCATACTTTGCTTCCCACTGCTGTTTCATGACTGTGTTGCAAAGTCATGCCCTAAAATCTAAGGTCAAACATTTTCTCACAAAGTAGCAGCATTGCTTATGTGTGACGAATGGATTATCTTTTGCATGACAACAAGTTGCTTGCATGGCTAATATCTCATTTAGACAACACTAGTATCAGAATACAGACATCTCTAGTCTTAAATTGAACTTAAAGGAAGTAGCAAATGAGTAGAGGACACATGCTATCTTTCCTCCCTCCCAGCAGTGTTCCCATGGCAAGAGAAAGTATTTAATTCACTAAAACTGATCAGTTAAAAAGTAATACAAGTGCCAAATGTCTAGAGTTGCATTGATAAAACCATTAGGCCTGCAGTCTTCTCACACAATGGCTACATCTCAACTGCACTGTTAAATCGGAAAAAGACATGCAATTTGTTGTATGGAAATTGCATATCTTTTTCTGATTTACTTTCGAAAGAAACTTTCAAAATTTGGTGCATCTACACAGTTCCAAATTGTGAAAAAAGTGCTCTTTTGAGCCATCCCTTATTCCTCATAGAACAAGATTTACAGGGATTCCGAAAAAGCGGACGCATTCCTTGGACGAGGGTGTTGCTTTTCCAGGATACTGGAGGTATCTTGATAAAGCAATGTGGTCTAGATGTACCCAAAAAGATGAAGGCTAGGCCAGAAAATTTTTCAAGGACTTACTATATGCTCATGATGATCAGACGCACCTGAGAAGTAACACTCCATAGACATAGCAATGGAGGAGAGCCTAAAAAATGTCACAGAACATACATGAATTGCTATGGATCTAGCATTTGCTATAAAACTGAAATGAGAAACATAAATTAAAGGATACATAGTTCCCTCAGTAAATTAAAAAAACTAAATTCTGTATTGCTTTCTGAAGCCTGCAAGCTATCTAGAGCAAATGATTAGGAAAAAGCTATAAAATTGTTCTTAAATTATATCTACTTCAAAAATCCTAGCACCTAGTTGAGATCATGGCCTTTAGGAAAGGAATTGGATATAAGCATTCACAAAACAGACAAATAATATTATTTTGCCATTGTGTTTATTGTGAAAGAATGACAGAGTCCTGAAACATGGGGCATGTCTACACAGTAGGGGTAAAGCTGAAATAAACTACGCAACTTGAGCTACGTCAATTGCGTAGCTTAAGTCAAAATAGCTTATTTCGGCTTTTGGCGTAGTCTACACAACAGAAAGTCCGAGAAAGAGCACTCTTCCTCTGACTTCCCTTACTCCTTGTAAAATGAGGGTTACAGGAATCAGAGTAAGAAGTCTTAGCTCAATATTATTTCAACATTATGTCAAAATAACTGCTTGTAGTGTAGATGCGGACTATGTTATTTTGACATAATGTCAGTTATTCTTAAATAACATTGCTTTGTAGATGTACTCCTAAAGTCCTCTCTTTATTTAAATGACAAAGAAGGTAGAAATAGTTGCTATAGAATAGAGTAGGTTTCCTTCCTCCACCCCCAGTGGGGAAGAGGGAAGGATGGTTTTGTGATTAAGGCAGAGATGGGCAATCTAAGTTAGAGAGTGGCCTGCATAAGTGGCCCTCTTTAAACTCAGGGACCAAAAAAAATCTGTAACCAAGACAGACTCCTGTGATAGGGTACATTTGCAAACTGCACTTGAGTACCTAGAATTTGTGACGTGTGCTGATTGACTCTCACGGTCAATGGGCATCTGATTAAATGAGTTATAATTCATGAAAGCTTATGCTCCAATACCCTAATAAATTTGTTAGTCTTTAAAGTGCCAGCAGACTCCTTGTTTTTACAGTCAATGTTGTATACAATGAGCATGCACCTCACTTTATGCATGTGCCACTTTAGAAATACTGCTAGGAAAAACGGCAGACAAAAAAACAACAGATTTTTGCAACTCCGCTCGTGAGTAACGGTAAACAAAATGTCTCCTGGGCCACACATAGAACCCTGATGGTTGCATGTGGGTTAAGGCACATAATACCATTCTTGAACTAAAGAAAAACATATGAACAAAAAATGTATAGAAAAACTATACTGTCCTGGTGTTTACTCATGTTTGGTACATGTTGGTACATACATCTGAAAATCTTCCAGAATGCAGGTTTCTTATACACCAATGAAAATATTTGTTAAAACTTTTCTAGGTTGAAGGTTAGTGCTTCGCAAATGGAAGACAAATAATATTGAATTAGGCATCATATCATCATCAACACAAGTATCCTGAGGCATTGTCAATGCAACTCAGTGACACACCTATCTTGAAACTATTCAGTGGTTCTAATTTGTAAAGTGTTTTTCCCTTGTCGGAAAATACCCAGTACAGGCTTAGCTGAGACCAGTTAAATTCATTTCATTTTTTATTTATATCATACTGGAATAGGAATCTCATAGTATGAAGGGCTATTGTATTAACTCACACAGTGCCACCTTTTCATTGGTCTTCCACCCTCCCACCACCACCACCTCTTTATGGCTGTAAGATTGCCTAGCACAAAGTATACATAGATACATACTGTTATAGCAACTACTGACAGTCCCTGGAGAATACACTAATCATACAAGTGACATAGCCTCATATTTACTCCATAAATATTATATCCTTACTCCTGGACAGTCTGTTCCCTTCTCCTTGTGAATCCATAATTGGCATTGACATAAAAGGGAATTTGGACTGCATAGAGAAAGAGATCCCTATAGACAATGGAGAATTAATCCATTGTATTCACCACTTCTCATTGTTTCACCGTATTTAGAATGCAACATCGGGCTCTATTTCACCTTCAATTGAAAGAGTGGGAAGAGAGCTCAGAACATTGTTGTAAAATTTGATCAACATTTGACCTACCAGGGTTGTGATCAATGCCACAACACGAGAAGTGACACAAGAATGCTCTGTGTTTAAGTGCATGGTGATAACTTTCTTTAGCAATTTACTGACAAAAGAAGAGTCAATAGCTGCAAAATTCAACATCATCTTTGTCATTTGGGGCTCCATTATACTATCTTCATCTTTCTTCTGTTTTAAATTGAACTGTTTTTCAATGTCAAATGAGAGGTTTAATGCCAATAGAAATCTACCTGGCTCTAGGAAAGTAGGAGACATATATCCCAAATTGGTAGGATCCTGAAAATAATTGATAAAAAATGGAGTCAAGATATAAAAGTTATATATTAAATAACATATTTCTAGATCTAATATGAGCTATATTATGCCTCCTTGATCCACATCTGTGGGGCAGACGTTCTGTACACAGATCTCCCACCTTTGCAAAGAAAGGTTGGACTCAGCTGTTTCTTTGTCATTATTTTCCCTCCCCCCATCTCTCAGAACTACAAAGAGCTTTCAAGTAAGCATGGGCAGGATGACAGGAGGAGGGATGGAGCATAGTTAGGGGTGGAAGCACAGAATAACCCATGCCAACTTGGTAAGGAGTCACTTCTGAAGATAATAGAACCTGATACTATGAGTTCTTTCCTGGAGAGTATGATCTGAGCTAATCTTACAGATTTTTCCTCCCCTTTTGACTCCATCTTTTTTTTTCTTTTTTTTTTTCTGGGGGAAGGGAGGAATGAGTTATTAGTAACACTTTACATGATTTAAACTAACCATCATGAAACTCAGTTATACTTTGAACATTGGCTGTTTAACTCTGCATTTCAACCTTGTTGGCTGTCATCACAGATACTCACTTTCATTCTGTTTTCCCTGGTCATTTTCTAGGGTATGTCTACACTGCAGAGGGTTTTTTTTGAAAAATGGCCACTTTTCTGAAAAAAAACTTTACTTACACCCATACTGCAATTGCGTTCTTTCAAAAAAATTGAAAGAACAGAGGGGTTTTCCTGAAATTGGTAACCTTTCGGAAAAAGGCATATGTGGAAAAGGAAGAGGGAGTTCTTTCGAAAGAAGAGGAAAGAGGAAAAAGCACAGGTGTCCTGGTGGCCACTCTATCCATAGTAGTCACAGCTTAAATGTGAGATAGTGTTCATTCAGTGTGGATGCTATCTTTCGAAAAAGCAGATCACTTTTCGATGCACTTTTGCTGTGTAGATGCCTTCTTTCTGAAGAAGTTTTTTCAGAAGATCTTTTCCAGAAAAGCTTCTTCCAAAAGAAACCTGCACTTTAGACATAGCCCTAGATACTTTTCTCTGCTGCCTCTTATTTTATACAGGCACAATGCTGAAGTGTTTGAGTTACAAACACAATATAGGCAATATTTAAATCCAAATAAAACGATTGTGTCTTTGGAATTCTAAATGAAAAGTGAAATATTTGTTTTTAAGCTTAGCTTTTGAAATAAAAACCCTTTAGTTTTACAAAACCAAATTGTGGGCTCTATTTAGCCTAAAGAACTGACAATCTTATTCACCAGCTCCTTTCAGATTGGAGTGTTTTTATACAGCTAACTAAATACCTCCAAAGTCCTGTATGTTATGTAAAATGAGTCTTACTATCTAAACACAAACACTCAGAGATAAATTCACCCCCATTTAATGCACAGGAAAGTAAATTAAACTCCTTTAACATTGATAACTACTAAGCCTCACATTTATTCACTTCCAGGGCACAATAATTGCTCTTTCTGCCTGGCATGAGATGGGTTAACAAAGGCACGCTCCTGTCAATCATGACCAAATCACTACAGAGATTAGATTTGCACTGTTCCTTAAAATCCCTGATTATTTCCTCACCAGATATAACACCACATAGCATATGAATTGAGACTGATCCTTTATGTAATTCTGCTATGTTTATTCTTTTATTAAATATTCGGGGAGTAGGTTAGGTTGTGGGATATCTTCTCTTGGTCAATACATGTATAACCAAACCATCATCTTGCAAATTGTAAAATATGATTGCATTTGAGATATTGATAGCCTAGGGGAAGTTCTGGATAATAGAGAGTCATAATTAGAATTCCCATGTATTTGATCTGATATCATTTCCATCAATGTCACAGAAATATGAGTGGTTGTGAATTTCAGCATCATCACTGCCCCTACAAACTGATTTATACACTTCTAACTTTGGACACATAAAGGGCAAAGAATTCAGGCCAAAAAATTCCAATCAGACAGCTACTTATCCTAAGGGTGGATGCTGAAATTTATAGTAGTTCAAGATTTAACAGTTTCAGTTGGTAGCACATGACCTACTTATGCTTATGCTCAATCCATCTACTTTTAATCAAACTGCCCCTTTATCTGTAAATCCCCAATCACAACATGTAGGATGTGTGGATCTGCTGATAAGAAATTTTTGCTGGAAAAGAGAATCTGGGCAGATAACAGTTTTATTGCTAGTGCACCTCGCAGCAACTCTAACACCTCATTTATTCCAGATTTATATAGGTCCACTGTGTAGATCTGAGGGAAGAGCTGAGCATATAACAGCTATAGTAACAGAATGTGGAACCACAAACTGTATTTGATGCTCAATATCAAGTTAAAAGGATATTGATCAAACTATCCCAATTTGGAATGAAAACAATTATCTTGCTAGCATTTAGTTTTCCACGGGGCCTGATTCTCTGCCCTGTTACACTGGTTTTACATCTGTGTAATGGAATGCAATTTCAGTGGAACTATGCCAATATGACACTGATATAATAGGGAGATGACTCAACCCATAGTCTTCCAAAGAAAATGGTAGTAACCCAGCTGTACGGTTAATTTAAAGCTGTACTGGACAAAATACTACTATTGGGACCACTCCTGTATTGGCTATTCCAGCAAAATAGGGCAAAAAGGACAATAAACAAAACTGAATATGTCTTTTCCATCTCTAAATGTTATGATAACATTAATTACTATTTAAACTAGTCCGATAAACAGTTGTGTGGAATATACAAACTAATTAGTCCCCAATATCAGAAGGAAATGCACTTACCAAATGGACATTGTAATTCAAATTCTCTTAAAAGGTTTTCTTTCTGCCCTAAATATAATTCTGTATACACAGTATATGCATGCAAAAGTTTGTTAAAACAGTCATGGATAAAGGAATTAAAGCAAAGTAAGTTAGTTAGTCTGCTACAGAGATTTTGAAAAGTGTGTGTCGGTAATGATGGGAGGTCCAACCCTGTTCAAGGCATTCTGAGTACCAATTTGACAGAGAGATATCCCTTGTGTTCTTTTATTGCCTATTTTAAAAGTTATAATAGTATATACTTTTCTCTCTGAGTAAAGACTGTTATTGTGTTATGAACAACTGCTAAAACAAGAGGTTCTGAAATTAATTTTGTCAAAAGGTGAAAGTAATTTCTCAAATAAAAAAATTCTTCTACAGGAAGGATGCATTTTACAGTTTTCTACTGAACTGCTGACCAACTTAACAACAATAACAAAGAAAAACAAAAGCCTCTTCATTAAGCACTGTGGCACAGAGCCAGAGGCAGACATTTCAAAGGTCACTGTTGGGTATATACCAGTCTGATACAAAGAGTTAAATTATATGGTTTGAAAGGGCTTTTATTTATTCTTTTATTCATATAGGTGTGATCCAACATGCATGCAGTTTTACACTCTATAGCCATCTACATAATTAGACAACTTTGTTTTTAAACTTGCCTTTTTCATTTTATTTTAAAGGTACTGAAATGTGGGCTGGACAATAACCCTTCTGAAATGCATAATTGTATATAAATGAAAAAAGTGAAATTCATTTTCTATGGTCACTTGAGAGGAGAAAATGTCTCAGGTGACATTTGAAACATTTAAAACAAGACTGGATGATTTACAGAGGACAATCCTGAGCTAGATAGGATGACCTAACAGGTCTTCTCCATCTCTCTCTTGTATAATTCAGTGAATATGGGGCTAACAGTAGTAAATCAGTAAAGAGAGATACAATATGTATATGGAACATTACTATATTTGGTTGGAGTTTTCTATGTGATCCAGATCAAACATTGGAAGTACTGATTTGACACAGCCTTAGGCATTTTTCTATGCTTATTATTTATCATAAAGCAATCATTAACTTTTTCAACGGATATGACTCAAGAAAGAAAATTTCATCTGATGGAGCTTGTAAATAGCCTTGAAGCTTAGTTAAGAACAAGGGGATAAGACCAAAAGCTATCACAGGCAAAAATCCAGCTCAGTCATTTCTTTCAAGGGGCTGGCTCATGAAAATAAGGCAAACTGTCCCTAAGTAACTATCTCCTCCGAAATTCTGTCAGACACTGGTGTAAATTAGCGCTACTGAAACCTTTCAATAGGGTTGCAAGTATTGCTCACACAAGGAATGCCTCCACTCCCAAGGCCAAAAACAACATTAGAATAAAATGCTAAAATACTGCTGACAAAAATTTCTTTCATAAACACTCCCACTCTTCAACTAACATCATTTCATATACAAAATAGGTCACTAACATTCAAATTGCCAATGAAAAAATATCCCAGGCAGCTTTGTAAACCTAAGGCCTGGTCTACATACAGCTTTTGTACAGCTGTTGGTTGGAGGGTTGGTATTACACTGAAATATTTGTAGAACCCCAAGGGTGTGTCTAGACTACAAGGGTTTTTGAAAAAAGTAGCCTTTTTTTAAAAAAACGTCACCTGCATCTAGACTGCAGCCACGTTCTTTCAAAAGTAAATCGAAAGAATGTGGCAGTTTTTTTGGTCACGGTAAACCTCATTTTGTGAGAAATAACGCCTTTTTTTGAAAGTACTCTTTCTAAAAAAGGTGCTATTGAATACAAACTGTGCTTTTGCGAAAGAGAACGTCTAGACTCTCTTTCGAAAAAGCAGCTTGCTTTTTTGAAAAATCTGCTTGTAGTCTAGATGCTCTCTTTCGAAAGAGGCTTTTTCTAAAGATTCTTTTGAAAAAGCCTCTTTCGAAAGAGGCTTGTAGTCTAGACGTAGCCCAGGTGTGGACACAGTAATATCAGTATAAATATGCCTAGGCCTAGTATAGGTTGCTCCCCTGATTGTCTGGGCACATGTATTTGGTATAACTGCAGTCACACTAGGGAAATTGTGGTGCTTTATCTATACCAGTATAAAATCAACTTGCCTATGTCTGGGTAGCAAGATTGAAACAGCAGTCCAAAAAACTGCGACATCGTTTTTCATCTATAGAGTTTTTCTTAGCAACTCTATGTATCATTTTCTAGAGTATCTACTAAATCAATCATCAAAAGTAAGGCACAAAATCCAGATGGTATGTTTGTAATGCTGATCTATGGTGCAGTTTGACTAATATTTATGAGAGTGGAGATACACATAGAAGACTTGGGTCTGTGGTCTAGAAACTTACAGTAAAGAAGCAAATATACATTTTTTGTGTTGGGATTGTGTTTTTACTGACAATATCTGTTTCTGATTTTTTTTAACAGTCAGTACCTATACCGTGAGAGGTTTTGTCGAATGATTCAGGGAGACATGCTTGAAACTTATATTTATATGATACCTTTACTGTAGATCTGTGTTTTAATTGTTACTGCAGTTGCTTTTCTTCTATGTGAAGAAAGTACAGAAGAGCTAAAGTGAGGGAAATGTTTGCAATTTTTAGCCATTTTACCCTATGATCGCTAAATTGTAGTCAAGCTGCAGTCTATAACCCTGGGGATTGCTGTCTTTCTACCTGTATCATGCATATCTATATCAAATACTAGAGCACATGCAATCAGTTTTGCATCCCACCCAAGTAACTCTTATGCATGCAATAATTCCGGTTTACTTCTATGAAATACTCAAATATCTAATAACTATTGGTGTGACTACATGTTATAAGACTGTGCCTTTGATTAAGAAGTGTAACATTCTCCTTGCTCTGATTTAAAGCTTTCCATTTTTTTTGGATTAATCAGTGATATGAGCTGCCAACTTCAGTAGGGAAAGACATCATCTTACAATGTGACTCTGTTTCAGTCCTCATAAGTTGCTGATAATGCTTTCCATACAGGGATCTGACCTTTTCTGGCTTTAATGGATCATGTAATATTTGTGTACAGTTTATAATAGCTGCTGTGGGAGAAGTACCTAGCACCGGCTTGCACAGGCATTGCTGTAGGCAGAAGTCATTGCAAATAGAGGCCCAATAACTTTATGAAGAATTTTTTTAAGTCAGGGTGTGGCATTTTAAAATCACATGGCCTACCCTGCACTTCTCGCTCAAATTTGTTGATGTTAATGGGAATCTTGCTTGAGCAAAAAGCGCAGAAAAAGGCTGTTGGTTTATTTCATTATGTCAAAAAAGGCAATTGATTGGATGTCTGTCAGTCTGGGAGTTGTTTTATTTTTATAGAATCCCAATTAAATTATCCAAAATACTCATTTAAAATAAACAGCCTTTTGCACAGAGGAGAAATCATCTCCCTCTCGCCTCCTCTCCCCCTTTTCTGGCCACCTCAATCCAAATCATTTTAATATGATATTATCTTGGGAAGAACAGTGATAAAAGGAACCTCTTCTGCTTCCTCTTACTCAGGATTGGGCCCCATATGAGTATGGATTTGCAGGATCAGATCCTAAATTATAATGGGTATTTAAAGGTTCTCACCCCTGATATCTTTCAAAATAAAGCTTTTTGGTTTAATATCTGTGACTGTGGTCTTTAACCAATAACTGTCAGAGAGAATTACTATATTAATTTATCAGTTGAATAGCTGGCCAGTGATTAATAATTATGAAGGTGGCCTTTTGACTTCAAAGACATGGCAGAATATTTTCTGTGACCTTTCAGTACTTGTGCTCTGCAGGGCCAGATCCTGCAATATGACAGTCAGTTCTTGTGAAATACAGAGCACCTTCGCTTTGCATGAACTTCAGTGGTGTGCTGTACTGTGCTCATCACCTTGCAGAATTGTACTGCCCAAAAGGGCCTGATCCTACATCCTTTGAAGTTTATGGGAGTTATTCCTGAGCAAGTTTTGACGGATCAGTTTCAATTGCAATGTTCTCTTGAATGAACCACAATGTCTGCACAATTATATAAATACATCCTCATATTAAACCAAGTTAAAGAAGGTTTCTATTAAAATACATTAATAACACGGTACCAATTTGAGGTAAAATATAGCTAAGACCTTTAAGCAGCAGAACTACAAGCATAGGATTTCTTTTCTTTTTTAAAAATATTGTTTACAGAACTCTTTATGCATCATTAAGTTTTCTGAAGTCCTGACCATAGCATGATGGATTTGTTTTAAAAGGTTGCTGGTGTTTAGTTTTGATTCACTTCAAAGGGGCATGTCAGAAGGAGGAAAATAAAGGCCGTTAGTTACAAAAATCACAAGTAAAAAATGAGAGAAAATATGAAGGTTCTTACAGCTTTGCCAGCAACTGAAAATAACAATGTTTATTGTATTTATACAAAATTGAAGTGTTTGATGTAATTAGAATATATTTGGTTTAAGGGATCATAGATTTTATTTAAAATATTTTTCATGGGCTTAATGATGGTGAGTTTTTTTAACCTGATTGTTTTAATAAAACAGTTCTAAAAAGGAATAGGGTTTAATAATTGTGCTTAGCGGTCATTTTTCTTTGTCAGTTAATTGAAAGGATTAGGTCAAACATTGCTAAAGGGGGAATAAACCTAATGTCTTCAATGTATGCTAATTTAGCCTTCTTTAAAATACTAACTTTACTTCTGTATGTTTCTGCTCTCTTTAAATAAGGAACACAAATATTTCCCACAAGCAAATGCAAATCTGTATATTTCTAGCACAAATATGAGCTCTTTTAATTTCTTTAGCACATAAATTAAAAGGAAAAACATGGCAAATGTCCTGATTAAAGACTTCTCAAGGGGAGGGACAAGGGGAAAAAACCACCTAAAACCACCATATTAGCAAGCAATAATGCACCAAATATAATCTGGAACATGCCAAACAATGGCATCCACCCACCTAAGAAATGTTCTAACATAAATCCTCAATTGCTGTTAACAGTAATTAACTAAAACATGAAATATGAATGTGGATACAAGCAAGAGACAAATTAGTATAGAGAAGCTGTGTTTAATAATCCCCTAAAAGAGACCATCTGTTTATAAAGACCCCCTTTTCCTTGATCTCTGACATGTATTCATAATATAGACACAGCTGGATTTTTTTTCTTTTTGAAAATACCCTGATACTATAAACTCCTACCTACAGTATATCTGGTCTGAGTGTTTGTCTCAAGTTTCATTTATTATGTAAGCACTCTGGGGCAATAAAATTTCACTTACAATCAGCAGACTTTGGAGAATGTATTAAACCATCGGATTGGCTGCACTGCTTTCTTTATTGGCATTGGACAGTACTTGATTGATTTTTTTAATACTGAATATATTCTCAAATCTATTCTCTGAATATATTCTTAAATAGCTGTCTAGATGCCTTTTATTCTCTAAATTACTAGTACTTATTTGGAGCTGGATTGGTTTTGTTTGTTTATTTGTTTAAAACGTTGTAAAAATACATTATCAATAGAGGACACTACTTTGGGAAGATTTCAAAAAAGTTGGGTGACTTCTGCATATCAAAAAACAAAACAGTTCATATGCCCTGTTTTCAATCAACTTTAGAGAAGAAGAGAGGAAAAAACACACACCATTGATCCTACACTTCTCACAGATAGAGGTCACTAATGGACTGAATTTGAATCAGTGTGGTAGAAACCACAAACTTATATGAAAGTAATATAGTGAAAAATGAACTCATTTTGAGATTAAAGAAGAGGTAACAGACATGATTAAGAGGAAAAGCCCTCACCTTCACACAAACAATATTCTCCTAAAGGTATCCTATTTTCAGTTACACAAAAAGTGCAGTAATGGAAAAACCCTGATATTGTGCATATTTGAACTCCCACTTGTTTCTCAGTTTGTAAAACACTGTTTTCCTTTTTCTTCTGTTAAGAGGTATGGAAATATCAAACCTGATAAGATATTACACTTTGGAGATCTGCTATTTTAAACAATTCAAAGCTAGCTCATTCTTGACTCTGGACTGAAACCATAGCCCATGTAATGCGGATTCCAACTGAGAGGGTATTTGGTTGCTTTAGGGAGATATGTGCTTAAATCTTAAATCAAGCTATCCAATAGGCCAGGATATAAATGTGACTTGTAACAGTGGCTCAGATTAGATCCAGACAGAGGCAAACCTAGATAAAATATCATAAGAAATATAGGATGTGTGTGTATGTATGTGTGTGTGAGTGAAGGGAATCTTTTTTAAAATACCATGTGCAGTCCAACACAAATCATCTTTGTAACAGCTTGGGACTTTTGAAAACTGTGAGGAGTGTTCTTCTGAGCACAGACAATTTTACAAGCACTACTTTAACAAAGGGATTGGAATTGCTTCGTTCACACAGTTTGTGGCCTGCACGATGTTCTTTTACTTGCTTGGTTACCCAGTCATGAGGGAGAATAGCAATTTAGTAGGTAAATCTACAAATGGAGAAGGTGTGTATGTAATGTCCCCTCATAGCCCAGTAGCAGAGGCTAGTTGCATAGATATTTTTGCAATGTTTCATTGTGGGTTCTTTTTAATATCATTTTCAAGAGTTACATCAGCCTGGAATAATTCAGTATTATATTTTTAATACTATACACTTTTCAAACAAACAAACAAACAAACAAACAAAAAAAAAAGGTTTTTGGTGCAGTACCTTTCAATTACTTTGGGAAAATGTCAGAAAACTAACACCTTCTCTCCCCTCCCCCCCAACACACTTTCATTTCCATATATAGAGCCCTCTCAAGTGACTTTCCTCTAAATCCATGACTAAATAAAAAGTGCCTTTGGGTAAAAATCGTATCAGTCAATAAAGCCATGAATGAGGTGCATGAGAGATTTGTGGGGCTTTATTTCTGAGTAAAGACTGTAGGATTTCGCTCCATATATTAGATCAAGCTTAAAATCTATTCGATTCCATTAGTTTGAAAGCTCACAGAAGTTAGATGCAGTAAATAAACGTGAGAGAGAGCAAGAGAGAGCAAGAGAGAGACTGGGTTTGGTGTCTATCCGGCTTCCTAGAAAAATACAGACAGTCTCTTTTCTGTATAGTGGCGGTTCTGCATGACCAAAAGCAGCATCTGAAGAAACCTAATCAGAACCTTCCACACACTGCCCAGGCAGTTAGGCGGATTTCTGCCTTTGACTTTATTAGCTTATTGTAAGCCTTCAAATAGGGTTGCTCTATTACAATTAATCAAAAGCTTCTGTTGACCGATTCCTACTCGGAAGAGAAAGTAGATAGCTTCTCCCTTACGTTGCAGCTGGTGTTTTGTTTTTAACCTCACACAGTGGAGAGGTGTGTTTTTTTAATCATCATGGTTTGGCGATTTACATTAGAGGCTGCTGTCTGTTTGGAAGATTCGATGCAATTGTTTCTCTCTTGCTCTCACTCATCCACCCACCCCTGTTCGTGTCGCTATAAATAGGAATCTTATGGATTTGGATGCTTGTACAGTGGGTTCCCTTTCCTCCCCTTGTCTGTTCATTTGGATTTCTTAATGCTGATCGGCAGTGAGCGATCTGCCACTTCTTCCGAGTTTGGCTCATCTGTTAAAGTTCCAGATGCCAAATCCCCCCTCCCCCTTAAATAAAACTCCCACTCCTAACGATTATAACTTCAAACGTCCGTCTCTACAAATCTTCGAGGTGTTTCCTTTGAAATCTCTATATCATGGAGAGGTTAGGGCGCATAAAGGAGCGGTTGAGAGGGAGGCTGTCTTTTGTATGGATGCTCAAATGGTAGCGGACAATCTATAGTCATTAAAATTATTTGCGACCCGGAGGGGGAACGCTTTGAGATCCACTAAAAATACACTCCGACCGAAACACACCAACGCCATGGAACTTGCACTGAAATTCTCTAACCGGGGTAAAATAACCGAGCAAGCCTCCTGACACTTGTCACATATCATTCATATGTGTGGGGGGGGGGAGGTCTCACTCACACACACACACACACACACACACACACACACACACACACACACACACACACACGGCCTCTGAGATGGATGATGATATTTCGAGCACAGAACCCGATCCTGGATCATTAACTTCTTACCTTCTTTTACTGGGCTCGGGGCTGGGGTAGCTGACAACTGCTGGGGAAGCGGACTTAGCAGGGAGCAACGAAATCCCATCTGTACCTGGCAGGGCTGGGAGTCCTTCTCCGGCACCGATCATAATCCGCCTCTGCGCCTTTCGCCCCCCACGCCAAAACTTTGGCTGCAGCTGACGGTGCTTCTCCTTGCGGGTGGCCGGGCCGGTCGCCTTTTGCGGTATCCAAAGTGGTGCGGGCGAAAAGCTGCCGGAGCCCAAGCCCGCCCTGCAGGCTGCTGGTCCCCGCAGGCTGGCGCTTGCCTTTGCCTCCTCGGAGAGCTCCCTTCCCCTTCTCTCGCCTTCCTCCCCTAGGAGGCAGCGGCACCATCCTCCCCCTTTCTCCTCCACCTCCTCCTCCAGCGCGCTGCCCAGGGCACTGGCATCCCCGGCGCACTTTCTCCCCTCGCGTCTCCCCCTGCCTGCCCTCCCGCTGGCCGAGACACAGGAAGGAAGGAAGGGCGGGAGAAGCCGAAGGAACCCGACCAAGCCCGGTAGTTTTCTCCTATGGAGACGAGGAGAGGCTCACAGGAGGAGGAGGCGCAGAGACCCAGGACTGTGTGAAGTCTCAGGGGAGACCGCAGGGACACGTCTGTGTGAGTATCTGCCTGTCTCTCCAGCTCTCCTCGCCCCGCGCTTGCTCTCAGCTCGGGCTGCGGGTTGATCTCAGCAGTAATGATGCCTCAGATCTGACTATTCCCTGCTAATGTAAGTCGTGCTTCCCCCCCTCGCTCTCCCTCTCCCTGCCTGACACCCCAGGGAGATGTTTACAGTAATGAATTCAGTTGATAGCCATCCCCCCCCCCCTCCCGGAGTCCCTCCCACATTTCTAGTTTAAAGAATGCTTGGAAGGCAGCACAGGGCTGCAACCTAAAGCTTTCCAAGAGGCAAAGTCAGCCGCTGGGGCTTTTTTTTTAACCCATTCCTCGCCAAACGCCGTTTAGCGAGCCGGGTCTGCTACTCCAGCAGAACACAAGCTACATGGCGCTGGCCCTGCGAAGGGATGCGGGCCGCTGTGTGGGGTTAGTTGTTTTAATCGCCAAGAGGGGCTGTCCTTGCCGCCCTCTCGCCAGATCGCTGTGCAAAAGGAGGTAGCGCTGGCAACACAGCCACGGAGGCTATTCTTGCATAATGTGTTCCTGCTCCTCACCCCCTAGTTAGGAATAAGGGCAGTGTATGATCCTTTTCCTATCTGAGGGCTGTAGGATAATATCAGCGGGGGATATTTGAAGTAAAAGAAACTCCCGGGGCAAGAGATCCAAATGTAAAAGTGTCCAAATTATAATAATCCTCTACACCAACATGGCGTTATTTCACGTGCATACAAGCATTTACGATTTCTCTCTTTGTCCTTCTCTGCGAACTTTTGTCTGGGAAATAACAACAAAGGATGATATCTTATCCTTTGGGAAAGAAAGGGATCTTTTTTTAAATACCCTGCTCGATTGCCGTCATCGGTCACCCAAGGCTTGAAAACTGCTGAAGAAACCTGAGGATGTATTTTATGGCCAACTATGTCTGGCCATACATATCAGATAAACCTCTTGCTGACGTTGTGTACGGAGCTAAGAATCTATTTAGAGATGTTTGCACATGTTCTGGATGGTCTGCATTACTTTCCGTGGGGAAGAAAAAACAAGAAAATGCCTGCCTAGTTCATTAATAAGTGCTTGCTATGTTCGTAGAAGCTGTGCTATTTAATTTTGAAGAGCAAGTTACAATAAAGACTTTCCTGAGGAGGGGGCACAACCTGGAAAGTTTAGGACACAGTTTAGGACAAAGTTAAGTTCTTGTAGGGGTAGGGAGAGCGGAAGGGGGAGGGGGGGAGATAGGTGAATTTGATCAATGCCATGTGTCTTTTAGCCAGGAGAGGCAACTGAAGTTTCTCAAGCTTTATTTGTTTCATTGCTTTTGGCTGCATTATCAATTTGACATTTCTGGTCATCGGCAGTTGAAAGCGAAGCCATTTGGCATGGGTTCTAAATCTTATCCTAAATTCATGTGGGGGTCTAAATTATTCCCCTAATTTCAAGAGCATTTCTCATCCTCTTGCCACTTGATGGAGGTGCTCTATTTGATGCAATAGAGATGGCCAGTGTTTAGAGACGGGATTTGTGTGTGTAGCTGTATCTCTCTCTTCACCTCCCCCTCCACACACACACACCACCGGCAGAACTTAGACCGTTCCTTGCGCGCGCCAACCTTTTCCCCACGTTGTAGTGCCCTTAAAGGTGTATCAAGACAACCTACAACCATAGTGCACTGAAACTGCCCGCAGCCGAGACAAGTTGTATTGCAGAAATGCGCTGAAAAGCGTGCCAAGGGGCAAATGAGGGGCGAAGGGCAGCCAGCCGGTACCATCTTGCCAGGCACTTTCCTCAGCGGATACATCAAAGCTCGCTGCTCACTGCCCAGTCCTGTAGGCGCTATTTTTCCGAGCACAGTAGAAGCCGCCTGTGACCGCCACTACCCTGACCTTGATCTTGCTTCCAGATGACACATTTATCTGCACAGGTGCAGTGCAGCGACTGGGGGGTGAGAGGGGATGTGGGAAGACTGTAGCACCATGGGGAAGCTAGAATATCCTACCCCTCTGTAGGGACCGGAGGTGGGGGAGGAGTTGTCTGCGTGATGGCAAACACCCCTAGCGGCTTGATTACCTTTTCAGCACAGGGGTGGTAGGTGTCTTGTCCAGGGTCCCCCGGGATCAGTAGGATTCTGCTCACAAAGCGTGGTGGCCAGGGCTCAGAAGGGAGCCCTGTGCAAATCAGGGAAAGCTGAAGCGCTGGGTTCAAGGCAGGGTGGAAATAATCACTGCTAACCACCGAAGAGAAGAGCTACTGCCATCAAACCTACTCCCTGCGTATAGCTTCATCTCGAGGAACCAAGGCAGCGCCAGCCCTAAGGGGTTAAATCGGACCTAAACATTCCAGAGCATGAACAGAGTCATTCAAAGCTGGATCCTGAGGTTTTTTTAAGGGCCAGGAGCCCCGGGGTGGGAGGGGGCTTTTAAAGGTAATTATTTTAAAGTTCGTTTTTCTGAAGCTGCCTAGTACAAGGTGAGAGACATTTTCTCCCTGTGAACCCTACAAAAAGCTTTATTTAAAAAGCGGTCAGTGAGACCGATTGCAAGGGAAGTTTGCTGCACTATCTCCCCTACCCCACCCTTTGACAGAGCCGCTCTCACAAATGCCCGACTATAGGTGCTGGAAGTCGGGGTGCTGCAGCACCCCCCGACTTGAAGGAGTCTCCATTATCTAGGGGGTTTCAGTTTGGCTCAAGGGCTCTCAGCAGCCCCACTTATAAACATTGTTGAGCCTGGCTTGCCGAGATCTGCTTTGCAGAGCAATGTTCGAGCTTGCTGCTCTGACAATTCCCTGGTAGCCCTAAGGCTGGCTCCTCCATCCCACGTTAAGGTCAAAGAGAGGTACCGACTACACAGATTTCAGCTCCAGTTCATCCCATCCCAGAAGGAAAGATGCAACTGCCCCAGACTCCCAGCTGTTACCTGTTGAGGCGGAGGTTCCTCCCAGAGAGCTCATCCAAATCCTGCTGGGTCCGGCAGGTGGAAAGGAGAGAAGCTTGCAGAAGCGCTGGCCTCCTGCATGGTACTATTTGAGGGATCACCACCCAGGTCTCCTTTTTTCCATATCTGGCAAGGGTCACCATCGCCCCAGCTTCCTCTCCAGGAAAGGGGCTTTCGGAGCTGCTGTCCAGCCGGTCACTGACCCCTGGCTGGCATTGACCAGCCCACGGCTGAAGTGGTTAACCCGTCCCCCCTTCCCCGCGCGCTTGCAGCTCAACAAGGCTGAGCGATCTTATCGACGTGTGATCATTACTCACTGGTGACAGGCGGAGCTGCGGCGCTCCTAAGTGAGTGTGACAGCTCCCAGCGTGTGGCTGCCGCGCACCCAGCAGCCTCAGACTTGTTCTTCCTCAAACTGGGTCTCGCAAGCAAGTCTGCGGCTTAACCCTTCGCGGCCTCCCGGAGGAGCAGTCGCAGGGGTCACTGGGAAACTCCAACCCAGCTGGGCTTGCCTCTTGGAGGTCATCAGCAAAGCTGCTTGGCTTGCGTCTTGTTGTAGCCGGTCAGTGTCTGTTCTTAGTTTGCTTTCCATGAACAGCGGGCGTAGTAACTCCGGGGGCCGGGGTTAGCCTGGGAGCCAAACATTTCTTCTCTGGGTTGAGGGACTTGCTGGATCCTCTAGGCAAAGCAGACCCCTGTGGGGCCATATCTTTTGTCCCGGGCTTGGGAGAGGTCGCAATTCTAGAGTGCAACCCTTCAGACAAGTCGTCCCCTTCCCTCACTCCCTTTGCTGTTTCGTCCTGTGTCCCCCTTCTGGCACGTTCCCCATTGAGGGGTGTGCTGGAGTCGATGGGAATACTGCTCCATTCAAAGCGCTGGCTTCGCCTTTTGGAGGGTTATTTATAGTAGCTTCAACAGGGACAAGTCAAAGTATCCGCAAGAAAAAAGGGAAAGTCTCTCCCGGAGGCACTGCCAGTGACCAAAGAAAAGCCTTTACCACCATTAAACTTGAACACGGGGCGGGGGGGGGGGGGGGGGGGGGGGGGGGGGGGGAAGGAAGAGACAAGGTCATCTGGAGAAATAAAGTCTTGGGTAAGTCGCAAATGCAATCAAGGGTGAGTGTTTGTGGGCTTTCAAAACTCGATTCCACCAGGCTCCTCCGGGACACTTCCACTGCTTTGCGAAGTTTTTAGACACCGAGAAAAGGTAAAGAGAAAGGAATCCACAGACAGAGGCATTATCAACACTCCGCCGATTTTTAATGTGCATTTTAAAAACAACTTTCCAATAGACGATCCTGGCCCCCTCCAAAGAACTAACATCAGCAGAAGGAAACCCATCAACTAAAAGTGGTAAAGATTCTGTAAGAAAATATTTTCCTTAACTCCAGATACTCTGGTCAACACATCTAATCTGCTTTTTCTTTTCATTAAGCCTTTAAAACTAGACAGGACAAAACACAGAAGGGAATCATGCTGTATTTGCCAAGGGAGGGATCAAATATATCCTCCCCCCCCCCATCTCTTTAACTTATTTGATTTAAACAACCCTCCCTGAAAGACCTTATAAAGTGCAGGAAATATTCTTGATACAGTTATATGTTTTTAAAAAAACCCAATGGTATAAGTAGAGTGATTATGCCGGAATGAGTGAAGTCTTACAATCATGATTATCATTTCCATCATCTCTCTTATGTACAAATAGGAAGCTTTCTAAACTGGAAAAAATCAGACATCAATTCCCAGAGAAGCATTAAAAAGCAAGACAAGCACTACTCTGTAGTGGAATTGCTTGTAAGTCTCTCTGCTTTGCCAAGGTGGCAGCAAAGCACAGGGTTAGGCCGGTTGGAGGAACACAAGAAATCTTAACATTTAAGAACATATTGTGGGATAGCTGAGGAGTTAGTAACCTACCAGCTTTTAAAACCTCCCCCCACCATAGCTTAGTCGGATTTATTTATTTATTTCCCTCCTTTGAATTATTAATCTTGGCTATAGCCTGATTGCTTGGACCTTAAACAGTATCTTTTTCTAAAATTGATGAAGCTTTTTAAAAAACAAACTGCTGCGTATGGTTGTAAAGGAAATCAACTGAAAGGGGGACACAGAAGTATATTCCTCTTAAATTAACTGTGATTGTAAGTGGGGTTAGCCAAGTGATCCATACTAAAGGCCCGCTGATGCAATAAGAGAGAATGAAAAACTATAACATAAAAATCAAATCAAAACAGCTTGTTTTGCAGATATGGCTGTGTTATTTGCACATTATAAGTAGAAGAAACAGTAAAGGGAGTTAGCCTATTACAGAATGCCCTCCCTCACCTGGATTTCTCTATACAAACATTCTTACATAAGAACATAACATAAGAACATAAGAATGGCCATACTGGGTCAGACCAAA
>CM057848.1:32763218-32777378 GCA_030068395.1 Apalone spinifera
AGATTTTTTTCCACCGAACTGCGGATCAGTGGGCGATGAGCATGGCGAGCGATTTCACCAGGACATTGCAACAATGGAGAAATACTGTCAGGGCAAATGGAGCCCATGATTGCTTGCAGACTATTGCTGGACAGTGACAAGAGATGCTCCATTTAATGAATACAAGAGACAAGCCAAGAAGCGCCGAGTAGACACTGAATAGGACTAAACTATGTACATAATAGTTTTTTGCCTTTTGTTTCATAATAAATTTTATTTATATAACCCTTTTGCTGAGTTTTAAAGTGTTACTTAAACGGGACAGGTGAAATATTATCATGTAAAGCCACCATAAACACATGAAAAGACCTAGGTTTACAATTTATGATTAAAACTCCACTATCTACACAATATACATAGACGTAAAATGTAAAAACTTAAATATCTTGGAAACAGTAGCCAATCAGTTGTTTTAATTGTCATATTTGAATTCAGCACATCAAAATACATAATAAATAGCACATTTTATCTCTGAAGCAGACGACTTCTAAAAAATTATAGACCAGTGTAATATTATTGTTATCTGATGTCCATATATTGACATTTATTATATGTATTTGTGTGTAATTATAATTTAAATCTCATCCTTTTTAACTCTTACTTTTGTTTGTTTATTTGCAGGGAGGGTGATACTCAGTCATGATTTTTTAACATTTTAAGCTGATAATATTGCCATTATTTGTATCATAGATTCCTCTTCTGAAGATTCTACCATCTGGAGAAACCTCAGTGGACTTCTCTACCTCATTAACTTTCCATCTTTTTTTCAAAACTTATGTGAAAAACAGCTCTTTCCCACTCTGTTTCTACCATTAAGTTACTCTCGGCGTTTTTAGAGACTCAAGGCACTGACTCCGAGCGTGCTCCAGGGCTGGAGCACCCATGGGGAAAAAACAGTGGGTGCTCAGCACCCACCAGCAATCTCCTGATCAGCTGCTCCCTCCAGTGCACTGGCAGCCCTGCCAGCCATCTGCTCCTCCCTTATCCTAGCTCCTTCAATCCACCGCAGAACAGCTGTTCAGCAGTCCTGTGAAGCAAGGGGGAAGAGCAAAGTCTGGGTGCATTCAGGAGATGAGCAGGAAGAGGTGGGATAGGATCTTGGGGGAAGGAATGGAGTAGGGTCTTGAGGAAAGGGGTGGAGTGTGTGGGGGGTGTCTTCTTGGGATTGAATGAGGGTCAAGCACCCCCCAGCAAGTCACAAAAACAGTGCCTATGAACAATACTATGCCAATGGGAGAGCTTCTCCCACCAGCATAACTGAAGCATAATTGATCCACCCGCTCAAGAGCTGATAGCTGTGTCAAAGGAAGAAGCTCACCTACTAGCAGAGCACTGTCTACACCAGGGGTTAGGTTCATATAACTAGATTGCTCAGGAGTGAGAGTGTTTCACACCCCTGAGCGACATTATTATACCAGTACAAATTTGTAAGGTACACCTGGCCTCAAACTATAATCAGAACACTACTGAGGCAATAGCACTTGCTTGTAAGTAGTGCCTATGCTGACAGGAGGTGGTTTCTTACTGGTATAGGTAACCCGCCTCCCCAGGAAGTAGCAGCTAGGTCAAAAGAAAATTTTTTCACACCACTGAGCAATGTAGCTATATGAATGTAAATTCCTATTGTAAATCAGGGTAAAAAGACAATCTTTTGAGCAGCACAGAGTTCCTCTTCTGGACTGTTAATCAGCCAACTAGAAGGTAGAGCATAAGCTAAGCATAAGGAGTTAACCCATGTTGCAAGAGACCATTCAAGATGAAATGTGTAATTAACACCTTTGAAGTCATAGAACAGAGGGCTAGTGGGTTACCGATTATTATAATGAGACATACAATCAGCAACTCTATTAAGTCCATGATTTTTAGTGTCTAGCAATGTTATAAATTTAAGCTTTCAACACTACCAAAGAGTGCAAACAATTATTAGTCAGACACTAAAAATGACATACCCAGTCAGCTGGAATCTCTGCCACTTTATCTGAGGCATGTGGTTTGTTGGCAGCAACTCTATGAGATGAAATAAGTGAAAAGGGATCTTCTTACTGAATGAGCTCCTTTTGAAGGGGAGGATATATTCAGATTTTGGGACAGGTGCACATTAAAGGAAAAACAAAATGGTGTCACTTGATACCATTCTAGTCTGATAGTTAATAAGATCTATGGACAGCAGGAGAAAGTTTGACTTAGGACTGGTCAAAAATTTTATCCTGAAAATTACTTTTGAGGGAAAACAGATTTTAAATAGAATGCTTTTTCCCTTTCACAAAAATGATCTCCTTTTCACTGAAAGTTTCATTTTCTCATTGAGAGATTTCAGCCAAAACCAAAAATATTTTGGCCAAAAATGTGATCTATGGACATTACTATGCCAATGAGAGAGCAAATCCCACCAGCATAATCTGGCACCCTGAGAGATGATAGCTATGCCAATGGGAGAAGCTTAGACTTCCTGAGAGTCATAATTTGTGCCTCATGTCCTTATTATTGTCTAGGACCCAGGATCTCTAGCTAGACTACATCTTCCACAATGCACCATTGCCAGGGACTGACCGTTTTATAACTTCCCTTCACCAAAAAGAAAAATTATGAAACATTAAAATGTAGTGCAGTTGGGGATCCAAATTCATAGAAGAGAATGGTGACATGAGGAACTCAATTGCCATGAGCAGTTACATGTCCCATTTTTGGCAAACATATTTCAATTTTCAATATGACTGTGGAAAATTTGGACAAAAATGTAAGTTTTCATGTTGGGGAGGAGGAAACACAAAAAAACTTGGACCAGCTCAATTAGTACAAACCAATGTGGGAATTCAAAATGAACTTCAAACCTTAAACCAAATGTTATAAGTGTACTTAAGATACAGTTGCAATCTAGAGATCCAATATACCAAGGGAGCTTGCTGACTCTCTAAAGATTCAGTGTAGCTTATATAATACATCTCATCCTTTTTCTTTAATTACCATTGCAACAATGTCTGGGATTGCAGATATGTGATATACTACACTGCTGTGTTTGCTTTGGTCTTGTAAACATGCATGCCAATTAGATGTACAAAGCATATTGAAACTAAAATGCAGCTGAAAAGTTCCTCTTTTAGACCTTGACCCTCTTGATAATGTCCCCTTAATTTTAAGTGAAAACATGAGATATGTTCTCAGAGCCCTATCACCTTGAAGGGTGATCTTATACACTATCAACTGTAGCAATGAAGCGATGTTTTTTACAATTATTAGTGGCCTTACCTGTATTAGTGACCTTACCATCATCCCTAGAGGTTTTTGGACCTTTATTTCTAAATGAGTCCAGGTCTACTGTGGTAGTGGCGATGAAAACTGTAGTGTAGGGAACATGAGGCCACATCTCCACTTGTGGGAAGATTGACACTGTGGCGTTTGATCTGCCGGCATTCAATTTAGTGGGTATAGTAAAGACCCACTAAATCGAACACCGGGGGCACCCACGTATGTTTTGGTACTCCTACTCCTCATGAGGAGTAAAGGAACTCAATGGGAGCGTTTCTCCCATTGACCTCCCATTATAAGGATGGCACCAAAGCTCGGCTTAAGAAATGTCTATTCCAGAAACATTTTTTTACGTAGCTGGAATTTCATACCTTAAGCCAATTTTCCCTGGTAGTGTGGCCTGGGGTGAGGTGTGCTTTGTCTACCTTAAAGTCATACCCAGTGAGAATAAAGTGTTCAAAAACATTCATTGTGTAGAAAAAAAATTATGTGTGCAATTGTTTAGTAGAAATAAATATTAGAAACATCTTACAATACTTTCCCCCATAGCCCAGTAGTTCATCTGCACTTGTGTAGATTAAATATGAAATGTTATGACATTTTAGGACTTGTTCTTTGAAATGGCTCATTGCTCAGAAGAGAAGACACTTAATTCTTTTAAACTTTGATACAGAGCCATTTAAATAAACTAAGCTTTAAGGGGACGACCTGCAGAGGAACATTTGAGCTTTCTTCCTCAAAAGGAGAACTCGAATTTTGCTTTTATGTCATGTGAATGGGCAGGGGCTATATTTCCTCATCTAAGGAAAGATACAGAGGCTTAGAAACATAACTATAGCAGAAGACAGACAAGACTGAGATTTCTCAATTGTCTCCTGTGACTCCTGAAATCATGGGACATTGATTGTATAGTTAGCAAATTATATGCCCACTTTAATGCTAATGACTGAGTCTCATTCAGTGTTCTAGAAAAAGGTGACAGTTTCAGGATCCGAGCCCTAGGAGAAAACTATTTTCTTACCCTTGATTTGGAAATTAGTTCAAATCAACACTTAAAACATTGCTGGAGTGCTCTAATGATTTCTTGTTGGTACTAAGAAAATGGAGAATATGTAAAAGCACAACATCCAACAGTTATTGTTGAGCATATACAAAAAAAGCTTGTATGCTCACTATCCAGTCACTGCACTACAAAGGCCAGATTTTCCTATGTGCTGGAGCTGCATCTGGCATGTCTGAGGCTGAGGAACATAAACGGGAGAATTGGTTGAAATGTATTTTTGTCAAAATAAGTTGTTTTGTCATAAAATGGCCTTTCTGGGTCAGACAAAAGGTCCATCTAGTCCAGTAGCCCGTCTTCCGACAGTAGCCAATGCTAGGTACCCTGCCCCCCGAGGGAATAAACAGAATCATCAAGCAATCTCAGCCCTGTCACCCATTCCCAGGTTCTGACAAACAGACACAAGGGACACCATTCCTGCTATACTGGCAAAGATGGAGCTGCCAAAAATGAAATATTTTCTAGAACTATATAAATTCTGAGAAAGTTTTCACTGCAAATGATTTTGCAGAGCTCTCTGAGGTCCAGGACACTTCTCATAAGAGAGAGTGAGTGAGAAAGAAATTAAAAACATAGACATTTCTAATTTGGAATTAGAAGTTTTGCTACAATTCAGGACCAAAATCATTTCTGAAAATTCATCTCTAAATAAAATAGATTTTTTGGTCTGCAGCTAGCTTTACTAAGAGTTTTATTGTCACCTTTTCATTCCCATTACCCCTCTACATTTGGGATCAGCGGCAGATTGATTCAGCCCCTGAAGTAACTTAGAACAGCCTTAAGGGCATCTCTAATTTGTATCAGTAATGGCCCCAATGCACTTTGCCACTGGTCCAGACTTACTGAAGCACAACTCAGTAAGGCTATGTCTATGCAGCAGCATTATTTTGGAATACTGTAATGTCAATTATTTCGAAATAACCTAGGGTGCATCTACACAGCAAGCCCATTATTTTGCAATAAATTCAAAATAACAGGCTTCTGATTCCTACTCCTGTAACCCTCATTGTATGAAGAGTAAGGGAAGTTGGGGAAAGAGTGCTCTATTTTGAAATAACTGCCACGTAGACAGTGCAAAGTCAAAATAAGGTATTTCGACTTAAGCTATGCAATTATCATCACTGAAGTTGCGTAGCTTATTTTGAGTTTAGCCCTGCTATATAGACATGCCCGAAGTGGCCTGATTTCAAGCATCCCTAGTATGGGGGGGTTAGTGTAATGCCAAGAAGTAGAACTGAACCTGGGACCTCTGAAACGATGTGCATGAGCCTCTACAATTTGAGCTAAAAGCCAGCTGGCTCTCACCTAAGGCTGTAAAACACACTCATTCTTTTCTCTCTGTAAGTGGTCTAAGTGTCACTAGATGGGACAGTACACCACACTCAGAAGTTGTGTGTGTTATACTAGTACCATATGGCATAGAAGTGGCCAAACTAGCTTTGCACCATCCAAGCATTCCACAGAACACAGGAAATCTTCAGCTGCCTATGTATACTAGCTTTCTTTTCTATGCTATCTGCACTCTCCAAGCAATGGGAAGGAGATGGAGTGGGACTGAGGATCTGGACCCCATTATCAAACATGCAGGATAAATTAACAACTTCATTCTAAAACTGCTGTGCCTGTAACTAATACCAAAGTTAAAAGAAAATTGAAATCAGCTAGAGGCATACATCGTGCTGGTGCATGTTCAGCTAGGGAATGGAATGAATCATCCTTTGTACTTATCTTTAGTAAAATGAATGGGACGACAAAACAGAAAGGAGATTAACCAGAAATATTTACTAAATTCTCTTGTTTGAAGTGGTACAGTTTATAAAAGTACAAGGTAGGCTTCTAAGACAAGCAGTTAATGATGATTCCTTAGGTCAAAATTGAAAGATCATAGGCAAACGTTCTTACTAGTCACCTCACAGAAATGAGGAATGTAGCATATGAGATCTCTATATGATGCAATACATTTTTTAAAACCTGACATTTCCATTTTTATTTTACAAAGATTAACATAATCTGGAAAGAAAAAAATATGGCACATTTTCTGATAAAATTGAATGACTATTTCCTTCTGGATGGAATGGGATTTGGAATAGCACTGCATAATTAAAAGGATACAGAGGCTTACAATTCTAGGCTTCTAGCTCAAATTCAGTCTTGGTTAGAAATGTCTAAAAGTCCTTATCTGATAACAACATAGCAGTCTATATTTAGTGAGTTCAAAGTCCTTGGTCCAGATCCTATAGGAATTGCCTCCTGCCAAATGGATATTTGATTTTGTGTGAAGTAGAAAATTTTATTGGTAGTTCTAACAAAAAGGACAAAGCTTACATGAACTATTTTCTCACCAATAATAATGGTCACTCTGGGTCAAGGGAGAAACACATAATCAATTCATAATCTATACAACAACCTTCAATAAAGATACAGAGGGATAGATATGCTGCCATGGTATTATATATTAAACTTGCTTTATGCAACCATAAGCAATAAAGAAGCATCTTATCACTACATTTATCTTTCCTTTTGTACCATATACCTGTAAATATATTGGCCTAAAATCTGGTCAAGATTGTGCCACATGACTGCACTAGCCAGAGGATTCTGTACTGTAGGTCAGCCCTGAGCCAGAACAGTGTATCATACATGATGACCTCTCTGGAGTAAGGGTTATGGCCAGGAGCAAAAACAGTGTCACTGACCATCCCTATGCCTTGATGATTGTCAGCTGCCATCATGGCCCATAATGGCTTTTAACATATGAACCCTAGCAGCCTTCAGGTTGCTCTAACTTACTGCATAGAACACACCTGGATGGTCCAGAATTGGACAACTCAAAATCAGTTTTAATACCCCTTTCCTTCTTGGCTCCCCACCTTGCTCCCCTGAAGTTACACTGTGCACTGCTCTGAGACCATCGCTCCTACTAGCTAACTGAATGATCCTTAATGTTCTTGCTCTCTGCTCTCAAGTGAAAGACTCATCTCAGAAAATAATATTAATGAAGCACGTTTGCTTTGGCAATACAAAAGAGTTACTGAGCAGATAAAGGATGATGATGAACTTTGATTTTACTTAAAGCCTTCCTGTATTAGAAGAAAAAGATGGGTTGGTTGTAAAAATATGAAACAAATCTAAGAGTTAAACCATCTCTAGAAATGTTGTAGTTCTGGTATGTTCTTGTCTTAGCTTCAGGAAATGTTTATGTGAGTAATGACATGATTTGATGAGTTAAAAAGGTGCATATAAAGCAATTGTCTGGAAGTATCTGTCACATATTGTAGTTACCTCAGTCATGTTCCTTAAGAAAGGCTTTTCAAATAATTGTGTGTGTTGATTAATGACAGAACTAGATGGGCCATCAGCCATTACACCTATTTAATGACAAACACACTCTTGCCCTACATAACAACACAAGTCTCTAAACTAACATTAATTTTGAAAGCTACAAGCTTGGAGGCTTTTGTATCATAGACAGAATGAAGTAATATCTGAAATCTATATCTTATATTTCTACTAATTTATCATCATAAAGAGAGAAATTTTGTGCTGTTCATTCATTATGAATTACTTATCTGAGATCAAATATCGAGGGAAGTTATTCTAAGGATTATTAATTATACATTCTAGGTATTTTATTAAGAATACTTATTGCAACCAGAGACAAGTTATGGTAGTCATGCTGGCAGACCAGTTCATGCCAGAGTGTACTCAAGTCAATTAATGTGTGTACAGAAGTAAGTAACAGTTGAATGCAGAAGAGTACATCTGGTGTTCAGACTTCATAAAACTAATGGTACAGTACTTGTATTGTTTTCATTTATTTGTATCCTGTTATAATGCAGTAGCAAATATCTAAATTCTATATATCCCCATTATTAAATGAAAGAGCATTGTGGGTTGCTAATGAAGGACTCTAACAGAAAAATGCGAATTTCAAAAAAAGTGGCCACGATGTGTGATAACCAGAGATTGATGATTGAAAGTGCATTCATCACTCACTGCCATCAAGGGAAAAGGCTATGTGAGTAGAGACACTGTCAGCTAGGATTGCCATTTTTGAATCACACAAAACTGTAACCCTTGTACCACCTCTTCTTCAAGACCCTGCCTCTGCCACCCCCTTTCTCTGAGGTCCTATCCCCACTCACTCCATTCCCCCTCCCACTATCACTTGCTCTCCTGCACTCCACTCTCATTGCTGGCTGGTGTTAGAAATGAGGGGTTTAGGGTGAAGGAGGTGGCTCCAATTTGGGGCAGGTAATTGGGATGTGAGAGAGGGTGAAGCTCTGGGCTGGGGGTTGGAGTACAGAATGGCATGCAGCATGCAGGCTACAGATGGAGACTCTAGAAGGGAGTTAGAGTACAAGAGGAGATTGGGGCATGAGATCCAACCAGGTGGTGCTTACCTCAGGCAGCTCCCAGTTGCTGGGACAACAGGGCTAAGGCAGGCTCCCTGATTCTGAATTCCTGGGTACCTATGGGTACTCAGTCACTTCTAGGAGCTGTGCTGTGCCAGGGAAGGCAGGATTCCTTTTTGAGCAGGTGTTCTGGTGGAAAACAAGACCCCCAGCAACCCTACTGTCAGCTTTTTTTCAATAGGAAAAGATGGAAATATGGACTCAAAAGATTTTTCATCTCTGGCCTGTTTGGACTGTTACAGGCAAGTGTACCAGATGGAAAGTAGAGATCCACAGAGAGAATCTTGGTACCCTAAAAAAGACTTTTGGGAAACCAGCAGTCATTACATCAGAGTTACCATTTGGAATTACAAACTGCAACTCACTTGTTGATATATTTTACCTGATTTAACTCTCAATAGCTTTCATTTCCTTTTTTTAGCTAACACATCTTTAGTTAGTTTACTACAGAATTGGCTGTCAGCTGTGTTCCCTATAAGGTATGCACCTGAGCAGGAGCACACCAACAATTTGAGGCTGTCCCCATCACCCCTCTCAGCAGCAGCAGGGCATGTGGCCATGGCCCTCGCTTTAGCCCTCCCTAGGGCTGAAGCTGCAGTTTACATGGCAAGCTGCAGTTGTTCTGGAGGCCCTGGCTGAGAGCGGAGCCACATGGTTAGCAGCAGCTGTTCCATGGCCCCGGTAGGGGCCAACGCCAAGTAGTGGGCAGCAGCTGTTCTGGCAGCCCTGGCAGGGGCCAGAACCACATGCTAGACAACAGTTGTTCCAGAGACCACGGACAAGTCTGGAGCTGCATGGCAGGTAGCAGCTGTTCCAGAGGCCTCGACCAGGGCTGCAACCGTGTGGTGGGCATTGGCTGTTCCGATGGCTGGAGCTGCCAGAACTGCAGTGGGAAACCGCCTCCAGCTTCAGCTGTCTGCAGCTGCTGCTGCTGGATGTGACCTGGGAGTGGGACATGGTGGTGGCCAAGGAGTTCGTGCTGTGCAACTCAGAATCATAGAACACTAAAACTGGAAGGGACCTTGAGAGGTCATCAAGTCCAGTCCCCTGCCCTCATGGCAGGACCCAATGTGGTCTAGACCATCCCTGGTAGATGTCTATCTAACCTGCTCTTAAATATCTCCAGAGATGGAGATTCCACAACCTCCCTAGGCAACTTATTCCAGGCCACGTCTAGACTACAAGCCTCTTTCGAAAGAGAGCGTCTAGACTACAAGCAGATTTTTTGAAAAAGCGAGCCGCTTTTTAGAAAGAAAGTCTAGATGGTCTCTTTCGAAAAAGCACAGTTTGCATTCAATAGCGCCTTTTTTCGAAAGAGTACTTTCAAAAAAAGGCATTATACCTCGTAAAATGGTTTACCGTGATTGAAAAAACTGCTACATTCTTTCTATTTATATTTGAAAGAACACGGCTGCAGTCTAGACGCAGGTGAAGTTTTTTCGAAAAAAAGCTACTTTTTTCCGAAAAAAACCTGTAGTCTAGACACACTCCCAGTGTTTAACTTGCTAGAGACAGGTGACACAGTGCCCAGACTGTACTCCAGAGGCAGCATGTTCACATGGTGTTGCCCACTCTGGATTGGGCCACCAGCTTTTGTCATCACCCCTTGCTGCCCCCTGCCACAGACACTCCCCAGAGATAGCAGCCACAAGTTAATTCTTTGCCCCATGGCTGGGGAGATCAGGACATGAGGCTGGACTGTGTGAGTGGTCCAACACTTAGAGCTGGAAGTTACAAGGGAGCCTGGTAGCAAAAATAAATCATAATCAACAGATGTTCTAAGCTCCTTGGGGGCATGGACCCCACTGCCTCTGTCTCTCCTCTGTGCCCTGTTTGCTTTTTGAAACTTAATCCCTAAAATGTGTTGTGCTGGCCCTCAAATGTTAATGGAAACAACATTGTAAACCCTTGCCCCCTTCCCTGCCTGCTTCTCCTGCTAGTTTATCCCCTGTGCATCTCTTAACCCCACTGTGCTGAGCCATTAGTCAGAGCTGAAGACACCCTGTGCTGGTTGAGAGGAAGAATAGAGCTGCCTAAAATTGATGGTGCTAGGGACAAAAGTTCCTGAAATCTTTCTCCTGGGGTTTGATTGCTTGGGGTTTGTGCCACCATTTATCACTGATGTTATGTAGCAGTGCAGCACAGGTCTTTAAGAAAAAGAGCATATTGTTCATACTTTGCAGGTTTGTGTATGTGTGTGTAGGGGGCGGGGGTGGTGGTGGGGGAGGGAGGTCTTTTTACCTTATCTGTAATGGATGATATGATACAGTACATTGGTACTTAAGGTCAGCCATAATAATAAGGATGTTTGGGTGAAAGTTCTGACTTAACAGCTCTTTTTATTCTTTGTGACTGGGAAAGGGCTGTTTTAGTATTTTTTCTTCCATAACATTTACAATCATGTGTGTATATATATATATATATATATATATATATATACACACACACACAAATATGATATTTGTTAGTAACTGGTGAGTGCAACAGAAGCACACAGCTGAACCAGTGCACATGATCTCAATGTTGGTGCACATGACAAAACTTACTTCACTCATGGATGGAAAATCTTGGAACACTAGCTGTCAGAATTGTCTTTGACATAGATCTGGAATGCCAATTGAAATACAGGTCAGACCTCCCTTGTCCAGCAAGCCTCGGGACCTGAGTTGTCCTGAACAATGGAGTCTGCCCGATGAGGGGAGGTCAAGGCTCCCTACCTGGTTATAGGCTTTGCTTTTGGGTGGAGCTGTGCTCCCTGCCACCTTTTGCTGCCTCCAGCCCCATACTGTGCCAGGCCTGGCCAGGGCTGCATCCACCACCACTCTAGACCTTGATAAGGGCTGGCCTCACTGCCTCCAGCTCTGGCAGTATCTCCTCCCCACTGCCCCACAGCACCTGTCTGGGCTTCACACTCAGCTGATTCCAGCACGACCAGGGCTGAACCCCTGGTCGTCATGAGCCCCAGATGAGAATGAGCTCCTGCACCTCATCAGCCCCAACTGAGGCTGTGCTTCTCAGTGCCAGCCCTAGCTGGGGCTGCGCTCCATGCTGCCAGGCCTGTCCAGGGCTGTGCTCTCGCCCATGCTGGCCCTGCTGGGGCTGGGCTCTCCACTGCCAGGTCAGCCTGGGCTATGATTCTGAACCTGGCCAGCCGTGGCACTCTGGTCCAGCAATATCCATGATTCTGCCAGACAATGGATGTTGGCAGAGCAGAGAGTCTTGGATTTTAGAGGTTCAACCTGTAGTGCAAGTGACTGGTCCCTTGAGACTGGGAGCAACCTTGTGTGGTGAGACTTTTGGTTTAAGTGACTTTTGATCACAAAGTTCAGTTTGTCTCGGTGATGAGACTAGAATACACCACCCGCTTGGGTGTCTGCCTGGTTTTCTGACAGTCTGGCCTGAGGTCATAGGCACTGACTCTGTGGGTGCTCCAAGGCTGAGGAAAAAATTAGTGGGTGAAGAGCACCCCTTTGCCCTGCTGCCCCCATACCTCTTTCATGCCATCAGCCCCGTGTTTACTCACTCCTCCCCATTCTCAGTGCTTCTGGTGTACCACAAACAGCTGAACTGTGGCATTCAAGCTCTGGGAGAGTGGGGAAAGAGCAGGAATAGGGCACACTTCGGGGAAGGAGGCAGGGAAGAGGTGAGATGGGGGTGAAGCAGGTATTCACAGTTATGGTCCATGTTAGGGTATGTCTACACAGCAAAGTTATTTTGGAATAATGGTTGTTATTTCAAAATAACTATGAGAGTGTCTATACAGACATTCCATTATTTTGAAATAATTTTGAAATAATGGGCAGCTTCTTCTGAAACCTGTAAACCTCATTCTATGAAGAATAACATCTATTCCAAAATAGCTATTTCAAAATAAGATGTGTGTAGACACTCCACTGCTGCTATTTTGAAATAGCCCCTCACTAGGCCCATTCTAAGTTATTCCTCTCCAGCGTCTCCTGGGCCTCTAAATCAAAATAGCAAATCTACATTAGGGAAGCCTGCCTCAGACTAATTTTGAGGCTTCCTTGCAGTGTAGATGTGCTATTTCAAAGTAAGCTATTTTGGAAGAACTATTCCGGAATAGCTTATTTTGAAATTGATGTGCAGTGTAGATGTAGTCTTAGATAGCATGACAAAGGTTAGAAATGGCAGGAGAAAAACAAGGTCTTCCAGAGGAAAAAAACCCCATTACAGTTAGATATTATTGCAAGGAATTTATAAAGAGAGCCACATAGTCTAGTAAGCAAGAGATGTCCATATCCACACAGGCAATTAGGTATTCCTCTGCTTACTGCTGCAAAACCTAACCCCTAGGTATCCTCTTGGAGGCACCTAGACTCCCCATACAGCGCAAAGGGAGAGTTATATATCATAGGAAGGTATCTTCTTTGTATTCTGGCCAAATGGCTAAATATCTCCATCGACATAAAATATGGGC
The DNA here is from genome assembly GCA_030068395.1 of Apalone spinifera. NCBI lineage: Eukaryota > Metazoa > Chordata > Testudines > Trionychidae > Apalone > Apalone spinifera. The sequence goes on from CM057848.1 coordinate 32,776,417, forward strand.
TTTTGAATAAAAGGCTTTTTAATCTAGTGGAAAAAGCCATAATAAGGACTATTGGCAGGCATTTAAAGACATACAATTTTATAGTGAAGTATGGCATAATTTTTTAAACATGGGGGTGATACATGGTGGATTGTCCACCTCTAGATGCAGTGGCCCCATTTCTGGGAGGGGAGAGGTATGGGGGGCAAATTGTACATACCATGACGGCGGGAGGAAGAGAGTGAGATAATGGAGGGGCAGAATGAGGACAGTAGCTTCAGCAGTGTTAGGCTACATCTACAGAAGTGCATGTTGAGCTATGCAAATATCTTAGTTCAAAATAGCTTAGTTCGAAATTTGGTGCTGACTTCCTTAATCCTCATACAAAGAGGTTTACAGCAAGTCAGAGTAAGAAGCCCATTATTTTGAAATAATAGGCTTGTTGTGTAGACAGCGCATAACATTTGGAATAACAGACGTTAATGCAAAATAACTCTGCTGTATAGACATACCCTTATTGACCACACTCAATACAAGCTAAGCGGCAAATGGAGGAGGGCAATTATATTCAGCCTTGCCTCACACACACATATCACCTCTTCCTAGGGCTACTAAGGCACTCTAGGTTTTTTTTGGTCAGTTAACTTAGCAATTACCTGACAGGAGCAGTGTATCTAATTCCTATATAAAAGAAAGAAATTTTAAATAAATATTAGACCCACTCAGATTTAATATTAACATTCTGATATCTTGTGGCAAGTCACTTAAGAGACACTAGTAAGCCTTACTTCCTTAATGACTGTAAAGTGAGAGAGAATGCGAAAGAGAGAGAGAGAGAGAGCCCAGGAGTTTGTCTCTCTATCTTAGCTCTGGAAGTGGAATGTGGTCAAGAGAGTTACAGCAGAGGCAGATACATTTGGGCTCCATATAAGATCAGAATGGATCATCTAGCCCAGTGGCCTGTCTTCCAACAGTGGCCAATG
>CM057848.1:32790946-32801368 GCA_030068395.1 Apalone spinifera
CTCATGGAATTCACATAATAATTATATCAAATTCTACTTCTATCACAAAGTGATAGTTATAGGTTGAATCTCCCTGGTCTGGAATCCTTGAGACCTGATTGGTCCTGGATGAGGGATTTTGCCAGACCAAGGGAGGTCATTTCTGTCCCCCTTCACTGTTCCCCAGCCCTGGCCCAGCTGCTGACCTCTCGGCTTGCTCCTGTCCTGTAGCTGGCTCCTCTGGGCAACTCCGTAGGACTACCCGCTGGCATTCGCTGCTGACAATCCATTACACTGGCCAGCCCTTAGGGCTCCCAGCTGCCAACCCTACATTGGGACTCTCTGGTCCTGCAACATCCATGGTCCAGGGAGTCCTTGTTTAGAGAGGTGCAACCTGTAATATATAGCTGATTATTTTGAAAAAAAAAAACACAGTGGATAAAAATAAAGAGCAATTTAGTCATTCGATGAATATCACATTTTTGGGTGAAAGATTTGTCTATGAGCAACTTCCAATTTGTTTACATTGAGCTATTTATTCCAAATTACTTATTAAATAATTTCAATAAGTTTTTTCATCTGTGAGAAGATTTTGTAAGTTATTGGTTTTTACAAGAAGTAGCTGTTGAACATATGACATTTTCTTTTTTGATTAGAGGAGTTAACCCTTAGAAAAATATTTTTGTGTAATATTCACATTGCTGATTTTTTTAACTAGCTTTCCTTTAAGATTTTCTGATTTGAATGTAAAATTCATTATTTCTAAATATGGTCTTGAGTCTTGACAGTAAACTTGTTTTTTATATGTACTTGAACAGCAGGAGCAAAAAGATAAAATAAGTAGCAAAATAAGGTAATGCATACACCAAAGAACTGCCTGAGTTCAGTGAAAATCCAACATTCATTAAATTTTCACCAAGAGCATCACATTGTTCTAAATCTCTATTGCTAATGTCAGAATAATAATGTACATTAACAGCCAGAAATTTAATGCTATCATATAATACATGATTTTGAATGGTTGTGTAACTTTTATTTCTAGAATGTTTTAAAATTATTACATTCACATCTATCATTACGTAAACTATAGGTATGATTGCAAGCACTTTTCCGTTGGTACTTTTAGCAGTGTTGGGATTTGTTCATTCAGTCTTTAATTTGTATTGGTTTAAATCTTAAATACTTTGAGGGCAGATCCAACTCTTAGTGAATTCAGTGGAAAGTCTCCTGACTTTCATGTATGTTGAAAGGGATGCTTAGTACCAAATGTAAAAGGTACCTGACTCCTTTATTTCTAGTTGAGAGGTTAAACACACACTGCTAAAAGGCAAACTTAACTGCAGGGCAAGATTCATTGCTCATTCTGGTTAGCTTATCAAAGCAAAGATTGTTATGTGACTTGAACACTGTATGTAAGTATCTTCATGGGAGAAAACACCAGATATTTAAGAGCCTTTTAATGTAATAGAAAAAGCATAACAAAAAAAAATGACTAGAAACTAAGGTCAGAGAAATTCAAATCAGAAGTAAGGCTTAAATTTGTAATAGTGAAGTTCATTAACTACTGGAACAGACTGTTAAGGAAAGTGGTATATTCCTTACCTCTTGATGTTATCAGATCAAGATTGGATGCTTTTCCAGAAGACAAGCTTTTGCTAAACTCCAGTTATTGGACATAGTACAAGTCAATTGGGTGAAATTCTATAGCCTTTGGACTGTGGGCTCCACTACAAATCAGATGAAATAATTGAAGTCTGTTCTGGACTCAAAATCTCTGAATCTATGTTTGTTTTTCATACTACTCTGCAAATCTGTGAAAAGCAGTGCTGTGAAAGGACTTACCTCAAGGGCTGAGAGAGCAGTTTCACTGTCCATCCCCATTTAGGCTATAGTTAGGCTAGAGAATTTACAGTGGAACAACTGCACCAAATCAACTGCACCACAGCAACTGCACCACTGTAGCTGACATTCTACACTGACAGGAGAGAGCTTCCCTGTTCACTTGATTACTTCAGTCCCCAAAAGTGTCAGCTCTTCCACTCACACCAGCAGTTAGGTCAGTATAACTTATGTCACTCAGGGGATGACTTAGTCACATCCCTCAGCAACATAATTTATACCAACATAAGTGCTAGTGTAGACATAGCCTAAATATTTGGACCATCCACCGCCATGCCAGTTAGTGCGAGCTGTGGTGGTGATTATAAATAACTCATGCACTGGGAACTGAATTCAGACCACCAGCCAATTTTCCATAACCACAGAAGAGTCATCACCTAGTGATAACTTGCACTGACAAAATATGATAAACTCAATTCAGTGACCTAGAAATGAAAAGCTCTGCAAGCCATTACTATTTCTCTAAGACACCTAGTCAAGCTTCCACTAGTCTTGTATAATATCTTGCTCAAAACTGTTAGCAACATTATGTCAACTTCTCACCTAACAATTACTCATTCCTGTTCTGTGCTGGATGTAAAATTGATGTGTGACATTCTTCAGTAGCTTCTGCCCCCAGTCAGCCTACAGAACTTCTGTTTGAAGTGCAGACGCTTAAGGAACTACAGAAATATCTAACAAGTTCTCAGCAAAGAAACTTCATTATATGAGCATGACCTAAACAGGTATGTCCCAAACTCTCCCCTACATTAGATTTTATACAGGGGCCTGGACATCCTCTGCAGACTCCTGGGCAAGATGTGTGCAATACCTGGTTCTTGTTCCCTGAGGAGGTGGGCCTAGGGCATCCAGCCCAGAGCATACCTGAGGCAATTTCTAGACTGCAGGCTTCTTTCCGAAGAAGCTTTTCTGGAAGAGATCTTTTGGAAAAACTTCTTCCGAAAGACAGCGTCCACACTGCAAAAGCAATCTGCTTTTTTGAAAAAGAGCATCCACACTGAATGATGCTATCTCTCATTTCAGCTGTAATTACTATGGATGGAGTGGCCACCAGGGCACCTGTGCTTTTTTTTCTTTCCTCTTCTTTCGAAAGAACTCCCTCTTCCCCTCCCCCCCCCACCTTTTTCCGAAAGAGGTCTTTTGGAAAAAGGCTTCTTCCTCATAGAAATAGGATTACCAATGTTGGAAAAAACCCTCTGTTCTTTTGATTTTCTTTCAGAAGAACGCAACGGCAGTGTGGATGTAATTGAAGTCCTTTTGGAAAAAAGCCAGTTTTTCCAAAAAAACTCTGTAGTGTAGACATACCCTGAGGCCTCAGGTAGCCTCATTAGAAAGTACTGAGATCTTGCATCCTATTTACTACAATAACCCAACATAAAAAATGAGTAGCACTAATGTTATCAGCTCCATGTGAGACTGAAAATTACTCCATTTACATTTTAATAGTAATCTTAAAGGGGTAAAAAAATCCCTACTAAAGAGAGTTGGTAGGAGGGAAGAGATAGTTCGTGCTTTATCATTCTAGGCAGACATAATGGAAGCTCAAAACAGTGTCAATTCTAAAACACCGCTCTCATCAACCAAGAAAGGTATATTGGAGCCTTAAGAATGAAAGGTACAATATAAATGCAAAGTATTACATTAATTCAAGACTATAATCTATAAACATAATATGCAAGTTAATAGAAGAAAGAGCTCATAGTTGGAAATGTATATAGTGAAAGATAGAGCCATGTATACAAATATATGCCCCATTAAATAATCATAGCTGTTCTTATTCTATGTGTCCTAGGCTGTTGTGATACTGCTATAGCTTTAAAAAGCCAAACCATGGATCAGATTGTGAATGAAATTTCCTTCCTAGTCAAACTATTTATGTCATTGAATGGTCACCGCAGTGAGTAAAGACTTCACAGTCTGGCCCTCCAAGATGTTCCCAGTCATCTGTGTTTTTCATTCAAAGAGGTCACCATCCCAAACAAGGTTCTCATAATTTAAACTCAATCCACAATGACTTTTAAAAACTTATTTTTCATTGTTTCACTGTCTTTTATAATTTTGAGTGGAAAAAACTCTAGAGGAAATCACAGGTTGATATCCAATTGATGTAGTCCTATAATTTGTCCATGAAAGTGATCTAGGAAAGGTAGGGTGGGGAGGAGGGAAAAAGTGTTTTGTGGGAACATGTCATTTTCAATTCTTTTTATTTATAACAGGAAATTTCAAAATAAAAATAATGAATAGAGAAATATTTTATTTAAATTTGAATTAAGATGTCTGTTTCAATTCAGGTTTCTGAAAATATCAATGAAATATTTTATTTTAATTTAACCAAAACAAAAATGTTTGATTCAAACTTTTCCCCCCATGTGTGTCACTTCAAAATCCTGAACAAAGTTAAACTGAAAACAAGAGTTTTCCAGCTACTTCAGACAGGAGCGGCCCTAGATTAGCTGCCAGCAACAGGCGCCCTAGGCGAACCAAGCAATCGGTACCCCCACCTTCAAACCCCTCAACAATATTGTGCCAACATTTGGCACCCCATTTAACTTGGTGCCCTAGATGACTGCCTAGTTCACCTATATCGACGGGCTGAACTTGACTTCAGATATCAGCAAAATAAACTTCTTTAGTCCTCTAGTTCCTACCAATGTGCCTACGGGTGAACACATAATACATTCTCATAACCCACTCAGCTTCTGGCTTCAATCAGCTTACCAAAACAGATACTAATTCATGCCAATTCTCCTGTAGGCTAGGAATATCTAAGAGGGAATGACATGGACCTGTTTGGTCATAATTACGATTCAGTTGTGATTAATTATATGGCAAATCTTAATAAAAACAGAGCAGAAAAAAAGTTTCCAGCCCTCAGACATTTCTACTTCTCACTGTGACAATGACACCTGTCCACTCATTGGGAACTAAATTGAAAAGTACAAATTAATTTTACATATACCGGGCCACCGAACAGCCATCAGGTGGTAATGATGTTCAGTCACTACCAACATGAGCTGCATTTCATCTCATAATTTACAGTCAAAGCATTATATAATCCATCAGAAATCTGCAGAGCTGTTTTAGCCCAGTATTTATTTTCTATACCCTATAACTAACTTCTAAACTCTTTATAACATCAGTGAAATTATTCATAACTACTCGTATTTTCTAGAATTGACTCTGTCATTTTTTAAATCCTTCCTGCTTTTTCCTTCCAATTTATTTGCATTATTTATAATATTGGATCACTGGTTCACATTGACTACATTTGCTGAAAATTTTTTGGTTAGCCTCAATTTCTGTTGACCCTTTGCGTATACAAAAATGATTTATTTCGCACAATGGGGATTTATTTGTGCTTTCTGACTTGCTCTTTAAATCAGCCAGGCATGTGCTAACAGGGACTGTGATAATCTTAAACAACTCTTATGGTATTAGATATTACTTTAATATTGCTGAGAACCTAAGCTTGTTTGATTGTGCTCAGGCCAGTCACATCATGTGGTCTGTAGATCTTTGTTGGACTGCCTTTTCTAGTTAACATTATCTAAAAATTGTTTTTCTTCTTTTTATCTGCAGCATTTGATTCTTTATTTTAGTTCACTTGCCAAGCATGGTTTTAAATTTCTCATTTACACCAAAGAAGTACCGCATCATCCTTTGAATTCATGAAAATGAAATTCAATCGTGTATATTGGGAGTGGAATGATGTCCTTGTGGTTCAGGTACAAGATAACAAGTCTTAAATTTTGTCCCTAGCTATCACACAACATTTCAACAATTAATTTATGACAATCCTGAAAAAAGTGTTGAAATCTTACAGTGGATTACTGACTGTGCTTAACTCCCACGAAAGTCCATGTGAGTCCAGTGCAGTAATGAAGTCGAACTAGCAGACCGATAATCCCTTTAGTTTCCCCATTTGTATGGAGATGATAATTCCAGCCTCACATGGGTGATATGAAACTGAACAGCTAGTTCATTAATGGGTATAAACCACTTTGAAGTTGTTGGATTGGAAGGTTCTAGATTTATGTAAAATATCATTGTTCTAGTGCTGTCAGAGTTCTCTAGCTATTGCTGAAATGAGGCCACTTTCTGTCACACCAAGTTCCCTTAGAATTTGGAGTTCCATTATGTATCTAGTACCTCCAACTCACTAATGGAGACAGAGTGACCAACCAACACTCCTATTTTGCAGGAGTTAGGGATGTAGGTGGCAGTGGAAGAGGGCATCAATGGAAAATTTGGAGGTAATAAGGAGGGGCATCTGAAAGGGCAGGCAGATGGCAACAACTTAAAAACAGCTGTGGTTCTATGGAGTGAGTACAAGGCCAAGAAGTAGGAAAGGTTCTAGTCCTCATTCTCCCTTTGGCTTATTAGGTGACCTTGGACGATGTCTGAGTCTCAGTTGTACTGTTTATAAAATGGGGAGAGTAATGTTTACTCATCTTTATAAAATCACCTTTAGATATGTCACAGTTCCTTGCGGTGAAATATCCACCCTCGTTTATGGTACAGATACACCAAGCTAGTGATAGACCCAGATTCAGTATCAATGATCACTAAAGACCACACTTCACTGTAGACCCATTATCTACAAATGATGAGCTCCACAAATGCTATTTTTTTATTCAAAATATATAGGGAAGACTGATTTCAGTCCCTGTGCAGTACTTTAATCCAGTGTTTCTCAACCAGTGGTACAAGTACCCTTAGGGGGTACTTGAGAGAAGTTGGGGTGGGGGAGGATGGTATGGCAACACAACTGAAATTTGGAGAAAACTGAATTTTTGTTTTAAGTTTTACAGCGCTTTTTTTATTTTTGTACTTTTTACACCCAAAAATTTCATTGTCCACTCAGCTACTATTAGGTAGTTTAAACAAATGTGTTGCAATGGTAGAAAAAAAATGTGTCTGAAAATTGTAGGAACTGGGGGTACTTATAATTTTTTTTAAAGAGGTACTTTATAAAAAAAGGTTGAGAAACACTGCTTTAATCCAATCCTGTGGAGGGGTATAGAGCCCTAATGAAAATAGTCAAGGGAACAATAGTCTAAAACTATATTATTCCTATGTGTGGGATTTAGCGTGACTAAGCTACACCTACTGGTTAGTCAGGCTCTTTTCTTTTAATCTCTTTGAAGGATGCAGACAGACACCTGAGTCACTAACACTTATACATTGCTAGGTGTCTGTTGAGATGCTTGTAGGCTCCAGGCAGTTTTCTTGAACAGTTTGTGCTTATCAATCGTACAACAATAAAGAACAAAATAGCAATGCTAAAATTCCCCCTTTTTATGTCAAAAATAATAAGCAAAAGATCTGAAGAAAACAGGTCATAACTTCAATACTTAATGTTAAATTGCAGTAGGGAACATAAAAGCAAAATGTTGATATTCATTGAAAGTCAAAGTCAGAGAAATTATGATAACATAGAATCACAGAATCATAGAATACTAGGACTTGAAGGGACCCCGAGAGGTCATCGAGTCCAGTTCCCTGCCCCCATGGCAGGACCAAATACTGTCTAGACCATCCCTGTTAGACATTTATCTAACCTACTCTTAGGTATCTCCAGAGATGGGGATTCCACAACCTCCCTGGGCAATTTATTCCAGTGTTTGACTACCCTGACAGTTAGGAACTTTTTCCTAATGTCCAACCTGAACCTCCCTTGCTGCAGTTTAAGCCCATTGCTTCTTGTTCTATCCTCAGAGGCTAAGATGAACAAGTTTTCTCCCTCCTCCTTATGACACCCTTTTAGATACCTGAAAAAGGCTATCTTGTCCCCCCTCAGTCTTCTCTTTTCTAAACTAAACAAACCCAATTCTTTCAGCCTTCCTTCATAGGTCATGTTCTCAAAATCAATTGCATATGGGAGGAGGAAGGCTTTCCATAAGAAGATACCAAAGGAGGAATTTAATGTTATTTCAAAACTGAAAAAGACTGAGAATAACTTGAGCCCTATTCAATATAATATTACAGTAGCAGCCAGTCAAATTCAGGATCCCATTGTGCTAAGCACTCTTCAAATGCAAGATAGGATATATTCCCTGCACTGAAGGGGTTACATTGCAAGGAAAGACAACAATAAAACAGGTACAAAATGGCAATCTTTAAAGATGGGGAAATTAGGGACAGAAATATTAAAAGAACCCATCGAAACTCACATAGAAACCCTGTATCAGAGCAGGGAATTGAGCAAGAATTGGAAGTAGTGATTCTAAAGAGATCAGAGAGAACAAGCAAGTCAGCTTGATCTCCTGGTGTGATACTGTGGGAAAAAGAGCTAATGCAGTATTTGAATGTATAAACAAGAAAACGGGGAATAGAAGTATGGAGGTGATTCTACCTCTGCATACAGCATTTGTGAGAAATACTGGAATATTGTCTCCAGTTCTATGGCCATGTTTTGTAAAGGATTTTGAAAAATTGAAGACAATGTAGAAAAGAACCTAAAAAAATAAAACCTGGAGAAAATACCTTGAAGTGAGAGACATACAATGCGTAATCGATTTATAAGAGGGGTAGCCGTGTTAGTCTGAATCTGCAAAAGCGGTGAGGAATCCTGTGGCACCTTATAGACTAACTGAAGTGTTGGAGCATAAGTTTTCGTGGGCAAAGACCCACTTCGTCAGATGCATGTAGTGGAAATATCCAGAGGCAGGTATAAATATGCAGGCAAGAATCAGGCTAGAGATGACGAGATGGATCCAATCAGGGAGGATGAGGCCCACTACTAGTAGCCGAAAAACTTCAAGATCAGACTTCAAAGAGAAACTGCTGAGCTACAGTTCATCTTCAAGTTTGACACAATGAGCTCAGCATTAAACAAAGACTGTGAATGGCTAGCTAACTACAAAAGCAGCTTCTCCGCTCTTGGTATTCACACCTCCAGATCAGCTACTAGAAGTGGGCCTCATCCTCTCTAATTGGATCCACCTCGTCATCTCTAGCCTGATTCTGGCCTGCATATTTATACCTGCCTCTGGATATTTCCACTACATGCATCTGACAAAGTGGGTCTTTGCCCGTGAAAGCTTATGCTCCAACACTTCGGTTAATCTATTTAGTTAATCAAAAATATTTAGAAGTGGCTTTATCATGATGTATGCATATTTTCATAAGAGCCGCCACTGGAACAGATTGCCAAATGAAGTCATAGATCCTCCACCTCTTGTTATCTTTAAATCAAAACTAGTACTTTTTTGGAAGAAAGTTATTGGGGCCAACACAAGATTAACTGTAACACAATTCTATGGCTTGTGTTACAAGAAAGGTCACTTCTGATTTTAAGAATCTATTAATTCCCCACATACCAGTGTAAGGCATTAGCCACAAGATCAATCCTAGAAAATAATCACAGCTGAAAGATCCCAGTGAGTAATTCATGCCATTCAACTCTCACTCAACCATCTCACATAGCCAAATCTATTCTCTTTCATCCCTTCGTCGGCTTCCCTCTAGCTGTCTTCTTACACCTCCAGTTCTTCCTGTCACTAATATTCCTTAAAAATAAACAGAACTCTAGAAAGAGAAAGGATCGTGGGCAAAGATGCCATTGGGAATGTCTTACTTGGTAAAAGTATGCACAGGAATAAGGTAACATAGTTTGGTCTATAGTTCATCAATATTGATTTCTTTAAAACTGAATAGCTACTATTTAACATGCTGGTGAGCCATCAGTCCATCATCCCATATACAGGGAAATATGGACTAAAATATATTTTAGAGATGCAGACTAATGGAGGAGGCTTTCTGTCATTTTTATCTAGGCTCCCAAAATCTCCATTTTCCTTCTTTTTTTTTTTCTTCATTTTTACCAGTTCAAAACCCCTACGTCACAGAATATGCAGTGGAATAATTGAGAGACAAAGAGATTTAATCTCATGTTGTGGTTGTTGCTCATCATTTAAGATCTCTTACTACTTATTTTCTGTCCTTGAAATGTACCACAAAAAGAAGTCGTTTTACAGAATGTCATTAGCATATGTATTTAATTCATGAGAGGCAACATATAATTAACACAACATGTAATTAACCTGTGGAACTCATGGTCACACAATATTACTGAGGTATACTCTCTAGTACATCCTTGAAAAGAATTATGCATTTACCAGAACATAATTGCTCCCATGACTATCTTCCTAGCATAAATTACAAGGCTTGTCAATAACTGGGCTTCAGAGTATGAACTAAGAGCAAGAAGAGATGCCGTGCCAAGATGAAATGCTGTTGTCATATAGAAGCAGAAGTTGGAGGGTGTTAAGCTTCCTCTAGCATTTCCAGCATTGTCCAAAGTAGGAAATATGGTGCCAGGATTGATTCTTCCACTAAGGAAATTTTTATGCTCCTAAAAAATGTATGGAGTTCATTCTGGCAAAGAGTTAGGTAGTGATCACTTTTATGATGTCACATGAATAGTACACAGTGTTACTATTAATAATAGGGTCTTTCACAGACTTTCTAGGTTAGTGCTAATTTTACACAAAGAATTAAATATTACATGAATATTGACTTCATAAACAAAGTAATTTTAGT
>CM057848.1:32801468-32821285 GCA_030068395.1 Apalone spinifera
GAAAAGCGGCTGATTTTCCGCAAAAACTGGCCAGTCTAGACACAGCCTGTGAGTATACTGATAGGCAAATGTAGGAAAAGAACAGCTTGCAAAGAAGGGTAACCAACTCCACAAAAACAAACAAACAAAAAAAGACCGATTCAAAATAATACTAATCTCAAACTGGGACAAAAAGCTGACATTTCAAATGTTTATAAAAAAAATCCGTGGAGAAATGATTTGGTGTATTGAAATGTTTTTTATTTGATGGTTAATTATTTATTTTTATGTTGATCTTTTTAACCTATTTATCAGAGTTATAAGGAAGGCTGGAAGGGACCACCAGATTGTATAGCAGAGATCATTAAATATCACTTTGCCACTAACAAATAACACCAACTATTAGACTAGAGTACGACAGCCCTCAGGAACCCCAACTCACCGATATTGGAGTCCTCTTCAATGGCAGGGAATTCATTTAGGGTGAGATAAGACAGATGGAGCAAATGATGTGAGCCCACTGATGTAGAGAAAACCAAACCACCCTTACTATGCCTGTCAATCTGAACTGGTTGAAAATTTCTTCCTGCCTCTAACATGGCAATCAGGTTTTTCCTGAGCATATGAGCAAGACCCATCAATTGAGAGAGAAAATTCTTGGTAGTGTTAGAGCACCAGCGCAACCAGTCCAGCAACCCATTTTCAGACATTACAAACTCAGTTGCTTTAACAAATATGTATTTGATTTTTCATTTACCGTAAGGCTCTTTTATACTGCATAAAGATGAAATAGGCCTTAGTGAAAATAAGAATCAGGTTTGCACTTCTCTGTCAGTGTACAAAGGCCTTAGTGTAAATGCAAATTATCAGGCTTTGTTTCTGCACAACTTTTGGCTGTTTTCATGCTTCTTCCACTTGCATGAAGGGCCTTATCCAATGCCCTCTGAAGGCAAGGAGGATCATTTCATTAATTTATAAGAGCGTTGGATCAGGTCCAAAGTCTGTTCACTTCTAGCATGCCTTTTACTTTTTTAAACTCCGTCTTCGTGTCATGTCTGAAATGTAGGATTTCTTTGGCATTTTAGTGTGGCATTTTAATGATACTTGCACAACTGGATTAGTATGCTCTCTCTTCCAAATGATTAATACTGAACACGTGTCAAAAACTGGCAGCCAGTCATTCGAACATTGCTCTCTCCTTTTTCTCAGTCTGAGGCAATGTGTAAATGCTCCCTCAGAAATTACCTCCAGGCAAGACCTCAAAGGCCAGATCTGTACAATTACAAAGAACAAATATGTTCCAAATTTCTAAAGCTTGCTATATGGAGCATAAAAAAAAAAAAGGACAAGGATCCTTCCTCCTTCCCCCCAACACCGCTCCACCTCATTTCCCCCTTCTTTTCCTCCAGATGATTTCTTTGTTCTGTTCTCTATCTCATCAAGATTAAAGTGCTGATTCCCCCTTTGAAAATGATGTCATTTTCTTGTCTTGGCAGGGAGCGAGTTCATTACAAAACTGAAGTGTGACTGATGGCTTTGAACAGATATGGGTGGAGAAGAAAAAATGCACTCAGGGAAAGGTACGAAACTCCAAAGAGACAGGTTGACAGTTCAGCTGGCAGCAATAGACATGGAAAGAATAAGGGAAAATAGTTGTTTGGAGTAAATCTCTCTCTCTCTCTTGTATTCTCATTTACAGCCATTGAGAAGCTGCTTTTATTTCTTTGATGGTTTCATTTTGAATTGATGCTATGGATTAGAAATAATTTTAAATATTAAATATTACCTTCGAGGTGCCTAGCACCTCCAAGAATATTATACCATGCAGATCAGTGTGAATATAGGTTATTTTCCTTTTTACTAGGTTTGGAAAATAATTTGCTGTTGAATAGGGTCACCTCTACACATTTATGATTGGGTCTTGTGGGGACTGAGGTTTGCAGGATTTGAAGAAGCAAATCAGGTTTGAAAATTATATGTACCATAAAGTAAATTTAATCTTAGTGAAAGATGCAGCACTGATGACAGCCTTGGTGACCTAATTTTGCTTTACCCACAGGAAAAGACATGGGAAATAATCCTGATCTGAAGAACTACTATTAGCAGTGATAAGATGATTCCACTACTGTTACCTTCCAGCCCTGGGTCTCTTTGGGGGCAATTATGACATCTGTTTTTATGACATGGATCTGGTGCTTAATTTGTGCCAGGGCTAAGTTTGGTAATTAATAGTGCTGGCACTTCCAGGCTTGCTGCATGATTTATGAATGTAGAAAAATTCATTGAAGCCTGATGCCCAGTTGCTTGAGCCCTTTTCATTACTAAGCACTGTGATGAGGATGATCAGTTCATTTCATAGGGGCCATCAAACAGCCATTACGTATTAGAATCTATGAAAGCCAAACTCTGATCCCTGCATTCATGTTAAGTGATGTTCACCCATGTTTGGAAGGACAGGAAAAAACTTGACTCTAAGCTGTATTTTGAAGTTTTGAATGATTCATTAGTCTATTCCAGCCCTCTCACCAGGGTGAGTTTTGTCCACTGAATAGCACATTAATCAATTAGCTTCAACAGGATTTACTGTTCTGAAAAAGATCCTGTACCTTGTACAATGCTTAGTACCTTGGACTTTTAGCACAATCACAATAGGCTTAGTTCCTGATTTTGAGGGTCACTTAAGCACATAAGCTTCAGTGAAACTTAAGTTTCTATTTAATTTTAAACATGTGTTTTAAGTGCTTTCCTGAAAACGGATGGTTTCCTAATTGGGGTCATAATAAAGAATAATACATAACTTGATTGAAAATTTGAACTATTCATTGGGGTTTTTCCCACTTATTCACTAAGCTTCACTAGAATGGAAGAAGTTATAGTCCAGCTCCCTGCCAGAGTGAATGGGACTTCTTTTCTTTAACTATTCTCTAGCCTAATGGAGTTGGCTGCTAGGAAGTTTTTCCCTGATATTCTTTTTGCCTCCCTTAGTCATATCCTTTTAATTATATCCCATTTACTACACTAGGGCCCAGACCCTGCACTGGCACACAGGCCTAACTTCATATACCTGAGTCTATATAAAGTGCTATATAATAATTCAGTAATAGTATTAATTTTCTTTCCTCTTTGCCTAAACTTTTGTATAACATTATTGTGCATTTGTAAACAACTGCCACATTACACCCCAAAACTGGCTGCATTATCACTTGTGGGTAAGTTGAATCATAGAGATAGTGCAACCTAGTGGACAGAACACTGGACCAGGACTCAAGAGTCATGGATTCTATGATCAGTTGTGCTGCAAACTTGTTGAATGAACTTTGCCATGTCTCTTCCCTGTTCTCTGTCTCAACTTACCCAAATGTCAAATTAGGATACTGATACTATACTGCTTTGTAAAGTACTTTGAGATCTATTGACAAAAGCATGATATAAGACCTAGGTGATATTTATTTGTATGTAAAATGCTTTGAGATCCTCCAGAGTCAATAGGCACTATTTACAAATGCAACACATGTGATGTTATGTTTTATACACACATGCAGACACATAGACACACGAGAGTGAGTGAGAGATTTGAAAGTTAACATCTTTGGAGAGCAATCTCACACCACACCTGGGCATTTGCACACATGTGCGGAGGAATATTTACAGCAGTCAAAATTCGCAGATCTAATTTACACTCCATATGAAAACAACAAACAAATTAGCAGATAGGAAATTCTTACCCTGCTGTCGTGTGAAAGCATCACTAACACATCTTCAATTAGATCCTTTGCCCAGAGGCAACAAAACAATTTCTGCAGAACTATCTGTCAAGTTTAAATACTAATCAAAATATTATTTGGCTTCTGAATATGCAGTTATTAGCTCCTTTCTAAAATCTTTAAATTTACTACAGTTATGGAATGATAGTTACAATGATACAGCTAGTGCAACATGCAAAAACATGCACTGATGAAATATATTCACAAGACCACTCTTGATTCTGATTTGTAAAGGTGTCTCTGATCCGCCAAGCTAAATTTGACTTGCCAGTTTGATTTTATTTCTGAAGAAGGTAGCTTGTTTGAAGCCTAACCACCTCTGAATTGTAGAAGTGACACACTTCTCACAAAATGGCCAATTTAATATTAGCAGCACAGTGTGACCTCTTTATGCACCTTAAGAAATACTTTCCCCCTTTTTCATTTCTCCCCAGGTCCAAATTGTAATGTCCATTTACAGAAATAAATGATATATATGGGTTTTTTTTAAGTTCTTAAAAGCTCTCTCTTTCCCCTCTCCCCTTTGGAGGGAAAAAGCCTGTCAGTTGCAAAAGGAAGCTGACTCATTCAGATAGTGATTGATTTTATTCCAGGTGCAGTCCATCTGAATCTTTCCGACTAGTAGGATGAAACATGCCATATTGCCATTGCTTCAGGCAAAAGCAAGTTAAAGAAGTTTTTTTTCTTGTTACTTTTATTTTTGACCCCCATTGTTGCTTGCCAAAATATTCAAGACTTGCTCACTGTTAAATGAATAATAAGGAGCAGAGGAAGTATGCCCCAAAATATCAACAAACACCTTTGTGCAGGTTAGAATATCAGGTCTTACTGTGAGAATGTTAATTGTGGGAGGGCACTCACCTCTCATTGAAGAGTGTGAATATGTCCTTTTCTGGAACTGACAAGTCAAAGTGACTAAAGCACAAACTGATTCTTTGGTAAACAAAATGTTGATGCTGCAACATCCAAATAGCTGAAATTACAACTGTCCCCAATGGAACCTATTAGTCCAGCATTAAGAAACTTTCAGTCCTTTATTTTAAACTGTAAAGCATTAAAAAGTTAGGTTGCCATCTATATGTTATTCACAATGCCCCCTCTTCTGTTTTTATTCTAAAAATGCACTCCCCAATTCTGCAATCCTAAATCAGGCAAAGTTTTTGCCTCAAAAGGAGGAGACTCTAAGGTCATCGGGATCAGAGTTTACCCTCTTTATGCAGGATCTAGTCAAATCTTCAGAGATCCCTGGATAGCAACATCCCAGCTTGGGCTGAGATAGGAACTATAGCTCTTGCAGTTAATGTCTGGGGAATGGGCTGTGAGTGCAACTGTTTGTCAAAAAGAGTGAGGTCTGAAGAACATAAGAATGGACATACTCGGTCAAACCAAAGGCCCATGTAGCCCACTATCGTGTCTTCTGACAGAAACCAGTATCAGATGCCCCAGAGAGAGTGAACAGAATAGGTACCATCAAGTGATCCCTCTCCTGTCACCTATTTCCAGCCCCTGACAAACAGACACTAGGGACACCATTCCTACCCATTCTGCCTAATAACTATTGATGGACCTACCTCCATGGATTTATCTAGTTCTTTTTTGAACCCTCTTAAAGACCTGGTCCAGTAGCTGATATCTCTGATATTTCTCTGGTCTAATGTTGCAAAGTCCTTATTCAGCCAAAACCTCCACATTCCAGTCAATCACTGGCTTAACGTTTAAAACAATATTAAACCTTAGTACATGGATAACATTTATCTCATCAGACTCTGTACAAATCAGTGAGTAGCATGAATATAGCACCCTTCATGAGTAAGGCAGCCTTCTGCACAGAAGTCAGTGTTTTATCTAATCAGACTGTAAATAGCTCTAGCTGTTTTCATCTCTACTTCTTGCCGTCACTAAGGTTTATGGTCCAGATTCTGCATACACTTCTATTTCTACGATTCCCACCAAGGTCAATCTCACTGAAGTCAATGGAAGCATGGGATGTTTTAGTGAGACAAGATTGAAAATAAGGTTGGTGCTGGTATTGCTGCACGTTATGGCTTCAGATTGGAACTGAGTATTCTCTAAATGGTGACTGTAAAATAGAGTGAATCATTCATCTCCATTTTTGGGCAGTTCTGGATTGTGTTCACCTAAGAAATGTCTTCACAGAATCTCTTCAAGGGGGTACCATTGTTCTACTGCTTTTTATATGGAAAGAAGGGAACAGAATGAGTGTAATTCTTTGGATCATGATTCATTGAAGGGACAAAATGTGGTTAAATGTTAGTTTCCAAAAAAAGAATCCACCTGATGCAGTGCGAATGAAGAGAATAGCTTCCAAAAACAAATGCGCACACACAGCTTTTTGGGTTTCCTTC
The DNA here is from genome assembly GCA_030068395.1 of Apalone spinifera. NCBI lineage: Eukaryota > Metazoa > Chordata > Testudines > Trionychidae > Apalone > Apalone spinifera. The sequence goes on from CM057848.1 coordinate 32,807,578, forward strand.
CCTTAGATTGTGCAGAACAGATAAGAGGCATTCATAGTCACAGAGAGATCAATATCCTTTGGATTATATCTTCTCTTTAAAGATGCACTACTGGCATTTAATACATCAGCATATTCAGTGTTCACTGTCTCCATTTGTTAGATTGAGATTTGAAAATGTCGTAATAATTTCCATTTAGTATACCTATTTCCCATATTATTGTCATTACTTGTGGGAAATCATTAGTACCACAGAAAGTGGCCTCTGGAGATCTCAGTGTGGGGAGAACACTGGATTTGTTATTTGATAGCCTAATGTGAAGAGTCAGATGCAGGGACTTTCAGAGAGAAAACTCCTGCCTCAGAATTATTTTTACCCATAAGTAGAATACAGTTGTGTAGGGCACCTGAAAATTCACTGGGTCTTATTGGGCCCTCAATATTATGACTAATGTGGCCATTTGTGTATGGTGATGGAGGGCTAAATAATAAGCTTTTCCACCTGTAGTCCATCCTATGGGTGGTTGAGAGTACTTATTCCTGCTCCCCACCCTTGTGGAAGAAGATTCTTAAAAGTGAAGACAGAGCTCTTTCCACTCTCCCTCTGTGGTAGGTGTGGTAGAGAGGAAAATCTGCTCTGTCCATCAGCTCTCCCCATTGCACTAGCTACAGCATCTAGACCAGTGGTCACCAACCAGTAGATCGGGATCTACTGGTAGATCTTGGAGCCTCTAACAGGTGATCCTGACTTGATAGCCTCTTGGTCAAACCAGGGCTGGCACTTCAGCTGCGCATCTCGTGCCCTTTGCCTTGGAGCTGCCCCCTCCCTTCCTCAGAGCCTCCTGCTTGCTGTGCAGAGCAGGGAAGGGAGAGGAGGGGGCACTGATGTCACTGATACCTCCACAGAATAGATAGGGGCAGAGCAAAACTTGGGATGGAGTTTGCTGGCTGCTTTTGGGAGAGGTGCAGGGCCAGGGCAGGGGTGAGCCTGCCTTAGGCCCACTGTACCACCACCCAGGAGCCACCTGAGATAAGCAGTGCCCAGCTGGAGCCAGCTCCAAACCCCTCTCCTAGTCATGAACCACCTCCTACATCCCAAGCCCCTTAAGATTTGGAATGTTGGATAAATACAGCCTTCCAACCAAAGGTGGTTGAACATAATCACATTTGGGACTACATTGCCATGAGAGAAAGAAGGCTGACATATTTGTATGAAGTGTTCATTTTCAGCTAGAACAGATGAGCCAGTGTGTGTGTGGTGGGGGGCCTCAGAGAAATTACAGTACCATTAATACAGAATGTATTATTTATTTGCATTTGGTAGCGTCTAGGAACTCTAGTCATAGGCTAGGATCCTGTTGTGCTAAGCAACATGTAAACATACAAGAAAAAATCAGTCCCTTGGCCCAAAGAGTTTAAAACCTAATATAAGGAAAGGGACCACAGGTGATTACAGCCAGATGGAAAAACACAAGTAAACAATTTGGTAACTTCTAAAGCTAAAACAGTTTCTCAGCTGATGGTAACTAAATGCCAATCCTGAAAACATTGCCTTCCAACTTTCCATAGGTAATTAATTCAAATAGCCTGGTTATAATCTAAAAAGTGGGCTTCTGCTGGATGCAATGACTGATCTTCTGACATGCAAAATTGTAATGCAGGCACTTTTAAAATCCCACTCATTTAATTATAAAGAGTAGGATGATATCTTTGGGAATGATAATAAAGTGAAAAAGAAATCAAGAAATGTTAAAGACATTTTAATTATTAATTAGGGTAAAACTGATGCTTTCATGGCACACACACACTCACATTTAACACCTGCAGAGCACTGCTGGCTTGTTGATAATGGGTAACTAATTCATATTGAGTCTGCATACATCAGGAGAAGGGGGGAAAGTGCCCCCTGCCTCACCCAAAAGGTAAAAGAGCAAAAGCAGGTCAATAGTACTAGAGCAGGGATCTACTTCTAAGAAGCACCAAAGAAAGAAAATTAACTGTTCTCCTGTTCTTTTTTTCTATAGGCAGTTGACTCATGAACTAACAGGTAATGATTTACTTTATTCCATCGTGAAGCTCTAATTTAGCTGACAGTTGTTTGTATTACAGTGAGAATGGTCAGACATATAGTACCACAAAGATGACTAAAAAGCCCAATCCATGGGAGAGCTGGATAGCTCACTCAATGAGTTGCTCATGCTACAAAGTGAACAAACCACTGCAATCCTGATTTCACTACTCTGCCACAATATAGCAACTCATTTGAACAGTCATAATGGAGACCTGGATTTCAGTGTCTGTAGGGGTATGCCAACCTGAGCCAAACCAGTTTCAACTTCTTTGTGTGTTTAACTAGTAATTGTACTTAGACCACTTACAGCGAGAGATAAGAGTGAGTGACCTCTACAGCCTAAGCTGAGAGTCAGCTGACTTTATAGCTCAAGCTGTAGCGGCTCCTTCACTAATTTTCTGAGGTCCCAGGTTTGAATCTGCCCATTAGCAGTTACATATGTATGATCATCACTACAATTTTCTTGTAATGAAGAAAAGGAATTATTTTAGATCTGATGGTTTAAGTTCCTCCAATTCTAGAAAAAGAAGTCACAGGTAGTAAAATACATGGATTCCATCCCCAAGCCATCTGTCAGTTTTTGCATTGAAAGTGTGTCCCATTACATTTATTCTGAGCTGTCTGGTGCAGCCTAATATTTCTTCTCCAATCTCTACTCTCCAAAAGTAAACAAAAACCCAAACAAAACTCTCAAACCAACATTCCCAAGTAGACCCTTGTTTATGAACTCTTCTCACTTGTCCATAATATGCTATTCTCCTCCATTTCTTTTTTAATACCATCTAAGCGCTATGCAGAGAAAGTGGGTCAGAGGTCCTCTACATGTCTCATAGAATCATAGAATACTAGGACTGGAAGGGACGTCGAGAGGTCATTGAGTCCAGTCCCCTACCCTCATGGCAGGACCCAGAACTGTCTAGACCATCCCTGATAGACATTTTTCTAATCTATTCTGTGGAATCTCCATCGCTGGAGATATTTAAATCTCCCTAGGTAATTTATTCCAGTGTTTAAGCACCCTAACAGTTAGGAACTTTCTCCTAATGTCCAACTTAGCCCTCCCTTGCTGCAGTTTAAGCCCATTGCTTCTTGTTCTATCTTCAGAGGCCAGGAAGAACAAGTTTTCTCCCTCCTCCTTGTGACACCCTTTTAGATACCTGCAAAACCGCTATCATGTCCCCTCTCAATCTTCTCTTTTCCAAACTAAACAACCCAATTCTTTCAATCTTCCTTCATAGGTCATGATCTCTAGACCTTTAATCATTCTTGTGGCTCTTCTCTGGACCTTCTCCAATTTCTCCACATCTTTCTTGAAATGTGGTGCCTAGAACTGGTCACAATACTCCAACTGAGGCCTAATCAGCGCAGAGTAGAGTGGAAGAATGACTTCTCATTTCTTGCTCACAACATACCTGTTAATGCATCCTAGAATCATGTTGCTTTTTTTGCAACAGCGTCACACTGTTGACTCATATTTAGGTTGTGGTCCACTATAACCTCTAGATCCCTTTCTGCAGTTCTCCTTCCTAGACGACAGTCTCTTCCCATTCTGTATGTATGAAACTGATTGTTCCTTCCTAAGTAGAGCATATTAAATTTGTCCTTATTAAACGTCATCCTGTTTACCTCAGATCATTTCTCTAATTTGTCCAGATCATTTTGAATTATGACCCTATCCTCCAAAGCATTTGCAACCCTTCCCAGCTTTGTATCATCTGCAAACTTAATAAGCTTACTCTCTATGCCAATATCTAAATTGTTGATAAAGATATTGAACAGAACAAGTCCCAAAACAGACCTCTGCGGAACCCCACTTGTTATACCTTTCCAGCAGGATTGTGAACCATTAATAACTACTCTCTGAGAACAGTTATCCAGCCAGTTATGCACCTACCTTATCTAAGTTGTATTTGCCTAGTTTATTGATACTACTCAGGTGACATAAAAGGAGATGAGATAGCCTATATATAGGAGGAACCTCCAAAAGGTGCAAGCTGGATCACTCAGGTTCCTTCTGTAGGCCAGTGGTTCCCAACCTTTTTTATGCCATAAACCAGCAAACCCATTTCACAAATTTGGTGGACTGGCAACATTTTATGTGCATATTTGCATATTCATTTTTATGCAAATAAAATGTGGCTGGTCCACCAAAAATTTGTGAAATGGGTTTGCTGGTCTGTGGTATGAAAATCCACGACCCTCAGAGCACTTCAGTGCCAGCCCTAACCCCTAGAGCACCCCTCCACTATCCCTCAGTGTGAGCCACTGACCCCAGAGTCCCCGGCACCCAGCTCCCCCGCACCCGAGACAGCCTCCCACCTCAGAGCCCCCCAGTGATAGCCCCCTTCCCCAAACACCTCAGTGCCAGGCCCTCACCTCTTAGAGCCCCCCCATCAAACCCCACAGTGCCAGCCTCCTGTTCCCAGAGGCCCACTGCACCCAGCTCCTCAGGCCCCCAGTGCCAGCTCCCAGGCTCCAATATTATCTCCATCTTCAGTGCCCCCCAGTGCCAGCTCCCCACTCCAGACACCCCGGTGCTCCCAGTGTCAGCCCCCATCCCTTAGATTTCCCCAGTACTAACCCTGCCCCCAAAGCCCCCCAGTATTAGCTTCATTCCTGGAGCCCCCAGTGCCCACCTCTGCCTCTTAGAGCCTCTCATCCCCAAGAGCCCCACCGCATGGCCCTCCTGCCACACAGTGAACTGCTCTTCCACAGCTGGGAGGAAACCCTGCCCATGCCCAGTGCTGGTTGGCTGTGAGTCAGGGTAGGACACACCTCTCCCAACAGCTGCAGGGGGAGGGAGGCGCTGGGTGGTGTAGCCCAGTCCTGGCAACCTGTGGTTCACAGCCTGGTGCTGGTCCACAGACTGGTGGTTGGGAACTACTGGTAGAGGAGACATGCCAGGGAAAGGGAGTTGAAAGGGCCAGGATGGAGAATAAGGCTGCCCAAAAGTTTCTAATACTGAAGCTTTCTTTGTTTCATTTTTTCTTTCCTTGCTAGTTCTACCAAATCCTGTAAATTCTGAGAATAAGGCTTAAGTCACAGATAAATAAAGGCGGGGCTTCCTAAGGGAACAAACATTTTCTCTCCTCTATTCCTAGCAGCTGCTTCACCCTAACTTGTGTCAGTGCACTATTTGGAAGCTCCGTTCTTTCTTCTTTATGAAATATTTGTTCAACACTCCAAATTATGTCCTTTTTGATCAAATGAAATTAAAAAACAGTTTTTTAATGCTACTGCTTGCTAAAGTCAGGTTCCATTTTAGGTAAATGAACTATACAACACAGCAGGGTGGGAAGAGACATTTAGGTTTTTCCAAACCTCATTAATTGAAAGGATTTCATGCTTTCTGAACAATCATGTGCTAATCCTAATTTTAATTTTCTAATGCTTCTATACACAAAGAAAACTAACCTATTTTAGACATGGTTAACCAAGCAGAATCATCTTCTCATCTCTTATATAAAGTCAGGAAAATAAATTAAATCAATGTCACATATATAATCAACTCTATCTCTCATCTTCTTTTCCTTCCCCTCTCTTGGACTGGGTAAGATCTGGGTGAATATTTTGTTTTACCTATATTAAAATGGGTTGGTAATAAAGCTGAAAAAAGGCAATCATTCCACATGTTTCAGGATCTAAGAAGATTGCCTGCAGAGTAAGGAAGTCACTTGCATTTTTCATTCTTATATAGTGTTGTGTAATTGACTTTCTCTAAAGCAGCAATTACTGGCCCCTTCTGGAGAAGTGATCAGTGATTTTCAACCTTTGACCATTGGAGGGCCTCTAAAAAATTTGAATGGGGATGTGGACACCTTTGAAAATCTTACACATAGTCTATGGACCCCTGGTGCCTGCAGAACACACTTTGAAAGCTGGCCTAAATGATGGACAAGAAAGACTAATGATCTGCTTGTGTGGAACATCCTATTTCCTATGCTTTTTGTTGTTATGTTAACAGTGGCCCAAATCCTGAAACCTTTCAGAGTCCTTACACTCAGTTATTGTAAATCAGTATGAATATTCTAGTGAACATCTTGGCCAGCTCTTTTAAAACTCTGGAATGCAAGCTATCTGGACTTGTTGATTTTTAAAAAAGTTTAGTTTTTACATCTGTTATTTATCCTCATCCTCATCAGTTTTGACTGAAGGAGAACTTTAAAGGGACAAGGTGGTGTTGATAATATTTATTACTGGCAAAACTTCTGTTGGCGAGACAGGCTTTTGAGCCACACAAAACATCTTCAGGTCTGGGAAAGTTATTCCTAGCATCATAGCTAAATAAAAGGTGGAATAGATTGTTTAGCATAAGTCGTTAGCACATACTCCAGAAGTTGTTCAGTAAAAGATATTAATGTCACCCACTATGCCTTCTAATACACTGGTTTCAACACAACTACAGCTACACAGAGTGAGAATTTTAAGTTATCTGAAAGACAAGACCTTTAAAAAGGAAGCAAGAATATTTAGATAGATTTATTATAAAAAGATCAGGACACATTAATTAAAGGGTTCTTTATCAAAAAGCATTCCTCTATCCTGAATTTTATCAATTTAAAATGTTAGGATAACAATGTCCCTTTATTTAGGAAGCATGCAAGGATAGAAATCACAAGGCAGTTGGTAATGTTTGCGAACAGAACTTATAAAAGTTCATATATTTTGGCACCATTGTGATCATCTAGTCTGACCTCTTGTATAAAAAAGGGCACAAGACCGCTATTAATTCCTAATTCAAATTCAACAGCTGTGCTTAAACTAGCGGGGCTGCAAGCAGATGTCAGGGGTTTGACAAGCAGGGCCAGTGTTAGAGTTGTAGGGGACCAGGGCAGAAAGCCAAAACTACACCCTCCACTGCTGATGCATGGAGCCCTTGAGCCCTGAAATCTGGAGCTAAAGCTGAAACTGGAATAAATTAGGTTCACAGGCACCCATGTGACTTAAGGATCCAAGAAATTGCTCTGTTTGCTTCCCACTAACACCAGCCCTGACTTTATATGCAGAAAACCAGTAGAGGCCCAGGTGGGCTGTGGAGTTTTTAAAGCATGTTGGGCAGGGTCTCTGAAACAAAAAGTTTGAGAACTCCTGTACTAGAATATATATTTTAGGAAACATATCCAAACTTGATTTAAATTTTTCCAGTGATATAGCATTGTCTTTGGTAAGTTTTTTCAATGATTAATTACTCTCACTGCTAACAATCTGCACCTTATATCTAGTTTAGTCTCTATTTCCAGACATTGGTTCTTGTTTTACTTGTGTCTGCTAGTTTGAAGAATCAACTATTATCAAATTTCTGTTTCTTGTGAAGGTACTCGTACACTGTTACCAAATCATTTCTTAAATTTCTCTTTGATAAGCTAAATAGATGGTGCACTTTGAGACTTTCAGTATAAAACATGTTTCTCAATCATTTAATCATTCTCATGGCTGTTCTCTAAATGCTCTCAACATCCATCTTTCAATGTGGACAGCATAAGTGGATATTGTCTTTAACTCTGCTGGCCAAAAATGTCTATTTGTGTACTTTTGCTTTCCTTATACATTTTCTGTACTTCCTAGATTATAATTTATATTTATGGCTGCCAACTTTCCCTTTTCTCCATTTGTTTTTAAATAGCTATCTTCCCTTTCCCTCCAGGACAGCCTATTTTTATTTGTTTTGTTTTGTTTGCTTGTTTTAACCAGCATAGCCTTGTTTCTTAGCTTTGTGAATATTGTTCTTAAATAGTTCCCCATTATCAGTCCAAGTCATCACTCCTACAATTTGAACTAAAGAGCTAAATATTGTGACTAGCCATTATCACACTTTTTGTGTGTCTTAAAGATGAAAAATGTGTAACTCATCCTAAAGAATGGGCACTTCCAATTTTTTAAACTGTTACTTAGCCTACAAGGTCAAATCTACAAGTCGTGCAGATGCAAATTATGACTATTTTCCAATAGTCCTGAAGTTTGCCTCTGTGTAATGCTTTCTGTAAAATTACTCCTGGAGGAATTCTGCACCAAAAATTCTGCACACAATATTTACAAATCCTGCAAATTTTATGTCAGAATAACACTACATAACCATACCAGTTTCAATTATTTTGGTATTTTATTTCAAAATACCTGTCAGCAAATATGTCTGTAATCTCTCTCTCTCACTCACACACACACACAAACACATACAATCCTCTTGAGTACAGAGTTAAAGACAACCGAGTTCGTTTCTCTCCCACTGCTGCCCCCTCCAAACTTAGCCAGGGGGCCAGACACCCACAACCTCTCCCTTCCTCCAAGTCCAGCCATGTTGTCCCCCAACCCAGATATCTGCACCAGGGCCGACTTTAGGCCGATTTGCCCGAATCCCCCGAATTGGGCTCCATGCCTAAAAGGGCCCCACGCCCTAAAGCCAGAGGGCCCCCACCCTAAACCTGGAAGTGTTCCGGGCACGCTGCAGGAGGGGGCGTTGGCCCCGGAGGAGGAGTGCGGCGGCTTCTGTGCACCGCGGGAGGGGGAATCAGCCCATGGGTTTGGCTGGAAGGTGGGACTCTGCCCTTAGCTTGGGCCCCGCACTTCCTAAAGCCGGCCCTGAGCTGCACTTTCCCCAAGAGTCCAGCCACAGGGCCCCTTAGCCCAGCCTTGTGTATCCCTTTCCCCACAGAGCCTAGCCACAAGGTCCCCCTAGCCTAGACATTTTCTCCTTCCTGTCAGGAGCCCAGCTGTGATCTGACCAGATGCCTGCCCCCTACCCCTCAGAATCCAAAGATCGAGAGGGAGAAACAGCTTGATATTGGTTCTGAGCTTCCACAGTTTCCTATACACATCACTTCCTTGCCTCAAGTCCTGAAAGGAACTGCAGCTATTGGGAACCCTCCAGCTCCATCCCACTGTCAGTGTCTTCTGTATCTGAGCTGGGCACCTCCAGGTCTAGTTGCCCTTAATGGAGACAGCAGCACTGCAGCCAATTTCTGTGGGAGAAGGAAATTCTGCATCCACATCATTAATTTCTGCAAAATTCTGCATTGTGCAGTGGTGCAGAATTCCTTCAAGAGCTTAAAGTGCCAAAAAGAAAAGTGTTGGTCTGTGCTTCATCCGAAAATGAGGCTGAGGTCCAGGAAGATGGGGGAAAGAGGGTAAAATAGTTACATATATTTCCTTAGAACATCTTGAACTGGTATACACAGGTATTTTTTTAACACACCAGCATTTGGTTCTAAAGGAGTTTAAACTGTTGCCACTTAGAAACTAAGGGACTGGAAGAAGGTGTAAATTACACCAACCTAGACTCCCATGCACTTATTTATACACAGCTCTGAATTTGAATCAGGATCTAATTTATCAGATAAAATCTATTGTCACAACATGGGCGGACTACCACCACAAGCATTATCATGTGTTGTCTTTCAGAAGCTCAGAAGATTATTATGTTATAAACACATTTTTGTCCTTCAGTTAAGCCACTTAGGAAGTTGATACTGTACAGTGCTTAACATGAGATAATAATACAGGCCTAATGAAGAGACATTAGCATGTGATAGAAATAGCAAGCAGAAGCCTGGTTTACATGCTATATGAATGCCTCAAATTCAAGCAAAAATTGCAAATGTCATAAAATATAACATCCCAATAATTCAAAAATTATAACATTAAAAATTATAAATGATGTGGCAATAAAGCTAAGTAAAAGAGGGAGTGGCTAGATGTCAATATAACTGTAGCCCCATATACAGTGTAGTTTAAAATGAAGAAGGAAGTATTATCTTTTCCACATGTGTGAATGTCTAGCACTTCTTTTTTCAGTATTCAACTGATCACAGGGAAGGCTCATATAGTGGTATACATGCTATCTTTATAAGTCTGAAAATACATCAGTGATAAAAATTCAGTTTTGAAAAAAAATAAAGCACCTTACCCATATAAGAAGTGAACTGAAGAGAAATGTTTCCCTGCTTTGGTTTTGGCTTCATTTTAGATATGCTGATTCCATCATCATCCATTTCTGCTGAAGGTTTGTAGGAAATATTTATCTCAGCAAGCAATTTCCTGCAGCGTGTTTCTGAAGTTTTATGGATGGCTGAACCAGTTCAGGAAAAAGGAGTAGAAAGAGGGGAAGGGGGAAAAAAAAGAGGAAACAGATGTTTTCAGTGCTTACTTTGTTTTTAGTGTCTGCTGGGACTGCCAAGATGGGACCCACTTAGTAGTTATGAAGCTAGTTATTGTGCTGTGGACTACTGTCTACTAGAAAATGAGTTAAAGAATGAATAGATAACACTAGAGAAGCGTGACAACTCAAGCTCAAACACAGATGAGCAGCCTACTTCACAAAGAGATGGTTATGGAACACCTTAAACACATGGCTCTGCAGCCCTAAGGAACTAAGCATAGAACTGCATTTCTGACCATCTTTGCTAATGTCCATTGAAGGACTTATTCTCCAGGTACAGTGTATGTTACCTAAAAATACCTTGAACTGAAAGCTCTTTGATTTAAGGTCAATTTAGAAATGGATACACATTACAATTCAAATTCTAGTCCCTTCATTGACTTCAAGATTTGTTCCTATAGGTCAAGATTCCCTCTAATCTGTGCAGCAGAACAGCCCTGAAGCGGCTTAACGAGCCATGTCCTGCCAGGGGCTCAGAACTCGCATACAGAGTTGCCTGGTGGGGGGAGACGCACTTCTCCCTCAGTGATAGCAGCAGCTCCCTGATGAGGACAGAGAAGCGAATCTCTCTCAGCCAGTAGGGACACGTCCCCTCCCTACCAGCTGGGAGAGACTAGTTGCTCAGTCCTCAGCAACTGCTGCTGTCACTGAGGTAGAAGTGCTCCTTTCCCCAGCCAGGTCGCTCTGTGTGAGAGTCCTGAGTACCTGGCCGGGCAGGGCTCATTAAGTAGCTACTGAGCTATGCTGCCACACAGCTTAGAAGGCAACTTGCATATTTATATATATTCACACATACATTTTTAATCGCTTTCTATTAAAATCCAATATTTTATTTTATAATAAAATATTTTTTTATTTTCTAATTATTTTATTTTATTAAAAAAATATTGTCTTTAAAAGATGTTTCCAATATATTCAATATCTATGAACTCTTTGTATTGCAGGTGAATGGAAAAGATGATCTAATGGAAGAACACACAAAATGAGATTGTCCCTTTAAAACCACGTGGGACAATGCAAGTGGCCTATCTTCTCCACTTCCATAAGGCACCTCCCACTTCACTGTGTCTTTGACAGAAGTAGAACAGACTGGAGTGCTAGAGCTCCTGGGATATGTAGGCAAAAGTGTAACCATTAGCTTAACATGAAGTCCTATAAATATTCTATTAGACTAGGATGTTCCACAATGTTGTGAGCCCTGGGACTGAAGTAAAGATACAAGTAAACTAATTATGCATAGGAATTGATCTGTAGCAAATTCAGGAAGTGAAAACCAAAAGATAAATCCCTTTCTTTGTAATAAAGAAACACTGGGCCTGATTTTCCTTTTACTAAATTGCTGTAAAGTACGAATATTATTATGGATGCTGGTGGAGTTACCTGAATGTAAAGCTTGGATAGGTAAAAAGAGAAACCACGTCCACTCAGCTGATAAAAAAACATGTTATTCAATACTTATTCTGACTAGTTAAAAATATGGGCTGGAGGATGCAGATGTGGATATAGACTGGGGATCTCTCATTTGCATTTCCTCCATGTCTCAAATGTCAAGCCCAATCCTGAGAATTTCCAAAAAGCAAAATTCCCGTCCTGACATCAATGGGTGGTCAGCACATTTTAGGATGAATCCAAATTATTAGTGTAACACCAGTGATGAAATCCTGGCCTGATTTATATTGCTGGAAACTATGCCATTGAATTCAGTGGACTCAGTATTTTACCCAAGGTGTCTAATCATGCAAAACTTAGTCACACAATTCTGACATATCATTCCATCAAAAAATAATTACTGTTGTGTTTTGTCTTTGTGACCATTTGTATAATGGTATTGTTCTAAGTCTATAAAGCACCATTACAAAAGAGACTATTATAAACATTATGGTTCATGAAGAATTTGGAGTTTTCAAAATTTGTTTTCATTTTGCATTGGAATGCAAGTACACTTTGGTGACAAAACCTGGGAGAGAGAGGGAGAAGTTCTCTTGTTTTGATCAGAAATTTCATTTTTGACCTGCAACATTTTCTTGATGAAAATTGTATCAAAACTGATTCATTTCCATGCAAACTTTTGGTTGTGACAAATTGTCTTTATGAAAAAATGTTGGGTTGAAAATGCTGTACAGATCAGAAATGTTGGCTCATGAAACCCCTGACAACCATAAGAAAACAGCAGGATTATTTTATTTCATATGAGTATCTCTCTCTAGAAGTCTAATAAACAAATAAAGTACATTTTCAAAATGTCACACAAGAAGTAAAATGATTAATTTAGTTAATGAATTGTGGGATTTATGCACTTTTGTCTGAGATCATTGTATCTGAGATGCCAAAGGAAAATGTACTCCTTGGTCTTTAACCAAATCTCATGGTGGGAAATGTTTCTCTTCCAGTTCATTGTATGTCTTTTTCTCCTGTTCTTTTATATGTGTTGATAAGAATTGATGAGTGCATATCCCAACCTTAGCTGAGAATTAATTATGATTTTGTAAAAGCAGAGGCAAGAGACACAAATTGGTTGGGGGTATCGTGCTAGAAAGCTTCAATCCAAATAGTTACCAGATCAGAAAATGCCCTGATACCCTTGCTCCAATTAAATAATACCTTTCTCCACAAGTAAGACTGCTGAAATCATTAACTCACAGCACTGCTAACTCAGCTAACCCTCTGAAGCTTGTAGTCTGAGTTACTACTCAGCCTGACTGAGGTGGTAACAAACTATCCTTATGGATATAAAGAATCTTTTGTTAAATAAAGCCAACTTGAAAAATATAGTCAGAGAAACTGGCAGAATTTTAGTCTTTTTTTCTTCTCCATGAAATTCTGTTTGAACTAGAAATAATGAATTGAGTTAAGAAAGAGAAAATGTAAGCTGAATAGCACGAAAGAAATCTGATTGGGAGTAGTTGGTCAGACACAGTGGTGCAAATTTCACTGTTTGTGATGTTCTAAACAAGATTAGACAAAGCTTTTGTTTGTGTTGGCAAGAATAATCTTGACTCAGTGGAGTAGGATAGTCATGAGGATGGACAATGAGAGTCCTTTGGCTCTGTCTACACTGCACGCTTATTTCAAAATAACAGAGTGTGTGTTTACACAGCAAGCCCATTATTTTGAAATAAGTTTGAAATAACAGGCTTCTTACTCTGACTTCTGTAACCCTCATTTCACAAGGAATAAGGGAAGTTGAAAGGAGAGAGTACTTCCTTTGACTTCCTGCTGTGTAGACAGTGCCAAAAGCTGAGTTACTTTGACTTCAGCTACACAATTAACGTAGCTGAAGTTGTGTATCTTGACTTTAGCCCACAGTGTAAACATACCCTTACTTATCTAATATCTATTATTCCTGTCCTTGTGTACATCACTCTCCTAGGAAATATGAATAGGTCTTTGTGTACACAGTAGCAGGAGACTGGGGAATAAGGCCCAGCCATGTGTAACCCACACCCCTAGGCTTTGTCTACACTGGCGGCTTCTTGTGCAAGTAATATGCAAATGAGGCCAAGCGTG
>CM057848.1:32829718-32860433 GCA_030068395.1 Apalone spinifera
TAAAGTTTAATTCTTTTGATACACATTTGAATAGCATTCCAGTTATTATAGAAATGGGTTTCCCTCATAATGCTTGATACTAGAGAAATGTTAGTGTCCTTGTAGACACAAGATTTACTAACATGTTCTTCACCATGTATATAGACTGATTTTTCTTTAAAGACAGGCACTGCTTATAATCAGGCAAGCCCTTAAAAAGGTAAATGGGCCTTCCTTTGCTATGCTGTGAATTCAAGGTCCTATTCTGAAGAAACTGAGCTGTTGAATACAAAATTTAGTCCATGATACACCTATCAATTTTACTATTTAATGTCCAATATCATCTCTCTGTGGAGATGTAACTACTGTACAGTCACATAATTAATAGTTCTATATACTGATCACCCTGTACTCCCTAAGGAAATGGTGGGAATGTTTAGCTAAAGGCAACTCTGATGATTTCAGAGACAACAGTTAAACAGGATGTAGTTATTCAATTTCCATTTCTTTTGGGACTATATAAAATTAGACCTCAAACTGAGCTATGAAATTTTGTTATGAGGAGAAACTACTGGAAAGGTTAAGAAGTTATTCTGATGAGGATTTGAAGCAAGATGCCTCTAAAATAAAATTCAGATCAATATCTAAAATCGGGATAGAGCTGCTCAATGTTTTATATTCAATCCATTTACTTAAATAAAAAAAGGATACTTTTGTCACAATGGAATTGTGTTAGAAAAGTTCTGTGTTTTCTGTAAAAAAAATAAAAAAATAAAAAAAATCGAAAATCATGAAAACAGATTCATTAGAGTTTAGCCACTTAATTTTTTTTGATTGCTGTAATGTCTCAGTATAACATTTTGTTTTATTTATTTTTCCCAACCTGGCTGATTTTTTTAAATTTATTTTGTTTTTTCAACAAATCCTGAATTATTTATTTCATGGGAGGAGTGAAATATTTCCCAAGTGGCTCTAAGGCTATCAACTCAAATACTCTGTCAGGATTGAGGTTTGGCATTTTTATTGGCTCTTTGCACAGGAAAGGCCTTAAAAAGCAAAATATCATGGTCTATAGAAAAGTTATTTCAGGTCAGCTTTAGAGATTTCCAAAATATAATACATTTTTTCTCTTTTTTTCTAAGGACTATACTGTTGGCTTTTGGTACTATGAGATTCTAGATTTATAGCTGAAGGAATATGAAACATAGTACCAATAACATATTTTTAGAGCTCCCCAAAGCTTTTCTAAAATAGATTTTTTGTAAAATATAGACTATATGATGGTGTATTATAGTATCAAGGGTATATTTACATAACTCAATTAGAGCTCTGGCACTGGTGACTAATTCATCCATCCCAAATGTACACAGATACAATATTTACTCCCTACTACACTGTCCCAGTGGGGATGGGTAACATTATGCAGACCTTAAGAATAAGGATGAAGATCCTGAATACGATGTAGTTAAAATCATAAAGCACATTCCTTGACTCTCAAATTTGTAAAAGTGTTCGTAATAAAATACCCATTTAACTGAAAATCTGGCAGACTCTTAACTATGGCCTTGACCTTGTACCTTTCACTAACAGAGATGCTTAATTATTTTAACCTAAGAGCTGCACATATTTTTAGAAAGGTCAAGGGATAACAATCAGATGCACACTCAGGAAGCACAAATGGAGTAGAAACCACCCATAAGTCCTTAATAGGAATTTTGGAGGCCTTTTGATTGCTGAAGATCCAGTGTAACCACCTCCTACATTTTCTTTCCTAAAGTTCATGCTGTAGTTGAGTGTGTCATGCCATATGGAATGACTCACGACTATGAGGGCCAACCTTAGTGCAGACTATCAAAAAGCAGGGCAGAAACTCCTAACCAGTGGTATGTTCTATAGTTAGGTTTCACCAAATCTGTAACCAATGTGAACTCCTAAAGTAGTACAATAATCTTACATTACCTTACAGTCACAGACAGTCCCCTTGGGCACTCCAAGTTAGACTGCCACAGAGGAGAGCTTGATTTAGTGACACTCACTTGGGCCAAAGATCACAAAATGTTGAAGGTGCTCCTAGTTACAAGAGACCGTTCACTTATCCAGGTCAATTTGTATCTTAGTGCTTGTAGCTAATCCCATAGTCAACAAAGAAGAATTAAGCTCCTATATTTCCAAAAGGTGACAGGGATGTAGTGATCTGTCAGAATTAAATATAGGTCTAACCTAGGATCTCTGCTTTTGTCTCCTTGTCTCCAGCTCTGTGAGAGTCCAAACAACAAAATGAAAAAAATCATGTCAGCTGTCTTTATTTCCCTTTTTCAGAATCCATGATAGGATGAGTCCTTCTGCACGTAGCCTGTGTAAAGGAAGTTAGCAAACTATATCATGTTGTTTCACAATGGCCTATTTAGCTTTCCTAGCAGAGTTTTTACAATTGTGAAGCAAAATGTAGCTATTAGCACATAGCATGGATACAGACATTGCAAGTAAGATTAATGCATGCAGCAACTTACCAGCATTTTATAGAATATCAACACTACACATATCCTTATAAGTCTAATGCTTATCCTGAACAATGCTAATATACAGGTGAACTGGTCTGGTTTCCAGCAATGAATCTGTGGGTGCTAAGATGATGCCTATAGCATTGGAAAGACCATTGGCGTATGAGGTTATGGCATGTGAAAAGAAGACAGTAACATATTTAGAAAACATGGCTGGAGCCCTGCACAGCTACAAATTTGTATCCACAGCCGCAACTGTATCTGCAAAAATGAAGCACGGTTATCCACATCTGCAAAAATGGATACCTGTATATATAAAGCAGATATCTGTGGATTTGCAGAGCTATAAATATGGTGTTACATGTAGAAGTGGTGGATAAGAGAAAGACTGGAAGATCCAAAGGTACTCTAGAGCTGGCCAACATTTTTTTTAAATGAAACATTTTGGCCAATTTTAGCTGAAATGTTGACAGTCAATGAGAAAACAAATCAGTCAGATGGTTTTTTGTTGGAAAGGTGGGGGTGGAGGTCAGGGGGAGTAATTTGTCCAACTAGAGAGCTGGCTGAGATTTTTGTTTATTACTTTTTGAAGTCATCAATAAAAAGTGAAGAAAATAGCTTTTTATACTAGGTTTTTTTTTTCCAACCAGCTCTAGTCTATCATACTACAGACTATAAAACTAGATGGTATGCTGTTTATAGCCCAGTCCTGGAAAGGCACCATTAGATAAAAGGAAAAACCAGGGACCAATGTAGCTGGAATCTTTAATGCTCTGAAGGAACAGGGAGCTGATGGAGATGTCACTGCTAATAAGTGAAGGCTGACTTTTTTGCCCATGGCTTCAAACTTTGATATCTCAAAAAATAAGATGGATGTGAATCCAAAAGAAGCTTGAACAGAGTGTCAGTCTGGAGAGGTGCCAGGATGATTCTTAACAAAATACCAAGTGCCATCTTTCAAGACAGATTCAAACATAAAATCCCTTTATATTAACTGCAGCATCAGTCATTGCATACTACACGTAGAAAAAAGAGGCCTTTATCTCTATCTATATATTAAGAAGCCACACAGGAGCTGTTTATTTGCTTCCCCTACGAGCCACCCAGCTGTTCCTTCCATTTGTGGTCTTAGGGCTAATTACATAATGTCCTTAATTTATACCCAGTGGTAAATCAGATCAGAGCATTACCTGGAGGGCAAGCTCTAATTAGAGGAATTTCAGAACAAATTGTCTAAAGAGCTTGTTTGGTGTGATTAAATGCAAGTGATGGGCCCCTCTCTCTTTTTCCTTTAAAAACATGAATATTTACTTTGCACTAAAACCTGTCAGATTTAAAAAAAAAATCAATAACAGCAGTTCATAGTAAGTGGCTATAAAATGAGTGGTATAATCACCAAAAACAGCAAACAGAATTTTCTTATCTGCAAGTGAATGTCTATACCGCCGAATATGCCTCACTGTGGATATGTCTCCACTGCATACTTAGCTCAAAATAATTGATGCCATTTGAGCTACATAAATTACATAACTTATTTCGAGTTAATTATGAAATAGCTTATTTTGAAATTTGGCACTGTCTACTCAGCACCAAATTTCAAAATATAGCAGTACTCTGAAACGTCCCTTAATCCTTGTGTAATGAGGTTTACAGAGGCATCAGAATAGCACAACTGTAATTTCAAAAGCTATTTCAAAATGCTGGGTGTGCTGTCAATATGTGGAATAACTATTTTGGGATAGCACAAGTATTCTGAAATAGCATCACTGTCTAGATGCATCCTGTCTGGGCATCTGTCAGAAATCACAATGTGGACTGTACCATCAAAGACTGAAGAAGGAGCAAGGAAACTAGTGCACCTCCAAACATTCATGGTTTTAACAACATAGTTTTTGGAGAGGAAGAAAAAAGATTTACAGCAGCATCTTTCATCTGAGGCTAAATAATTGTTTTTTTCAAAAATTAATCAAATCCTCCACACCCATCTGGGCTATGTGTTTCCTTTTTCTAATGGATAAACTGAGGTACACAGTGGTTAATGGGCATATTGCAACACAGCTCAGTAGGTATACAGCTACACTGAACCCTGAGCTCAAAATAAGCTATGCAATTTGAGTTACACAAATTGCATAGCTTATTTTGATGGTATTTCGAAATAAACCGCTATTCTGAAATGACCCTTAATCCTCATGGAATGAGGTTTATAGGGCACTCACATTAGCATGAAATATCGAAATATATTTAAAAATAATGAGCGCACTGTCAAGACACAGAATACCTGTTTTGGGATACCAGAAGTATCCCAAAATAGCGCCACAGTGTAGATGTATCCTAGGAGCTGTAAGTGGGAATAACTTCCATCTTGTCTCAATCATGAGAGAAAGTGCTGAGCTAATAGTTGAAGTGGATGGGGAGCTCTGGCTCCCCTCATCCCACCTCACTGGCCAGAGTAGCTGGTTGTATACATAGGAAGGTTGAAGGCCCTTTATGGACAGATGTGCATGTAACTGCATACAATTATTCTGCCAAGGGCTCCCATATACACATATTAGAAATGGGTACCAACCCAAGTCTTAAAATTATCTTCCCCAAAAGTCTGGTGGAGCTGAGATCTGAACTTCAAAATTTTCTGCAATCTCTATAATGGTCAATATTCACTTTTGGAAGCTTGGATCCAGAACCAAACTTAGCTGCTCTGCCTTACCTCCACAACAATTTAGGTGCATGGACCCAGCTCTAGTACACAGTTAGAATGCATGTGAATCTGCAGACTAAGTTAAGTGATGTACCTCTGTTACAACTTGTGTTCTCTGAGGCAGTGTGTGCTCGCCTCCAATGCAGCTCCCCCCCTGCTATTTCTAGATGTGGCTTGTACTTACAGGGACATTAGCAGACAGTGTTTGGTTCAGATACTCTACTCCTAACTTTGGCTCCATGGCCATGCTCAACAATTGCATTCCCCTGGACTAATGGAACCACAACAGTGAGTTCTGGGGAGAGCTGCTTTGAGCATCGACTCACGACTATGGAACCGAGTCCTGGATCCCAACAGAATGAGCCTGAATGGACCTCAGAGCCTTCAGAAAGAGAATGCAAATCATGATTGCGGAATGGCTAGAGAAGCATGGATTACATTTGCTCAGTCTGACTTTCCTTCAATGATCACACAATTAAACACACAGGGTACGTCTACACTACAACACTATTTCAAAATATCCAGCACTATTCTGAAAGAACTTAGTCTGTGTCTACACAGCAGGCAGTTATTTTGAAATAGTATCAAAATACTGTCAAGCTGAAGGACTTCTTACTCTGACTCCTGTAACCCTCATTGTAGGAGGAATAAGGGAAGTCAGAAGAAGAGTGCTCTATTTTGAAATAAGTGCTGTGTAAACGCTCCCTATTTTGAAATAAGCTATTTCAAATATACAATTAACGTAGCTCAATTTGCATGGCTTATTTAGAGTGTAGACACTCCCACCACACACACACACAAATAAGATTTCCCTCCCTGAGACTAGTGATGGGGACAAAACAGGATCTTGTGTATTTACATTAAAATGTGCAAGGTACTGAAATATTTGTATTTAGTGATCAGAGGAAGTTTGGCAATGGTTGGGGAATTAGGAGATTTAGATTTAAAGCCAGCTCTGCTAGAGACTTATGTGACTTTGATCAAAACACTTAATGTCTCTGTGCCTTGCTTTTCCATCTATAAAATGAAGATCACAATCATACCTTTCTCCCATACTTTATTTATCTTACCTATGTAAAAATATTTGGTGCCAGAATATCTTTTATTGAGCACTTATATAGCACATTACGTGATGGGGTTCCTATCTTGGTTGGCACCTCTAAGCAGGACTATAATACATGTAATAACAAAGTCTTAGTTGATACATTTTTGAGATGTGCAACACATCAAGCAATACTGCTTAGATGGATTGAAATAGACAATATAAAATGAATTATGCCACTGTCAACAAAGCCAAGAATTTACACACGTTGAAGCGTGTATTTTAAGCAAGAAATTTTCCCAAGAATAAAAGGCTGTTAGACACCTAACTCCCATTTAAACTTAGAGAGAATTAGCCACTTAACTGCCATTTTGTGTTTTGGAAATCTCCCTTTAAATTAATACAGAAAGGGAATCAGTATTCAACAATAACATACCACACTTTAATTTCTGAACTGTGCTTAGGGACCATAGCAACCTTGGATTATTATATTACCCTCATGATTTTACATTTGAGATGCACATATTGGTGAAGCCAACAAACTACAAAAGACATTACTGCATAATAATATGAAGTTCACATCTAAGGTTCAAAATCAGAACAAGTTATTTTAGGGTTACGTAAGCAAGTATTCAACAAAATGTGTGCAGCTCTGTTTCACATGCCTAGGTGAATCTGTTTGAATTAGTGAGGTTGTCATGAAGGAATGCCTAACTTTACAACCTTGATTCACATCCTTCCTGCTAACTACTCTATCAGGACAAGCAAAGTCTATATTGCTTGATTGGAAGTTTATTTTATTTGCTCAAGACATGGAGTTAAAGTTGTACTTTCCTTGACTGTGCCTATAAAATGGTCATATCTTGGAGTTGGTACCCAATAAAATAAAACAAACTGACTAACTTTTCAGTAGTATCCAATCAATATTATGTAACCTGAAAAAGAGCTTGAAGTGCAGGATTTAAAAATGTTTTTTAAACTCCCTGTAAAAAGACAAAAGAGAAAAGAAAAAAATAGATTGGGGAGGAAGGATGAAGAGGGGCTTAAGATCCTAGATGTTCAGCAGTGTTGAGTATATACAACTCTAGATGAAATGAGTAGAATCTATGAATGCTGCTAGATTCATATAGTTCAAAGTCAGAAGGGACCATGGTGATCATCTAGCCTGCACCCTATGTAACACGGACCATAAACCTTCTCCAAAACAATTCGTAGAGCAGATCTCTTATAACAAAGCATTCAATTTTTATTTAAAAAGTGTGAGTTGGAAAATCCACAACAACCCTTGCTAAGTTGTTCCAATGGTTAATTATGCTGACTCAAAGACAGGGCTGGGGGGGGGGGAAGAGCCTTATTTCCATTCTGACGGTACCTTGCTTCAACTTCCACTCCTTGAACCATATTATATTTTTCTCTGCTAAACCGTTGAGCCCATTATTCAATATTTGTTCCCTAGGTACATATATATAGTGTGATCAGGTCACCCCTTAACTGTCTTTGTAAACTAAATAGATTGAGCTCCTTCAGTTTGTCACAATAGATTGAGCTTCTTGAGTCTGTCACTAATTCTTTAATCATTCTCATGGTTTTCCCCTGGATCCTCTTCAATCCATCACCATTCTCCTTAAATTATGGACATCATAACTAGGCAGCATATTCCAGCAGCAGTCTTAACAGTGTCAAATAAAGAGGTAAAATAATCTCTGAATTTCTATTCAAGATTCCCCTGTTTATGTATCCAGAAATACCTGGATACATAATCATCACTCATATTTAGCTGATTGTCCATCATAACCCACAAATCATTTTTCAGTCACTGCTTCCCAAGATAGCATGTAAGTGTGACCTATTTATATAAAGTTCCAAGATGTATTTATTTATATTTAGTTACATTAAAGAGCATATTGTTTGTTGGACCCAGTTTATCAAGCAACCCAGATCACTTTGAATCAGTGATCTGTCCACTTAATTATTTACCACCCTCCCTCCTTTTTTTGTGTCTCAACAAGAAACTTTATGAATGGTAATTTTGTATTTTCTTCCAGGTCACTAAACAACAAAGTTTAAATAATGTAGGGTCAAGAAGCAATCCCTGTGGGACCCCAGTATAGAAACACTCATTTTTTGACCATTCAATTTGATTTACAATCACATTTTGAGATCTGTCCATCAGCTAGCTTTTAATGTGCATTGCATCAGAAATATCAGATTAATTTGACAGGATTTTTCTGTAAAACCATATAGATAGGCATTAATTGTATTGCCCTCTTTCACACATTAAAGTATGTTATATTTGGCACCCAAAATAGTGAGAGACCCAACATCGCTGAACACTTTTGAAAACGTTGGCCTTAATTCCTGAAAGATTGAGCTTCACACTGATGGTACTTTACAGAAAGGGCTCAGCACCTTTGAATCTAAATTTATTTAATCAATAAAACTGGTGGGGAAATCTCATTCAAACAGACGTTTTGATTGCTTTGCTGAGTCACTGTTTCTAAGAGTGGGCAGAACCATGGAATGTGGGGTGAAATCACTGAAGTGATGAGAAAACTCCCATTGGCTTCAATGCAGTCAGGATTTCTCTCTGTTCATTGTGGTATTCTGCTCTCTGCTGAACAGATAGATTCAAAAGCATTTCTCATTCCTCTGAAATCTAGAAAATGTTTGAACTTTTTGTAAACACTCCTAGAATTGAGATACCAACAGCTTTTAATAACAAATTACACTGATTTCATGTACAATTCTTATACTACTAAATATAAATGGTATATTTGTTAGGCTAGCTATTCAAAATTACTTTAAATTTCAGTTGATTATTAAAGATATTTTCATTTCATTATCACTGAATACTCATAACTCTTTCTGTTAATCTTCGGCAACATGGTCAATCTGTTTAAGTTACTATCTTTTCAATAACTGTGTTAGTGTACTGTTGGAGAAAGAAGAAAGATCTTGAAAAATGGCAAAATAAAAATGATGAGATGCATTTGGGATGGGTAAAATGGGAAAAAGTATTTTACAAAGTGAAGCAGATTAGGGCTATTTAGTATGGAAAATTTAAGGGGAAAATGTACAGTGTATGAGATGATTATTTAATAGTACAGGGAAGACAATTTGAGCTTTCTTATTTACCTATTCCCATAATAGAGAAAATGGAACATTTGAAGAAATTTATAGAAATATTATTTTAAAGGAAATTATACAGAGAATAATCCACCTGTGGATTTCTCTGACATGGGAAATATTGAGGGAAATTGTTCAGTGAGATTTAGATAAGGATTAGACTTTTATATGAATAATAGTGACATCTGGATTTACTATAGCTAGGATAAAAACTACAAAGGCTATTTCAGTCCTAATTATTCTGGGCATAAACCAAACACCAGCTGGAATGAGTGTGTGTGCGGAGAGAGGGAAAATCCACCAATGGTGTGATAATGCCCAAGTAGGTGTATTGTGCAGCTGTTTCATGTTTCTCTGATGCAGCCAACTTCCTCATTGTTGGAGCATAATACTTAAATAGACACACCACCAGTCTCTTCTGGTAATGACAGTTTCTATGGGCCCCTCTTCCTGCTTTCCTCCACGCAAACTCCAATGACTACAATTGGAGTTCTGAGTACATAATAAATCTCACAGATTGGACCCTTTCTTTTTTAAATTAGAAGCTCATTTTGCATTCAATAAGACCTGATCCTGTGAGGTGCTTCTCTGAGATGTGGCTATTGAAATTCTAAATCCTTCAGCTCTGTATCACAACTGACACACCAATAGTGCTTTTGTAATAATCTGTTGTTGCAAAGCAGTAAGTGCATGGCTTTGTTCTAGATATCCTTTACATCGTTCAGTCACCTTTCTGTACAATGTGCTAATAACTTTTAACTAAAGATCATGTTGTCATTATAGAAACTTTTATAAAACTGAACAACCTATGGACTCTGACAAGAATGCCATATTTTATGTTTTGTGTGAGCATATCTAGATGCTGCATCATAAACAAAAGGTTGAATTATCAAAACAAATGTTATTGACTAAAGCACTCTCAGCTTAGAAGAAACTAGTTATGCACAACTACCTACTGTCCATCTACTTTTTTCCCCTTCTGTTTAGTGCAATTCAAAATGTGAAATAATCCAATGTTTACATGAAAGCCACTTCATAAGCGGTTTCAATTAACTTGAGCATTCTGTTGTAAGGACAAATGCTTTCATGCCACAGAATTGCAGTCTGAATATAGATTTCAAATATTTCAGGTCTGTGGATCTGGTGTTTGGGTTTGACTCATTATAATGATATGAGATGATTCAGAAATTCAGAATAGGATCTGGGTTTGAAATTGTAGCCAAGCCAAAGTAAGTTTATATTTGATGAGGAATGTGTTATTTTTCTCTTGGTTTTAGGAAACTTTTTAGTTGTTTGAGAGAGACGTGATCTGTGTAGAGAACACTTGTATCCTCTAACACTTTTCCTGTACGTTCCTAAATCATTAAAGGCCTGAGCTCCCACAACTAGTGAGGAGACAGTGGTATGTAGTAACATCATATGGTTACAAAAGGGCCTAAAGTAATTTAACTTAAATCACTAAATTTTTAAAGTTGTTGGAGATTAAAAAAAAAACAAAACTTCTGTTGTTGCTGTAGTAATTATACAAGTTTCTTCCTACCTCAGGTTTATTTTGAGCTACAGGTTCAAATGAACTTGAAAAATATGTAGAGGAAACTATTTTTTGTCTGGATTTGATCAAAAGTATATGAACAACTCAAAATCACGAATCGTTCCTTGGCACATGAAACTTAGTCCAGGTTCTAGAAACTTGTGGGGCATATTGAAAAATTAGAGAGAATTTTCAAATTTGTAGGAGAACTTTGTCCCATAGTTCTACTCCAAAGTTCTGCCCCTTGCTTCATTAGTTCACTGGACTTTAGGAAAGTCGGCTAGGGTATGCTTACATTGAATTTAGACACTCATGGTTGGCCCATGCCAACTGATTTAGGCTTGTAGAACTTGGGCTAAAAGGTTGTTTAATTGTGGTGTAGATGTTTGGGTTTGGGCTTGGGCTGAAACCTGAGATTTGGAGTCCTCAGTAGGAGTCTTAGAGTAGGATCTTAAAGTAGGGTCCATCCAGAGAACATATGTCTACATTGCAATTCAACAGATCCTTAGTCCAAGTCCCATGAGTCTAAGTCAGCTGGCATGGGCCAGCTGTGGGTTTTTAATTGCAGTGTAGACATACCTTTAGCTTCTTTACCTCAGTTTCCTCATATGTAATAAGGGAATAATAAATGTTCCCTTATGTACTTCCTTGCAGTGTTGTGAATTTTAATGACCATGAACGATCATCATGTGCTTTGAATTCCTTGGAATGAAAGTGTGTTATATGATACATGTAAAGTATTATAACTGCAGTGACTTTATAGTAAAAATTAAAGGAGTCTGAATACTTCAGACAGAGCTTTAAAATATTCTTTCACTTTGAAAAAAAATGGCTTTGCACATACTCCATTTGTTTTCATTCCCAGCACCTATGTGTATTGAATAGGTTTTGCTGGCTTGAATGTTTTTAGAAACCAAATTTCGCATTTGCACATATGGAGTATTTGAGACTAGAGAGCTTCCTAAATCATTGTCAAATAATTGGCAGTATCAGATGACTTATCTGACGAAACATAACCAACGTGTCACATGGAAAATGTCACATAGGGATGAGTTTGCCACATACTATGTATGAGTATCATACACTATGAGTAGTCCTCTTGGATTCTATGGGACTATAGAGTGCAAACTACTACACTATAAATGAGTTGTATCAGTCTGGCTCAATTTGCATACATGTGGAGAACTCTTCATGATTAATCTAACCAGATTAATAACAATTGGTAATTGAAAATTTTCAAATTACACGTACATTTAAAAAAATGCCAGTCTGATCAGAGATGTTCTATGAGAAGAGAGGGAAAAAAGACAATGATTGATGGAAAATTATTAATTGTGAATTATTCATTCAGTTGTAGAAATGATACAGACTGATATAGGACAGTTCAACAGACCGCTCCTTCATAAAAATAGGAAAATCTGCTCTTTGATAGCCTTTGTAAATAACCCATTCTGCGGCTTTTATTGAAAACTTACTAACACATAAAACAAAGGGCCAAATATTGTTAGTCATAGCAGTGTGAAATTTCTCTTTGTGCATCTACAGCAAGGCAATAATTTTCGCAGAGGGCCACTTACTGAATTTTGGTATGTGGTCACAAGCCGACTCCACCCACAGAAGGGGCAGGGTCTGGGGCGGAAGGGGCAGGACGTAGGGTGGAAGTGACTGGGCTGGGGATTAGCTCCCCCACCAAGTTGTCTGGGGCTGGAGGCTTTGAATTAAAAACACATCAAAAGGCATGAGGCGTTCAGCCCCACAGCTATCTTGTTGCCTGACTGCTGCTCTTGATCGCTATGGCTATTTAAAGAGTTCATTCAGCTCTGGCCCCTGTTGGGATAGTGCCACGATTGAAAGCCATGACCATTTAAATTAGATTCTGCCTAGAAATTTGGTGGCATGGGAATCAGGATATAAATAGAAAGTGGCCAGATGCAATCCACAGGCCAAATCAAAGCCACAGGCCACATCTTGCCCAACTTTCATCTACAGGAGGAATATGAGCCAAAAGGAGGAGTGTTCTTTGGAAAGAAATAGAAAGAGCATGCACAGTTTTAGAGGGTGCATTCAACTGAACTTCATATTGTGGATAGCTTTGGTTCAGTTTGATTTCAAATTTGTGTGAAAGTTTGGCGTCAGTTCACATTTTATCTGAACCAGTTCACCCTTCTAATACCATAATACAAAGTAAAAATGCAGTCGAGTAAGTTATGAAATAAGACATGAAACAAGCATGGGATTGAATCTTTGCACCTGACTTTCATGCCTTAGGTACAATCGTTCTGTAGAACGAGGCAGACATGCTTTCTGTGCATTTCTCGTGCATTAGGTAAACTCTTGAGATACTTGAAATCACATTTTTTTCTGTTGTGATTAATATTAATATAAACCTAATCAAGGCCAGACTGAATTCACAAATAGAACCCTTCCCTTTCAGCATCTTTCCTGTAGTTTCTCTGTTAGCAGTTTCACTGGCTAGTGGAGGTAAATGTAAATAAATTGAGCATATTCTTTAAAAGGAAGAAATAACCCGGCTATTTTTATTTAAATATTCTTTTTAAGGTGTCCCAGCTGATATCACTTAGTTAAGCAAAGTCTGTGAAATAGATTATAGTAAATAGAAATGTTATAGTCTCCTTATTTGGATAGGATTTATTAGTGGTCCGTGTTTCCATTGAACTTTTCATGCTGATGTTTGTAGTAACTTGTCTAAAGCAGCACCTCAATGGATTTTGCAGATGTAGCCAGCATATCCACAGACCCAAGGCATGAAGAAATTTCTGCTTCACATGTGCACTGAGGTAAGCCTCCAGCACACCAGTTAGTTGTCCCTTTAGTCTATTCCTATGAAGGGTAAAAAGAGGAGTTGGCGTTCTAAACATCAAGCAAACAGTTCAATACCAAGCTGCCCACCACTTTTCTCTCAGGGCATCACTGCCCTTTCCTTGAAAGTTAGGTCCCAAACAATCTCTTACTCAAGTCACCTGCTCTTGGGGACCTAACTGCTGCCCAATGTCTTCTCCGATTAGCAGGTCCATCTCTCCACAATGCTATTGACAAAATTCTCTCCAGGCAGAGCTCCATCCTTCTTCCTTGCAAGTCAGCCCTGAACTCAACCAGTCTCTTTTCTTTTGTTTCCCCTCCCAACTTGCATGGGCTACAGGTAAAATAGGGCCATGCTAGAAAGCCCAAGGCTATGTCTGCATTGCGCATTCTTGTGCAAAAGATATGCAAATGAGGCATGACGATGAATATCACCGTGCCTCATTTGCATACCTAATGAGCTGCCATTTTTGCGCAACGGGCTTTTGCCCAAGAAGGAGCAGTCTAAACTGCTTCTTCTTGCGCAAAACCCCCCTCTTGTGCAAGAGCCTTTCTGCTGCTTTTTTTCAGGTACAATGGCTCTTGCACAAGAGGGGGGTTTTGTGCAAGAAGGAGCAGTGTAGACTGCTCCTTCTTGAACAAATGCCCCTTGCGCAAAATGGCAGCTCATTAGGTATGCAAATGAGGCACGGTGATATTCATCGCCATGCCTCATTTGCATATCTTCTTGTGCAAGAATGTGCAATGTAAACGTTGCCCAATAGTTTTTCCCTATGTATTTCACTGCTTGTCTATGGCCTCTCTAATCTATCACAAGATTTTACTTATACAGGAGGTATAAAACACTTTGGCCCAAATTTACAGAAAAGAACTTAAGTGTCTAAGTCAAAAATATAGGTGCCAATGAGACCCTCGAAACACCTGTTCTGCTGCTGCCTAGCCCTAGAGGAACCTAAAGTCCTTGCCACCAAAATTTTCCCTGTAAAAGTCTCCTAGATGCATACATTTTGGCACTGGGCAAGCGGACAATGTCTGACTATAGGTGTCTAGGTGCCTATCTTGTGCTGAAGCTACACCAAGATCAGGTGAAGATGAGCTTTTCCCCTGCCTATCTCATCTGTGAGGCCAGACCCATACATTTTCTTTAACATCGAACTGCTATTAGGATTGGTTGCTAATTATTATTACATGACAGCTTGTTTAAATGGCCCCCCAAAATGTACTGGGCTCGCTCTTTACAGACAAGTCTTGCAAAACGGAAACCTACTGAAGGCTGTGACTCTGATTCTGGACCAAAAAAAAAGTAGATGTGTAGCTTTACATACCAGAAATAGTCTAATTGGGTGGCCACATATTTAGATGTCAAAATACTATACAATTCAGCTGCAAAAGGACTCAGAGGTTCCTTTGAAAATCAGGAGCCTAGTTCCAAGAATTGCTAGAATCTACTTTCCTTGCCATACAAGTGGGAAGTTGTTTGCACCCTGAATAATGGAACAGGAGGCATGGGTGGGTGTATATCACCTTTGATGGTGCTGAAAATTCCTCCCTATACGTGTTCTCTCACACTCAGTACTTTAGAATATTCCTCCTCACCCCAACATATTGAGCCACAATAAAATTTCATTCTGAATGCTGATTACCATTGACCTTTCCTGGTGCATGAAGGAAGGTACATGTCTTCGACTTTATTTTGCAAAATTATAATTAAAAGGTGTGTGGGGGAAGAGTTAAATGTGTGAAATTTTAATAGCGGTCCCCAGTGCAGCAATTGTGCAGTATGTCATTTTGGATGCATTTTGACTGAATTTGCTTTCACAAAATACCCACCAGACCTGCTTCTAGAGGCTGTTTTGCCATCTGCACTATTAAAACATCCTCATTAAATGTGTCTGGGGTCTAATCTTTCACACGTGATTACAAATTGTCCATAACACACAGGCTGAAATAGAATTACAGGAATTAATTTTCAAACTGTAAATGTGCAAATTCATTAAATAGGAAGGAAAAGGATATCTTCATTATAATCATTTTCATCTGGATTGGATGCTGATTAGGATGATAAACAGGCACCCATAATAAAGCTCAGATGTTAATACTAACATTTGCCTCGCTGATGATCGTGAAAGTTTGAATGTGTTTGTAATGTAAACTTAGCAGCAGCTCTTCCTTTTCTCTTGTCTGTCTGGAAGAATCCCTCTGCTAAACAGTCTGTGCCTCACTAGTACAGTTACATGTTGTACATTCTTAGACTAATGAGAATTAACCATGCCAAAAATGTAACCACACACCAGACATCTGCTCTGTTTGTTCAATGGGCAGAGAGTTGCTAAGGGGATAGAGAAGAAGAAAATAAAACAATCTTCTTCAGTTATGCCTTTGGAAAAAAATATAGACCAAGCAAAAAGCTGGCAGGAATTATTGTTTAGTGCTTAGAAAATAGAACTGAGAGTCAAAATTTTGGGATTGCTGACACTTTTTGTCTTTGGGCAAGTCACTCTGTCTCTTTCCTATCTGTAAAATGGGGATAGTAATTAGCTACCTCAGTGAGGGCTTGATTGTACTTTCAAGTCACAGACCTGAGACTGGTGTAAAGTCTTAGGGCACAACTACACAGCAGGGAAAAAGTAAAATTCAACTATGCAACTTGAGCTACATCAGTTGCGTAGCTGAAGTGGGAATAGCTTAATTCGATTTTTGGCTCTTGTCTACACAGCAGGAAGTCCGAGTTAGAGCATTCGTCCTTTGACTTCCCTTACTCCTCGTAAAATGAGGTTAAAGGAGTCAGAGTAAGAAGTCCTTCAGCTCAACATTATTTCAAAATAATGGCTTGCTGTGTAGATGCGCTCTTTGTTATTTCAGAATAACATTACTTATTCCAAAATAACGCTGCTGTGTAGACATGCTCTCACTGTGCTGAACCAGTGGGAGCGATGGAATATTTGGAAACATCCAAGAGCCCCCAACATTCAGTTGGATTTGAACAGTATTTCAACATGTGCAGCACACTATACACTGTGTACATCAGGACCTTTCCTTACCACTTTGAGTTATCTTATGCCCCAAGAATACACAGAAAAAATAGTCTCTTGCCTGCAGTTATGAAATTAAGAATCACCCAATGTCATAGAATCATGGAAATGTAGGGCTTGAAGGGACCTCAAGAGTCATCAAGTCTAGATCTCTGCACTAAGGCAGAACTGAATATACTTAGTGCACTATTATTGTAGAGGTATCAGCATAGGTGCTGGCTTCTCCTCTCCCGTTACCCCAGATCTTGCACTTACTCAGTCTATTCCCTCAAGTCGCTGCCTCTTCCCACTCCTACTTTGCCGTAATTTCATACCTTCCATGAAGCCCTGCCCCTGTTCTGCACCTACCCGACTCCCATTCCACCCCTTCTCCCAAGCCTCTGACCTACCTCTTTCCACCGTGAACCACCAACTCCCTTGAGTGTGTCCCATGCCATCTCCTTCCTCTCTCTTCCAGAATTTCCTGAATGCTGAAAATAAGCTATTCATGGCACTGCAGAAGTGCTGGGAAGGCAAGAGAGGTGAGGGCATGGGGCACACATGGAGGGAGGAGGCAGGAAAAAAGACATGGAGGTGAGCTTGTCTGCTCATGGGTGCTCCATACCCATTAATTTTTCCCTGTGATTTCTCCAGTCTCATAGCACCCATGGATTCAGTGCCTATGCATGCCAGTCCCAGGACACTAAAGCCACAAGGTGGGTGAAATGATATTGTTTATTGGACCAACTTCTGTTGGTGTGAGACACAATTTTCAAGCCACAAATAGGTCTGGAAAACATACCCAGCATTGTCACCACTAAATGCCAGACAGAAGAGATAGGTTTAGCATAAGTAATTAACACATATTTTAAGTGACCATTGTAGGTGAAGTGGCTGGCTAACAGCCCTCCATGAGAAGGAAAAAGGAAGTTGGGATGGTGGGTTGTTAGTTATAGACAGAGCCCTATCATTTTGGTCAATTTCATAGTGTCAGATTTTAAAAAATCATAAATTGTCATGATTTCCGTTATTTCAATTTGAAATTTCACAGTGCTGTCATTGTCAGGGCTCTGAGACAAAAAGGAGTTGTGGGAGATTGCAAGGTGATTGTAGGGGGTATTGCAGTACAAATATCCTTACTTCCGCACTGCCTTAAAAGCTGGGCAGCTGGAGAGTGGCGGCTGCTGACAGGGAGCCCAGCTGGTGGTATGGTGTGGTATTGCCATCCTTCCTTCTGTGCTGCTGTCTGCACAGCTGGGCCCACAGTCAGCAGCCACCACTCTCTAGCCACCCAACTCTCAAGGTAGCACCGCAGAAGTAAGAATGGCTTGGTATGGCATTGCCACCCCTACCTTTGCACTGCTTCTGGAAGGGAGCCCCCTTCAAAGCTGAGCGCCTGGCCATCTGTCACTGCTTTCTACAGTAAAACTATAATAGTCCGGCAGCCAATCATACAGCACTCCCAATAGTCCGGCATCAAAATGGCAAGAGCCTAGTGAGTGAGCTTCCGCAAAAAATGAGTCACAAGGCAGCAGCAGTAGCTGCAGCAGCTGAACTGAGTGAAAAGGGTAAAAAAGGGTTAAAAAAACGAAAACATTACAGTATACTGTATACAGTATGTACAATAAAAAGGGTTAAAAACACTTTATATATAGTATATACAGTATATATATATATATAACTATTTTTAGTACCTCCTGATAGTCCGGCATATCCAATAATCCGACACCATCTACGCCCCCAAAGGTTCCAGATTATCAGAAGTGTACTGTAGTTGCCAAGCTCTGAAAGTAGCACAGAAATAAGGGTGGCAACTTCACAACTCGCCTACAATAACTTTGTGACTGCTCTCCAACTCCCTTTTTGGCAGGATCTCTAGTTTGAAAAATACTAGTCTCCCCTGTGAAATCTGTATACTGTAGAATAAAAGCCACACAAAACCAGATTTCATGCGGGGAGACCAGATTTCATGGTCCTTGACATACTTTTCATTGCTGTGAAATTAGTAGGACCCTTCTTAAAGATCATTCTAACAAGCTGTAGATCCAGTGTCTCTGGTTAATCCATGATTTGTAGTGTTTAGCAAAATTAAGAATTTAAGCTCCCGGGCTCATCTTTTGAAAGTCCTGTGAAAGTTTCCTTTGAGGATAATGATGAAAGTTTACCCACAAGTGACATGGCATATTAGTATTTTATCATTTTCCCATGTGAATTCATTTAAGAGTGTAGTGATTTTCTAGTTTCACCCATGTAGTTTTGGGGGAATTTTAGTGCACTGGACAAGGTACCCAACATATTAACAAGTATATGTGTTATTGTTCTTAAAAAGCTCAAATGAGAGGGATTCCAGTGCTTAAATACTCTTCTAGTTAAATGTTTTTTTCTTGATATCTAACCTAAATCTCCTGTCCTGAAGATGAAACTGATTACTTGTCCTGCCTACAGTGAACATGGAAAACAACTGATCAATGTCTTATTTATAACAATCTTTAACATATTTGAAGGCAGTTATCATGTCCCCTCATGTTTTTTCTAAACACTAAAGATGCCAGTTCTTTTCTCATAGACCAGGTTTTCTAAACTTTTTAACATTATTGTTGCTTTCCTCTGGACTCTTTACAAATTACCCAATCTTTCTTGAAATGTGGCACCCAGATTAGGACAATACTTCATCTGAGGTTCACCAGGGCTGAGTAGAGTAGGATAATTACATTCCATGGCTTATATATAATGCTTCTGTTAATACACCCCACAGTATTAGCCTTTTTCACAAATATTTTGCAATGTTGATTCATATTCAATTTGTGATCCATTAAAGCCAACAGATCCTTTTCAGTAGTATTACTGTTTAGCTAGTTAGTCTCATTTGTTACTTGTAGTTCTGCATTTGTTTTTATTTTTCTTCCTAAGTGTAGTACTTCCCACTTGCCTTTACTGAATTTTAACTTGTTGATTTCAGACGTGTTCTCCAGTTTGTCAAGCTTGATTCAAATTTTAAACCTGTCTTTCAAGCTGCTAGCAACCTCTCTCACCTTGTTGTAATCCACAGATTTTATAAGCATGCTCTCTTTTCCATTATCCATGTAAGAATATTATATAGTATCAAAGCCAGGACAAACCCCATAGAAAGCACTATATACTTCCTTCCAGTTTGGCAGCAAATAATTGAAAACTACTTTTAAGAATTGTCTTTCAGCAAGTTTTGCATCAACTTTGCAGTTATTTCATTAAGACCACATTTTCCTAGTTTACTTATGAGAATGTTAAATGGGATTGTACAAAAAAATCTCACTAAAAATCAGGCTATAGTATGTCTACTGCTTTGCCCCATTCCAGTAACTCGGTCATTTAAAGTGGAAAAATTGCAGTTGAAGCCCAAAAGGCTGATGAAAACATTACATCATGGCACTTATGGATATTTAAAATTATATGCATTGGAAATAAAAATATAGTGACCTGGCACAAATAATAATATTTAGCATCTATACAGGAGTTTGAAACGTCAATGGACTTAATCAATTTAAGGCTGTTAATCCTCATAATCCATTGTTAGGTAAGTAATCATTATCCCTATTTTACACATCAGAAGAATGAAGGCAGACAAGTTATAATTCAGATGTTCCTGGCTCTCAGTCTTGTGCTTCTGCCTATTGATCATATTTTACACTTCATGACAAGGGTCATAGATCATCTCTAATAGATGCTAGCTAGTATAAATGCCAAGCTTCAGTGAAAGGCCTGAGTGTCTTTTTGGAAAATGCCCATGGCTACATTTCAGCAAGCAAAACAGATTACAGCAAGCCTCAGATGCGTAAAAGAAGGGTGTATTGCTGTTAAGTGGACCAATGTCTGCAAAATGTCATTTTCATCCCTTAGGCTACATCTACACTGCACATCAATTTTGAAATAAACTATTCCGGAGTAGTTATTCTGAAATAACTTATTTCAAAATAGCACATCTACACTACATAAAAGCCTCAAAATTAGTCCAAGACAGGCTTCCCTAATGCAGATATGCTATCCCAATTTAGAGCTCTAGGAGGAGCTGGGGAGGAACAACTTAGAATGGCCCTAGTGAGAGGCTACTTCGAAATAGTAGCAGTGGAGCATCTACACACACCTTATTTCGAAATAGTTATTTCAGAATAAGAGCTATTCGTCATAGAAAGAGGTTTACAGATTTCGGAATAAGCCTCCTGTTATTTCAAAATTATTTCAAAACAGAATGGCTGTGTAGACACTCGCATAGTTATTTTGGAATAACAGCCGTTATTCTGAAATAACTTTGCTGTGTAGACATACCCCTAGTAACCCGTTAACATATATTTGGTATGCCCTAACTCGGAAGAATGAGGTTGCTGGAATGGAAGTTTTATTACAGTCTGACCTAAATAATTATTGTATATTTGATTTCCATAACTATCAATTTCCCCACAAAAAAGAGCTCTGTGTTTTAAATCACATGAAGTGTAGGAGTGGTCTGATTTTAGCATTTTGGTCTAGCCCATGACAGAGGTAGGGCTCTATGTTACTTTTGATGAAGATCTGGATTTTGAACTCTCCCAAAGTTAAATAGTGTTTGAGTCCTGGCAATCTCTGTTAATGAAGAACAGGAAAAGTGAAAAAGGAAGGAGGCAAAGGGAGATGAGATGATCAAAGGAAAGGGGGACAGGAAGGACAACTGAATAGAATTTTCCCACACTATCATGAACTTTGAGGCATATTCACATTATATATCTATATCTATATCTATATCTATATCTATATCTATATCTATATCTAGCTATAGATATAGATATAGATATAGATATAGATATAGATATAGATATAGATATAGATATAGATATATACACACACATTAGATTTCCCTAGAGGGTGGCAGTCATGCCTGGAAGTGGCCATCCCAGCGCCTCCTATATGGAGCAATATTTTATATTTTGATGGGGTACATAAGAAGTGCTCTGTATTCCTTGGTTTTGTGAATGCTTTGACAGGTAAACATCTCAAGCTCCACTTGCTTCACTCATGAAGACAGAGTGTCAGTCCCAATCAGAAGGTGTGGCAAGCCTAAAACTACAGATTAGAAATGTGAGCTGCTTGTATGGTAGGTGTAATAAGATGGGCTGATGGTGCAGGGAACTCCCAGTCCTAATCTGGTACAGAAGTATGGGAAGAAGGCAATGCTCCCTTACTGGCTAGACCATTGGACAAGCTAAAGTGGTCATGATTACAAAAGTTCCTAATTTTCAAATGAGCAAGGCCAGCTCACAGAGACCAACTGCATTGGTTGTTTGAAGGAATAGGTTAGTGCACGCTAATTGTCTGCAGCTGGTGTAAGGGGTGTGCTGATCGACATGCACCCTCATCCCCCATGTGCTCATGAGTCATTGCACAGCCTGGAATGGATGCTACTTTCCCTACCCTCTGACACAGTGCACACCACAGAACTGCAATATCAAGTAGAAACAAGAACTAAACAGCTCAAAGGGCACACAAAAAACTCTGTAAGCCACAGGGAAATGACTCAATAGGGAAATGACACAAAGGAGACTTCAACACACATCTCTTTGGCTGGATACAGACAGATATCTATTCATTCAGAAACATTAGGTGTGGTGGCCCTCTCCCTGTGCTCTTCAATCCAATCTAAACAGCAGCTTCTTGTAATATTACCAAATAAGGTAACACAGTGAAGAAGTCTAAATAAATAGCTATATCACACAGCCACTGTTTTTTTCAACAGTGTCTGTATATCAGGGTGGGAGAAAGATTACTCAGTACTAAACACTCTGAGATCATTTTGCTGCAACACTTTGCAACAACAGCTAATTGGGTAGAGTAAGAAAACTGTTTAGTCCTAATACTCCTCATGGGCCAAACAGACCATT
Source organism: Apalone spinifera (assembly GCA_030068395.1). NCBI lineage: Eukaryota > Metazoa > Chordata > Testudines > Trionychidae > Apalone > Apalone spinifera. The sequence continues at coordinate 32,852,312 of CM057848.1, forward strand.
TCTCTACACACCCTCTTTAAAATGTATCTCATTTTATCCTGCAGAATCTCCATTTACAAGGCAAAGAGGACATACATATTCCAAGCTGTACACTGCAGTGGGCTCACAGCCCAGATGGAAAGGATGCGAGGAATTAGAAAAGTGGAATTCTGGGGTAGAGATAGAGCATGAACAAATGCTGATAACTAGCTTTTCTGAGATTCTGATACCAGCTATCTGCTGAGAGGGAACAATGTGCCTCTAAAGAGATTTTTGCCCCCCTATTATGATCAATAGGCTGAATGCCAATAAGACAAAATTTAAAAACAGGCAAAGACACCTAAAGAAGTAGCTGTCATGGCATGCTGATTCACACTTTAAAAAATTCCTTAGTGACTCTAGTAAATTAATCCGCAGCTGCAAGGATTTTTTGTGAGTTCTGCTGAGGGAGGGGAAATGAAGTCCTGTTTTGAGGCTGCAGCCTGGACACGCCTCAAAGCAAGCCCTTCCTCGGGGCTGTTGAAAGCCTTCTAATCCTGGCTTCCACCTGCTTGAACACATCACAATTCACGTATAGGCTAGAATCTATCTTTAGCTTCTCTACAGAGTGATATTTTTGGGAACGGCAGATTAAGACAAGGCAGTACAGATTTTAGTATTGCTTGTACTATCAGTTACTTGTTCTAAATATTGACAGGGACATAAAAAAAGTTATTGTTGCTTTGTAGTGTTTGTGATTAATTGGCTTTTGTTAAGGGATGAGGGAAGTATTTTCCAACTAAATAATAGAGATGCTCTTCTCTATAAAATTTGATTGTGCCATGTCAGAATAATGTAGTATTTGTTTGAGGGAGAGAATCTCAGCTTCATAAAGAAACACAGGAAAAGATGGTTTGAGTGATGTAAATGTGCTATATTTAATGTTGCTACTGCATGCAAAGTCAAAGAAACACAGCTAGTTCAGGAAAGCCTGTGCGAAACACAGATAGGCTGAAGAGATTGCTTTCAGATCTGGATTAGTTTTATGCTGGGAGAAATCAAAGATGTGAGTTGAGATTCAATGGTTATGAAATTTGAAAGACACCGTTAGGCCATTTTGTCCCTGAAACATGGAAGTTTTGTGAGATCAGCTTTCTGTTAAGATGTTTTTGTCATTTTGGGGCACAGCCATAAGTGAAGTAGAGCTGTATCTTCTTCTAAATCTGCCCTGAAACTCAAACATTTAGGGATGTGTTCGGGTTTAGGAATTTGGTCTGGAAAACTGAAACTTTTATTAATAGTAGTATTAGTATTGGACTGGATCACTCTTCTTGCTCCCTCTGTTTACCACTGAGTGAAAGATATTCCTAGTGTGTGGATGTCCACACCATTGATATGGAAGCAGAATCTGCCTGCCCTGTCAATTTGGATTTGGAAGAGTTGGCATCTCCATGCATCTAGGATCCATACTAGAGGTGAAGTGTGAGGAGTTGGCGTGGGGCAAAGGGAAGAGGTTAGGGCAATGTTTCTCAAAGTGGTCCGTGAAACCACTTTGAGAAAACTGTTAACTGACTGCTCTAGTGTGTTACTTACCTGCATCTATCGGCTCAATTTTTCCGCTTGCAGCCAAGGAGAGCTGTGGGAAGCGGCAGCCCAGCCCATGTCGCTTCCCATGGCTCTCCTTGGCTGCAAACAGTGAAATGGAGCCAATGGGAGCAATGAGACTCCATGGCTACAGTGCCAGTAAGTAAACACACCAGAGTGGTCAGTTAATAGGTTTCTAAAAGTGGTTTTGTGGACCACTTTGAGAAACACTGAGATAGGGAAGGAGTCAGAAAGCAGTGTCCAGGAGTTATTAGGAATCCATAAATGCAAAATCTTCAATGAAGTTTAGTTGGTGGCTGGTGCTAGAAATGAGAAGATTTGGGGACACTTTTTCCCCCAGTAGTTCCAACCAGATCCATGTTACCCTATTGATGAGGTAGAGATGGTCAATGAGGTTTATCTAGGCCAAATTCTTATCTCATTTACACGTCTGCAAATCCAAAGTGACTCCACTGACTTTCACTAGTGTAAATCTGGAGTACATCCATAAGAGAGCGAGATCTGAGCTTGGCATCTTGTTGTCTTTCTTTTCAAACTTCCAAGAGGGAAAACAATTTACCTTTTAGGATTTCATTTCTCATACACTTTCTTGTGACATGACTACGGTGATTTTTTTGTAAAGCTTGAAGACAATCCATTCATCCACCTTTGAGATGTCAGATAGTGGAGAAATTATGTGTTATGCTCTGAAAACATTTTCACATTGTGTGCTTAGATAACTTAAAATCAGCTTCCATTTAAATAAGGTGTTTGTCCATAATGGAAAGAGTGCTTTACCTTGTCTGGAGAAATAATGGATATGTGCTTATTTGAAAATCAGATGATAATTATATACATTCCAGTGGTATTCTGACTGATTTAACAAGCACCACAAAATGGATTACTTCTGACAGGGCACCAGGGCAGGAGTCTATAGTTCAGAGGACCAATCAAAATTTTCATACTGATCTTAACTTTGTCTGAACTGTTCAAACCTCGTGGGTGTTCGGGAATCTTGCTCAAAGCAAGCTTACTCATCAGACTGCCTTTCCCTCCTACATCCAGTCAAGTTAGAAAAGAAGTATGCGCATCATATCTAAGGAGGAAAAAATGAACTCAATACAGGGGTAAGTGGGCGACATTGAATGGCTTCTGCTTCATAGGAAGAGAGACTAGATGATGCAGTGCTCCTTTTTCACTTTAAACTTTATGAATATGACATGGACTGACTGTATTAACTATCACAAAATCAATCATTTCTATAATTAAGTGGACATAGCTGTACATTTGATGTGCATGTGCGGTTATCAACACTGAGGATGTGAGCTGGGAAGTTTCATATGCAATTGTCCCCCAGCTAAAGAAAAATAGGAATGATGCTTCTGTGAGTTGTACCCATGGAAAAAAATGTACATTTGGAACAGCCAATATTGCTCTAGTAAATGATACATCAGTGAGAAACCTGAGGGTAGGAAATCAGCGATGATTCCAAATCTTTCATTACCATATGCAAGTGTTATAGTTCAACTGTGAGTAAGAAATCATGTGCATGATTTAAAGATCATAAGGTTTGGAGTTTTTTTTTTTATGTCACTCCAAGAAATAGGTTTATTGTTCTTGTACCTTAAGAATAAGACTTGAGAACAAGTTGTACAGGTTGAACTTCTCTAGTCTGGCACTCTCTGGTTCAGCAACATCCAGGGTTCAGTAAGATTTTAGTTACACAAATGTCCCACTTATAGCCAAGTTTTCCACAGTCCCATAAAGTTTGTTTGCAGCCACCAGTACTGACTGTAAGTGTGCTGTTCTGATATTTAGCTCTAATTTACACTAAATGTCTTCTAAGAGCCCAGTAAGCATTTGAACTGTAAATCTGCTAGACAATATCGACCCCCCCATGGTTTGGCAAATTCTCTGGTTTAGCGCTGGTAGGTCCCAAGGGGGTCAAACTAAAGAGGTTCAATCTCTACATATGTATGGCAGATATATTAAAAACAATAACAACAACAAAAATCTTTCCCTGCCTACAACCCACTTCGATGGAGATGTCTGAATTGTCTGTTTTGTCATGACTTTCAACCCTTCCTCTTCTGAGAAGGGAGATTTTCTCATTCTGACAATAGCAATTATTATTTAGGGAAACAGAGCAGGACTGTGGAGATTTGGAATATAGCTAACAGGAGAGACCTATTTTATCAGTGTGTGTAGTGTTTTAACATAATTTATCCAGTGGTGTATAATGACATTGATTGGAGTCACATCAATTAGCACTACAGATTCTCTAGAAACAACATTTTATGGTATTTTAACCATATCTAATTGCTTTAGACCTGTTTTAGATATTAGATACCTTAGCAAATTGTGGCACTTTGCCTAGCCATATGTTCCCCCTCTCCATTCCATTTTGTAAGAACAGTCCCCAGAAATGTGGGTTACATTTCTAATTTCTGGACCACTTTATTTGAATCAGTGGAATACTAAAGTTAAAACCAAACAAAGTAAGTGGATATTGACTTTAACATCATGTTTCTTCTGTTCCTGCAACTGAGGAGTCAGGGATTCAGCAGGGTCTGGCTTCGGGTCATGGGTAGTTTTCTTTTCATTCCCCCCAGGAAGAGAACATGTAAAATATGAAACATCTACCTTCATTATGAGAAAATTAAGTAATCCTCTCAAACGCAAAACATGAAATACACATGCTATATCTGACATTTGCACAATGTTGCCCAGGGGAGGGAAAAAAGCATACTAAAGAGACTCTGCAGGGCTTCCCTCATGATCATGCTTTTTCATTTTCTATGCTCTCCCTCCAGCCCCAGATCTACAGGGGATTCATGTAGGGTGTAAGGTTTGTAACCCTTCACAGCTTTAGGTTCAGTGGGGGAAACCACATTCTTCATTAGTCCTTGGATGAATGATTAAGAAGACTGGCTGCACCAGGACTGACTTCCTCCTGGGAAAGAGCAATATGTCATTAGATGTCACCATATTTCCCCAGCAGATGATGCACAAGAGAATTAACACTTGTCCATCCAGACAAACTAATTGTAGATATACACTAGGAAACCCACCAGTAGCTAAAAAGAATGTTCAATATATATACACTGATTGTTCCCTGGATCTTTCTCCTCCTCTTCCGATTCTCTGCATTCCTGATCTGTAAATCATAATATGTTGCCTAGGCAATAAAAGGGATGGGAAACTCACACTGGGCATGATGTTTAAAAAGGCCCAAATTCTCCCGTTAGATACATCCATTCATATTTGAGGTTAATACAAAAACAATGTTGTCAATAGGGATGTTAACAGTACATTTAACTGGTTAACTACTTAAGTGGCCCCCTGCCTGCAGTGGAGCACAGTGGGTCCATCCAGGCTGGAGCACCGAGCCCATGGCATGGCATGGTGGTCCTGGCCATGCTGGAGCAACCCCCACTTGCATCGGCAGGGAGTTGCTCCAGCCTGACCAGGCCAGTTAACTGGTTAACCAGTGACATCCCTAGTTGTCAGTTGTAAACAATTTTTTGTAAAGGGAAACAGTGGTTATGATATGAGAATCTTAACTGTTCATTTAAACTATAGTAGCCACAAAGAGAAATGTGATTTTTCCTTTTAAGGCAATAAGAGGGACTGTGTGCACATAGACTTTGAGGTAGTATTTGGCCCGAATTCTTGCTATTTCTGACAAAAGGAGAATAATTTGTGTATTGGCCTCTGGCCTTCTGGACACAAATATGCAAGATGTTCATTGGGAAGTTCAAAGCTTCCTTGCTGTGGGTATGTTCTTGGGTGGCTGGTGCTGAGAATTGACATATAAGAGAAAAAGTGTATGTTCAGGATTCCAGTAGAATAGAATGATTTTTTTTATTGAAGCTCTTTCATATTCATACAAATATTTTAAGAATAGAAATAGAAAAAAGCATACAAGCAAATATATTAAACTTTGTTACTACACTGGTCAAATAAATAGATAATGACTTCTCAGTTTGTGGCTTATGTGAAATTGTTTGACACATTGAAAGCTAGACTGTAGGGAAATATTTAACAATACATCTTTATTTTGCCATATTTCAGAGAGCACACTGGTGTGATTTTTTAAAGACATGACCCTCAACTGGTATAAACAGTTATTTATATTAATAGAGCTATGCCAGTTTACATATGATGAAGATCTGGAACTATTTAAGATCTCAGCTCACTAAGGAAACCGTTCATGAAAGCATCCCTATTCAGGAAAACACTTATACACATAGTTCACACTGAAGTCAAAAACCCATAAGAACTTAGGGTATGTCTACACAGCAGCTTATTTAACTGACATTATTCTGAAATAATGTAGTGCGTATCTACACTACAAGCCTGTATTTCAAAATAATGTCAAGCTGGAGGACTTCTCAGTCTGACTTATGGTAACCCTCATTTCATGAGGAGTAAGGGAAGTCAAAGAAAGAGTGTTCTTCCTTCGACTTCCTGCTGTGTTAAGCTATTTTGACTTCAGCTACGCAATTGACATGGCTGACGCTGCATAGCTTAATTTGACTTTAGCCATGCTGTGTAGATGTACCCTTACTGAATTGGGTCCTGTCAGAACATATATGGTATCTTCACTGTTATATTGTGTTTTAAACCAAATATGAACAAAAGTAACAAGTTAAATTGTTATTTGCTATGAAGTTCTGAGTGGTATTTGTGATCAGCGTAGCATGATATCTGTGAGGTCTTAAATAACTAATTTATTATAATAGCAAGAATATACACCTTCCTTTGTTTCCAGGTTTAGTGGTGCGGTCAAACTACCAGACAACCCTAACCTCAGATCTTTACAGGCGTGCATGAAATACTTTTATTATTTTGAATTGCTTTGCTAGCAGTTAAAGTTATTTGTCACTCACATCTTCACTGGTACCCACTGATCTTACATAACTTTAATAATAATAATAACAACAACATTGTTGTCATTCATCCCTAAATCTTTCAACATGTAGCAATGACTTACATAAATTAAAAAATAACCGCTACTTACCATACAATGATTAATTTAGCATATAAAATAAACAAGTAAGTACTTATGTGCCATAAGAAACCCAGATCTTGCTGCAAACTTGTGTGTATGATTACAAGCAATTTATTTTTCATACCTCTCTCTTCTAACTATTGTATATTCCAGTTAGGGAGCTTAATATTAAATTACACACAGTTTTAAACACATAGCTCTGTGGGCTGTCATGTTCTCCCACCACATTGCACATGCTGAAGTAAACACCATACATGTGGTACTCATTTAACATATATTTCAGTTGCTGATCTGTGGTTACTGTCATTCGTTCAAGATAACAAATACAAAATTATGGAGAGCAATGTGGTGCAAAGTAGCCTGGGAGTTATCCACAGAGCACGTCTTTTATATCTGGAGTTGTAATTCAGCTCACAGGAATGCCTTTCATGTATGAAAAAAGAGGTTATTATCCTATCAGTATACAATCTGTTAATAACAAACATCAGGAGAGAACAATTTATTTGGCCTGACAGCTTTGTTGAACAGGCTGAGAAATTGTTATGAACAGTGGAATACACCAAGAAAAATGTTATTTATTTCAGAAGACAGAGAGGGGTTTTCCTACCATAATTGGAAGTCTAGGAATAGCCTTAATTGACAAAGAGTAGGATGAGTGATATGACTTAAACCTGCCAATACAATAGATCAACAGCAGTGATGGGATTAAACCCTGCCTCATCTGAATCATTGTCTACTTCCTTAACCACTGAAGCATGCTGCCTCTCAAAGTTTTTACACCTAAAAGGTCATGAGATAACTAATGCAAAAACTGTGCAAAGACTTAAATGCTTCCATTGTTGTATATGTGTGTGATGTGAGTCAGAACCACATTTTTTTCTTAAAAAAAACTCTCGTGAATAAATTCTTATAGTTGTTCCATAAATTTGTTCCTCCCGCCATTTATTTTATGAGCCTGGCTAACTCAAGCAATGAGCCCTTGGTGAATTGGGGCTAGCAAACGTCATTATTTTTTCACTACTACACTGTAAAATGCATAATGGGTTCTTGATCATGTTCTTTGTTTTCAGGCTCTCTCTCATATTTTCAAAGAAGTTAGGTTGAAAACTGAAGAAGGATCAGATATAACAATCTCAGGGTTCCATTTATGAAGTACATGCGAGTGTCATGTGAGAGTTCAGGAACACAATTAAATCTGTATTCATCTGTTATGGTCATTACACTATAGACAGACTGACTATGAGTTATTTCCATTATAAATATTTACCCACACCTCATTAATTTTTTTTAACTGAACTGAGTGCTGGGGAAAGATGCTAGGTTGGCAGGCTGAAATTCTCTGTTTATCCAAAAGATAAGTACAGCAGTGGCAGCAAACTATCTAAATTTCCCCAAATTTCCTCATGAATGTTGCTTTGGCCATTAGCTAAAAAAGAATAGGGATAAGAGTGCCAATTTTGGGGGTGATTTGGCGATGTCTGCCAGAAACCAAAGAGATACTACCACATTATTTCACAAAGGCCACTGCAGAATCATCCGATATAGTAACAAAATTCATTACTATTA
>CM057848.1:32877245-32890183 GCA_030068395.1 Apalone spinifera
TTTTCCTTTTGTTTTAGCAAGATCAGACTAACACGGCTACCTCTCTATTACTTTTCAACAAGAAGACTTTTCCAGTATAATTATAACCAGATCAGCAAACCCTTTCTGTGTCAGGTCTACATTCCAGATTTTTGTTCATACAACTGTGTCAGACATGTGAAAAGGTGTAATCTCAGATGGACAAAGCTGTGCTGTCAGAAGGCCCTAGTGGAGACATAGCCAGGGCCAGCTCTAGGCACCAGCAAATCAAGCATGTGCTTGGGGCGGCACATTTCCAGAGGCAGCATTTCCAGTAAGCAGCTGCCCCCAGCAATGCTTGGCCCTGCCCTGGCCCACTGATTTTAAAGGGCCACAGGAGACACCACTACCCGCTGCGCAGTGCTGGCACCATGAGCGACCAGAGCTTGCTGGCCACCCTCTGCCTCCTGCTGCTACTCAGTTCTGCCTCCTAATTTGGATCAGACCTGCCTGCAGCGGGCTGGGGCAGGTTCGCGGGGGGGATGGCCCCGGTGCAGTAAGCGCAGTCTCTCCTCCGGCCAGGGCCATTGAGGCTGCAGGGGGGCGGGGCACCTGCCAGGGCCCCTGCACCCTGGGCACGGCCACGAGGACCACGCTGGACAAGGCCCTGCAGGCACTGGAGAAGCTGAAGGTACTGGTGGAGTTACAAATTGTTTGTAATTGTGATTTTGTTAAAATTAAATGAGTACACTAGTAGGAAATTGTTTTATTTCACTAACTACAAATTTTCTGTTTTCGTTATTTTTTTTAATTTTAAACAGTCAAAACAAAAGAAAACAAAACATTGCAAAGTGCAAATGTGTAAAAGCCACCAAAAAAAGGGGGGGAGCGGCCAAAAATTTTTTTGCTCGGGGCAGCAAAAAACCTAGAGCCAGCCTTGGACATAGCTACAGTGCCAAGACTGCATTTCACTCACGGGAAGTAGTTTGATGATACTGGTGTAAATGCAGCATTGCCTATGCAAGTTCATCCATCCTAGGAGCACTTTCTCAAAATAGGAATACTGGTTCTGGTAAAGTGTCCTAATATAGATGTGGCACAAGTGAATACAAGTCCATTTTAAGTATGCTAACATTGCCAATGCTCTGCTTATTCTGTAGCTAAACAGAAGACATTAGTTGCTCATATTTTCCATCCAGCTTATTTCATCAGCACCAAATCCACTTTAAAAGAGCACTTGAAGGTTGTTAAGAGTTGTCTACAATCCTGGGGGTTGTAAACACTTCATTGCTTCATGCCTCAAAGGCCTCCATGGAAATGACTTTGCTATGCCACATTGTTTAAAGATGGCAATTTAAAAAAAATCAGTATCCTATGAAATGGAAGAGCATGCAAAGGAATGCAATGGTTTTACCCAACCATCCAGACATGCACAAAAGTTTGAGCAAATAATTGAGTAAATGAGAAATACTCATATCAGAAATGTCCCATAAATTAAACCTTCAACAAAGACATGACCAGGTTTAAAGAAAAGATTTGAATAAGCCTCCTAAACACAATGTGCTACCAAAAGTGGCATTACCTATACAGAAAGTAGTGTACTTAATGTATTCAAGACACTTCAAGATTTGCACATGGGACTAATGTCTTTCTTACAAATGGAACCTCAGGGGAAAATGAAATAATAAGAGATTAAAAAAATAGTCATGTATGGAAATGTTAAAAACCTCTCAGATAATAGGCATGACATGTTCTAGTAGGAGATTAGAGTTCAATGTTCTTATTGTTCTCTCCAGACAGCCCTAATTTGTTTCCAATTAGCAGAAAATGTATTGCAACTGACTTAACAGACCAGAGTGGTCACAGGAATATGGGCCTTGTGTGTGAACTTGCTACGGAAATCTGTTCTCTCTTGTGTTACCTTGTCATGAAAATTTGTCCCTCCCCAATTGTTGGGCCTGTCTCTTTTTCTTTTTTTTTCTTTTTCTTTTTTTTTTCCCCCTAGAGGATATCATTGGTGAGAGAACATATTGACTCAAACTTCCCTTCAACCACATTAGATACCACTACAGAGGAGAGGATTTGTAGTTGCTCTGGTGGAAATAATAATGAAGTAATTGAAAACAATTATCATACTATACTTAAGCCACTGGTAACAGGCTGTAAGGATCTTGCATGAGAATTATACAATGTTCAAAGATTAATGAACTTCTGTTCTCAATGTGTTTTTTTCCAGGGAGTTGTTAATGCCCCTAATCTTTAATACAAAAATGTTTTCTGTGCTATTGTAAGAGCGGGTAATTGTTTCCTTATGAGTCTAATCTTTCTGATGCCTGTGCAGGGTGGTGTGAGTCACTGTGGACACTGCAGGGAAAGGGAAAGCTGAGAAAGGGAAGAGCAGTCTCAAAGATACAATAACAGACACTTTCTTCGAGGTGACTCCTTCCCCTACCCTCCATGTAAAAGTTGGGAAATGCCTTTAATACATTTTCCCTTGCTTGCTAAGCTGTATTTAAAAGGTCAGGCCACCGAAAAAAAAATGCAGATGTTAACATCTCAAAAGGGAAACCACTTCAAGAAACCTAAATGAAAAAATACTAAGCTCACACTCAGTCCATTCAATTCCCTTTGGGTGTGTGACACACACACCAGTAAAACAGGTTAACCCTTTGATTGCAGAGACCATCTCTGCAGTAATATGGACATTCATCTGATTACAATGGAATACAGAGCTATTCACCTGTTGATCTCTAGTTTGAGTGGACTTTTAGTGATCTGTGAGAAATTAGTTGGGCAGTTTACAATAGACAAGTGTCCACACAACACAGAACCCCAACCATAATAGGCAATGACAGTTGTTACATTTGTAGGCAGACTTAGGGAATTCATAAGAACATAAGAATGGCCGTACCGGGTCAGACCAAAGGTCCATCTAGCCCAGTATCCTGTCTGCCGACAGTGGCCAGCACCAGGTGCCCCGGAGGGGGGTGGACCGAAGACAATGATCAAGAATTTGTCTCCTGCCATCCCTCTCCAGCTTCTGACAAACAGAGGCCAAGGACACCATTTCATCCCCTGGCTAGTAGCCATTTATAGACCTAACCTCCATGAAATTATCTAGCTTCACTTTAAACTCTAAATTCAGAGCTGGTATAATCATATTAAAAGTATCACATACAGTTTGTTTCCATTACTATTATGTGACATATTTCACCAGCACTAAATTCACTATTATAAAGAATGTGTCTGTTTATCTGCTTCAAAAATAGCAGGAAGCTACCAGGAGTTATGGGAATGTATCCATGTGATAGCACTTTGAGTTATAGAATAGCAAATAAATAGAAGGGAGAACAGAGGTGGTGATCTGGAAGCGTTACTGTTGGAAAGATAAGGAACCCTGTAGCTGGAATAATTGGAAAGGTAGAGACTGTGAAAAGGGGAAACAGCTGTGAATGTTTAGAGGAAGAAATGACAAAACAGATTTTCAAAGGACACAGCCAAGTCACTCTGTTAACCTTTGTAACTCTTTCCAGTGTACTTTGGCCTTAACTATCTTGAATAATTTTGTATTATCTGCAAACTTTTCCACTTCCACTCCATTGTTTACCCCTTTTCTCAGATAATTAATGAATATGTTGAACAGGGCTGGTACCAGTACAGATCCATGAGGGACCCCATGATTTACCATTTTGACCATTGTGAACCATATATATGTATACTTTGGTTCCTCTCTTTAAACCACGTACTGATTCATGAGAATATGACCTCTGTCTTATTCTATGACTTCTTACTCTGCTTGGGAGCTTTTGGTGTGGGATCTTGCCAAATGGTTTCTAAAAGTCCAAGCACCTGGTTTCCACTTGATTGTCCTTGTCCACATGTTAATTCTTTGAAGGGGTCAACAGATTGGTCAAGCATGATTTCACTTTACAATAGCTATGTTGAATCTTTCCCCAACAAATTGTGTTCATCTATGCATCTGACAATTGTGTGCTTTTATAATTTCAACCAGTTTGCCTGCATCAACTTTGTGTCCCTTTAAAAAAAATTCTATGCTACATTGGCTGTCTTCTAGGCATCTGGTGTGAATGCTGATTTAAGTAATGGGTACTGAAATTGTGGAAATATCCATGGTGGTATGTAACCTAAGTTTCTTCAGAACTCTTGGGTGAATTCCAAAACCTCCTCTACTGATGTCTCAGCCTGGAGAAGTTCTACATATTTGTCACCTAAAAAGAATGTCTAAAGTATGAGAATCTCCTTCACATCTTCTGCAATGAAGAATAAAGCAAATCATTGACTTAGCTTATTCACGTCTTCCTTGAGTGCTCCATTAGCTGTCTAGAGGCCTTCCCATGATATGGCAAGATTCCTGCTTGTACTAAAATGTACTTAAAATACTGTTAGTTTTTATGGGTTTTTCTCATTGTTTTTTCAGCTTCATTTTTTGACTGCCTAATTGTACTTTAACACTTGACTTACCGGATTTTCTAATCACTTTCTATTTTTCTTGGTAGGATTTGTCTTCTAAGTTTTAAAGGATACCTTTTTGCCTTTTAAGCACCTATTTTACTCAGTTGTTTTGCCAATGTGGCATTTTTTGTCCTTTTACTGTTTTCCTTTATTTGATATATATTTAGTTTGAGCCTCTATTATGGGGTTTTAAAAAGTATACATGTGGCTTGCAGGCATTTCACTCTTCCATCTAGTCTTTTTCATTTCCATTCCACTAGCTTTTTCATTTTTGTGTAATTCCCCTCCTTGACGTTAAATGATACTACAGTGACTTTCTTTTGTGCTTTACCTCCTGCAAGTTTGTTAATTACACTGTGGTCACTATTCTTCGATTGGCTGAGCTACCATCATCTCTTGGACCAGTCAGTACTAAATCAAGAACTGACTCTCCTCTGGTAGGTTTCATAACTAGCTGCTCCAAGAAGCAGCCATTAAAGATGTCCATAACTTTTTTCTCTGAGTCTTGCCCTGAAGTGAGCAACACGAAGTCAGTGTGGAGATAGTTGAAATCCCCTATTATTATAGGGTTTTCTTTTTTTGTAGTGTCTATGTCCCTGAGTTTTTCACTGTCAACATCCTGGGGAAGTTGTCAGTACTATATTCCTATTCCTAAACTCTATTATTCAAATATGACATTTATATTTTTACATTCTTTTAAGATTTTATTATATTTGACTTCATGGTTTATTTCATGTATAAAGTCACGCCTCCATCAGCACAACCTGCTCTGTCTTTCCTATATATTTTGTATCCTGGTATTACCATACCCCATTATTATCATTGTTCCACCAAGTTTCTGCAATGCTCATTAAATTAATATCCCCATTTAATAACAAGCACTCAAGTTCACTCATCTTAGCATTTAAACTTTAGCATTTGTATAAAAGCACTTATACTATTTGTCAATATTTAATTGTCTGCCTTTATGTGATATAACTGAATGATTTTTTTTTCATTTGACTGTTTCCCATCAGTTCCTACCTGTAGTTTATATTCTAGTAAAAGAGAGAGGAAACAAAGTTGTTAGAGTATTCCCTTTAATAATTCTTCCTCTAACTGCTCCTGCACTTGGGACTGGAAACATTTCAGATGATATTACATTGGAGGTCCTGGATTTCAATCTCTTTCCTAGCAGCCAAAATTTAGCCTCCAGGATCTCAATTCTACTTTCCCTATATCAATGGTATCTACATATACAATGACCACCAGCATGTTGCCTGCAAAGAGCAATACAAATGTTTTATTTTCTTTATTTTCCCCCCTGACGTATATAAGTAATTCATATGTTATTTTCCAACCTGCTGTATTTGCACCTATGGGGTAGTTATTAGTTAGGTAACAAAGTGCAAAACTTTCCCTTTGTTACTTTGCATTTGGATAGAGGATTGAAAAAACGTAATTTGGGGTTATTTGTTAGAGATGGGGTTATGCTTAATTCGTGGGGCAGGAACCAGACCTAGTGGGCAAATCCAAACCACAGATCAGAGCCAGAATCAGGAACTAGTAGCTATGCCAAGGGTTGGGGATGGAATAAAAACCAAGATTATGCTGAAGAAACTAGATCCGGGAGCAAAGTGAGGTGGGGGACTGAGCAGGAGCATGGTGGGGGAATGGGACCAGGAGCAGGACTAGAAGCAGGGTGGAGCAAGACAGTAGCATGGCATGGAGAAGCAAACACAAGAAAAATTCACAGCTGTGCAGACTTGATCACACTGAACAGCCAGGTAACTGTTGCTGCTGGGCATAAAAGCCAGACAGCAACCTTTCCTGAGCAGTCAGGTGATGAAGTCACTCAGGTAGCCTGCTGAAAGTCAGCTGTTCCTGTTGAGTTGCCAAGAGATTAACTGTGCTGCAGACTCTGATCCCTGATGCTATCATAGTCTCTCTCCTTACCTTGCCTGTGCAATTACCAGGTTTGTTGTTATTTCTTCATATTGCAGTTCCCATCATTGCAATGCTGAGTGGGCAATTCAGCTGAAGTCAAGGCTAACCAAATGAACCAGTGGTCTCCAACCTTTATAAGCACAAGATCATTTTTTCAATTTAAATGCAATCCTGGATCTACTTCAAACCCAAATACACTTGCCCTGCCTCCTTCCCTGCCTCTTCTCCCTGGCCCAGCTCTACTCAATCCATCTCCCCTCACTTCCCCATCCTCACTCACTTTCTTCCGACTGGGGTGGAAAGTTGAGGTGCAGAGGAGTGCAGGCTCTGGTAATGGGCCAAGAAGTTTGGAGTGTGGTAGGGGCTCTAGGATGAGCTTGGAACAGGGGTTTAAGGTACAAGAGAGGCTCAGGGCTGGGGAAGGAGTTTGGGATGTGAGTTCCGGCTTGGCACTGCTTTCCTCAGGTGGCTCCTGGGCAATGGAGCACTAGGGCTAAAATAGGCTTGCCCCCGCCTTGGCTCTGTGCCACTCTTAAAAGTGGCTCCTAGGGGGAAAGGGGCAGATGACTCTGTGCTCTGCCCCCCATCTGCAGTCACCGCCCTTCAGAGCCAGATCAGCCCCGGGCTGGGAGAGAAGGTGGGGACGGGAGCCTTGCCCTGCAAACCCTGGTCCTTTTGATGCCGCCTCCTCTTCCCACCCATGATATCTGTCCCATCTACTCTCCTTCCTGGGGCAGGGTTCCCCATGCCACACCTTTCCCCTATTGGCCAGGGTTCTCTATTCCTGGCCAATGGGAGCTGCAGGGGCAGTGCCCGCAGGCAAGGACAGTGTGTGGAGACCCCTTTCCCAGCTTTCCCCAAAGCCACAGGGACATGTCAGCTGCTTCCAGGCAGTGCACAGGTTCAGGGCAGGGGAAGAGTCTGCCTTATCCCTCCTGGACTGTTACCTGTCAATCTCCTAATTGGACTGCAGGAACCTCCAGGAGAATAAGTCAATTCTTGGAAATTCCTGGCCAGTGTTTCATACATGGATGGAAATAATTGTAGGGAATGAATTTTGTTATGAGGTAATGAGTAGCTATGCACCACCGGGAGAAACCAAAAACCTAGACAGATTATATGTACAGACCAGTCAAAAACCTAAAATAACACACGTTGAAAAAAAAGTAAAAAAAACCCACAAAACAACAGCATCCACACAAGTGTATGTTGAGTCACGAGGTGAGCGTGAAGGACAGAGTGTGTTTGTGTGATTGACAGAAATACACATGGGTGCATCTAGACTGGCATGATTTTGCGAAAATACTTTTAACGGAAAAGTTTTTCCGTTAAAAGTATTTCCACAAAAGCGCATCTAGATTGGTACGGATGCTTTTGCGCAAAAAGTGCTTTTGCGCAAAAGCATCCATGGCCAGTCTAGACGCG
Organism: Apalone spinifera; assembly: GCA_030068395.1. Taxonomy (NCBI): domain Eukaryota; kingdom Metazoa; phylum Chordata; order Testudines; family Trionychidae; genus Apalone; species Apalone spinifera. The sequence continues at coordinate 32,885,028 of CM057848.1, forward strand.
ATTTTGTGCAAGAAAGCCCAGGTCGCCATTTTAGCCATCGGGGCTATTTTGTGCAAAACAGTTCGTTGCTGTCTACACTGGCCCTCTTGCGCAAGTATTCTTGCGCAAGAGGGTTTTTGCCTGAGCGGGAGCATCATTGTATTTGCACAAGAAGCACTGATTTTGTACATTACAAAGTCAGTGCTCTTGCGCAAATTCAAGCGGCCAGTGTAGACAGCTGGCAAGTTTTTGCACAAAAGCAGCTGGAAAAACTTGCCAGTCTAGACGCAGCCATGGTGTGTGGGAGTGACAGGGATTTGCATTGCCCCTTTAAGTATGGTAAGCTCATTCAGACATAAGAGCAGCTGCCAGCAACTTCTTTCCAAATTGAGTCCTATCGTGTGTCCCTCTGTGGAGATGAGTACAGAGATAGAGCTGGGGAACACCTTGGCATCAGCACCTCCGCCTCTTCCTTCTCCAACCTGCACAGCAAGCAGGAGGTTCCAGAGGGGCAGCTCCAAGGCAGAAGGCAGGAGAAGCATGGATCACCCGTTAGAGGCTCAAATATCTACCAGTAGTAAAGGGAGATGTGGCTCTCCAGACACTCTACCAGAATTCGCACATTGAAGTGAATGCAAGGATTAAGATGCTAGAACTTTTGCTTAAAAAATCCCCCTTTATATCTTGATATTGCATTCTCAACCTATTGTGGCACTACACCACATCAAACTGCTGCAACTCAGTATCTTCATGATGTGAAGTTCTTGTCATCCTAAAGGTGTTCACCTCCCAGGGATGAGAAGGAGTCAGTAGAAAACTGTACAGATAGAATAGGAAGTGCAATATTCGGCTTTAAATTGCAACTTGTTATAGATGAAAGGAGTAGAGGTTTTTTGTATTGGAACTCAGCATTGTTGAAGGAATTCATTCTGTAGGGTTGGAAATCATCTAAAGCATAGCCACCTATTGTCAACATCCAGAATTGTATATATTGCCAATATTTTCAAAGCTCTGCAGCATACACTGATATTTTAATGCTGGAAATACCAGTGTACACTAATGGGAGAATGTGGGAGCTCTGATAGTGGTGATGTGTTTGGTATGGAAATTTAGATACAGCAAAGGGGTTTTGAAATAAAAGTAGTTAAGACCAACCAGCTAACATACTGGCTACCTATGGCCTTAGGTGAGATTTGAACCTACGTTTAAGGGCTTATGTCTCTGAACAATGCTATATTAGTGAAATACCACATCCAAGGTAATATAATAGCTTTGCTTGGTACAGTGAGATATTCTCATGTTAAATTCTAAGAGAAAAATTGCTAAATTGATATTACCAGCTTCATACTGTATACATAGCATCAGTTTCAATATAGATCATATGTAGTCAGAATATAATGCATAATATTGATCTTTTTTTTCCCCCTAATCTGTATCGTAGCTTCTAGCCTTGATCTTAAAAGTTAAGATGGATGTTAGGCATTATTATCTAGCAGAAAGGATAAAAAATCAATTTTATCTCCCAGTGCTTCATTCCCTCGTCTTCCAGAGCCCAAGCATTGGGGCTGTAACACCCACCAGCATGAAATCATTTATAAGCTGGAGTTATGACAACTTTTGGCACAGGAATACATTACTATATGTTCCCTGATGCTCATGAAATAAAATTTCTGATTAAAGATACTAAAAGGGTATGGCAACCAATCAACTGTTTTAATGGGAGTAATAATTTCATAAAACATCACAGTGCATGAGGGTAGTAGCAGCATCCAGGTGGAGGGAATTATGAGGTAAATATGTTTTCCAATAAGACTGATGGTGATAAGGGATGATGTGAAATAATGTTGTGTTCTTTGTCTCTTATTTACATTTTAAAGGTGACCTGTAGAGGCAAAGACTGAAAATTCCAGTAACTTTAGCCTGAGCTTCACCAAACTTCACCTAAAATTTGTAGTTTTTGAAGGAGTGTAGTTTAGTACATAGAACAACAGGACTTTTGAGTTCTGTTTCCAGACAATTTGCACTGCTGTTGATGGTCCTGAACATCCTCAACTGCTGTTAAAGTCAGTAGGGCCAACAGTGTCAAGTGCCTCTGAAAATCAGCATCTTAGCTCCTCTGTGCTTTATTTTTTCAGTGTCTGTAAATGGGGACAGTAATAGCAATACCTACCTCACAGAGAGATGAGGATGGGGGCTGCTACTGCATGAGATTTAATGTTTGCAAAATTACTTTGAGAGCTTCAAAAAGAAGGTGCTCTAAGTGAAAAGTAATAAAGATGAGCTCCCAGGAGAAAACTTGCTCTGAAACTCAGCACCGACTTAAACTTTGGAGAGATTTGAATCAAGATCCAAGCATCCCACCTGAAGCTTCTGGGATAGGCTAAAGTAAAACAGCAAAGGGTGACCCTGTAAATAGTTTGACTGTACTTAATTATTCTCATGCTTAAAGATAAGTACAGGCATAAATGTTGAAGGCTCAGAGCTCATATCCAGACAGATTTGGTGCCAGATACAGAGTTGAACTTCACATCTTGGGTCTCGTATTGTACCATTATTAATTATTATTATTATTATTAATGTTTATAAACAGATCCTGCCTATTATAACATTCCTGATTCCTCTCTGTGATCAGGCTTGGTGCTCTAGCATAGTCATAGAAATGGCAATGCCACTGCATAGTGCATGGTACACAGCATTACATTAGACCAGGGGTGGCCAACCCATTTTAGACAAAGAGCCAAGATCCAGCTGGATCCAGCACGAAGAGCCGGTGCAAAAAGTTGTAGAGCAAAATAAATCCGGACGGCTCCCCTGCCCCGGTGAGCACAAGGGAGCTGGGAGGTGTGGGCTGTGTTCAGAGAGTACAGGGGCGGGTTTGCAAGCCACAGGTTGGCCACGCCTTCATTAGATTTACAGTTGGCTAGCTGTGCCGGGGAGTGAATGTGTAATTTTTACTAATCCTTTCTGGATCTCAGAAAATTTTGATTCAGGTTCATTTTAAATTTGAGGCATAGAGGTGGGGGCAGTGGCAATGTTTCCTATTGTATTGGAACTAGATCAGTTGTCTTAATGCTAAGTTCGTTAAATCACATTGGAAGATTGAACCAGTATGCAGGTTTGGGGGACAAACTGGCTACCTTCTGACTCACTGCTCTGTGCTGTATTTTAGGCTCCTTAGCTTTAGCTGATGATCTGGGCCCATGTCTCCTTGTCTGTCCTAATCTTTTAAAATATCTGTAAGCCATTCCTCCATTCATCCTTCATGATTTAATTTGCAGTATATAGACCCAAATTTGCCTTTAGCTCCAACAGTGCATCTCTGTGTTAACTCCACTAAAGTCTGATTTACACAGATTTGTTTCATTGAGTGACATCTGTATAACTGAAGGCAAGACTGAACCATTTTCTCCTTTCTTCATTGGTTTAACATCCTAATTGGCTTATGCTTGTATATAAGACAGTCTTATGTCATATTGACCATAAAATGTTAATAAAAATGGAACAGGAAAAATTATCAAGCTCCATTAACATTATTTAACTAAGTTGATTATACTCTTAAAAAGCAATCATGCTAACTGCAGGCTGACCAATAAAATAGTGGGACCTTATCAAGAAAAAGAGAGCGAGAGTGAGAGCAAGCTTGATTGTGCTTTCACTTAAAATAGTGTAATGAGGAATAGCCATATTGGAAGGAGAATTTATTTCCACTTGTCAGCAATGTTACTGACCACACACAGTTTCAAGGTTGTAGAGCATTAGTGGTTTCATATTTGAAAAGATGAAACTGTTCACTGATGTGAAGAACACCTTTGTTATGATAGTTGTACCTTTAAAAATCCAATTTGCAATTTGGGGTTGGCTTACAAATCACAGTGTTTAGGTAATAATAAGTGTGTGTGTGTGTGTGTGTGTGTGTGTGTTGGGTGGGGGAGGGTCTTTTTCTCTGCCTTCTTGTTTCTGAGCCTTTAAACCATACCTGGGTCATGCTGCCAAAACCATAAAAGCTGGAAATATATATTTGTGAGTGAAAGATGAGGTTGTCACCTTAATAACATGCCTCCAGGAGCTGGGCATGCCTCAGCATACCAAATATCACAAGCTTCATGCAATTTATGTTTTTATTTAATCTTTATACGTCACTCATCTTAGAAAGTGAAACTGGGAAATCTAGTAGAATATGTTTATATTTAGCCAGTTTCATGACCAGGTTCTCATTCACTGGCATGCAGTGTCATTCTGAAAAGGGTTTTCCTTCTGTGCTTGTGTGCATCTAAAATTAACTCATAGTATAGAATTTAATAGAGGTTTATTTCCTAACTATAGAAATCTATAGATTAGTCTATAATTCTGTAGAAAATTGATCACCTTCTTTTTGAAAGGGGCATTTTGTAGCTCAACTTTTAGGGTATGTCAACACTACAGAGTTTTGTTGGAAAAACAGCCATTTTTGTGACAAAACTTTAGGAATGTCCACACTGAAATGGCATTCTTCCGCAAGAAAATTAAAAAAAAATAGAGCGGTTTTTCTGGCATTGGTAATCCTCATTCTGTGAGGAAGAAGTGTTTTTGTGAAAGAGTTCTTTCACAAAAAGGCATGAGTAGATGGGGAAGAGGGAGTTTTTGGAAGAAGAGGAAAGAGGAAAAAGCACAGGTGCCCTGGTGACTACTCTATCCATAGCAATCACAGCTTACATGCAAGAGAGTGTCTGGACGATCTCTTTCAAAAAAGCAGATCACTTTTTTTTATGCACTTTTACTGTGTAGATGCTCTCTACCGGAAAAAGTTTTTGCTCTGAGAAATGAAAAGCAGAAGCTTTACTAGGCTAGAAAAGGTTATTATATCACAGTGTAACTAAACAGAATGAAGCCCTCTCATTTTAATGATGCTTGTATGTATGACAAAATATCTATGAAAATTGTTCATGTGTGTTGTAAATATAAAATCAGAAAGAAGATAATTTAAATCCCTATTGACAATAATCCTACATTAGGTGAAAGAGTAATTTAGGTGTGCAACAATTCTGTTAGGGTATGTCTACACTACAAAGTTAATTCGAACTAACAGCTGTTAGAACTAGGCGCTACACATGCAAACCGCTAGTTTGAACTTAGTTCGAACTAACAGAGCGCTTAATTCGAATTAGGTAAACCTCATTCTACGAGGACTAACGCCTAGG
>CM057848.1:32897613-32921224 GCA_030068395.1 Apalone spinifera
AATTCAACAAACAACAAAATTCAAACAGTCGAGCAAACTCACTCTCACCAAGTTGCCTGTTCAGCGGATAATGCTGGTTATGCACCCTATGGGTCCTGTGAACTATGTCAACTGATACTTGTAATGTCTTTGTCTTGACCCCAGATGTATAGTGCCTTCTTTTTTAAACATGTGTATCATGGACTTGATTTCAAATGTTAGCTTTAATAACATTTTTCACTAAAAGGTTCAAGATAAAAAAAAAAAAACATGTTCATGACCAGTGGTTTGTATTCATTGGATATGAGACAATCCCCCAGCTAATCCATTTCTGGTTTCAAATGAGGCCTACTGATCGGGCAACTTGGGAGCATTTATTTCAGTGCATATATGCAGTGTGAGCGTTTGTGCTCAATTATGCTGATGTACATGATGACTTTAATATTGAATCTTTGAGTATTAATTCTCAACTTCCAAGGAACATGGAAGCCAGTGAGACTATTATGCCACCAATCATATTCTAAATATTTTGCAAGTTTTCTGCTTTTAAAGAAAATCATTAGGATCCGAAGAAATAAATTTTTTAAAAGGTATAAAGGAAGGGAAAAGTAGCATATTTGTCCCATAGCTGTTTCCTTGTTTCTCGTTTTCTGATGGGTATAAAAAGACATTAGGTTGCGATCCATAACAAAGCAGTGTTTTCCATTCAAGGTGAGTGTAACTTCAATTCTGTCTTGCAGCACAAATTATTCACCTCTCAAGTTTTCCTTCTGACACTGAAATCTGTTGCACGAGAAAATGTGTCTAGCAGCCTTGAAGTGGAAACAGACAAATTATAAAGAACAGGCAGTGAGGCATCTTAGTGATTTGACGGCATCTTGCTAACAGATGGAATCTATAACACCACACACTGGCACGCATAAGTTCAGTGCAGTTAGGGAAAAGAGAGCATCCATCAAGACATTCATTCCTCATTCCTTGAATGGAAGGCTGTTTACAGCATGTCTGCAAATGCTTATCCTCGACTGCTGTTGTGCTACCTATTGAAAAGGTGAAGAGGTTATGTTTTGATATCTCCTGGTGATGTTGATTAAAGAAACAAAGGAAGCTGGTTCTTAACACCCCAAACAAGAAAAGGGAAGTAGGCATCATCACACTCTCATCTCTAAAATGAGAAATGGGCCCTCTTGGAGATTACAATAAGGCACCAGAAGAATGATCCATAACACAAAGAGGTTATGTACAGAGCTCATTCACCTCCCACTGGATCAAGTCCTGATGTCCTTGTGTAGTTTATATCTAGCCCTTATCCACAATCTGACTCCTGTAGCAAGATAATTGTCCTGAATTATCACCAAGGCCAAAGGAAGAAAAGAGTTTCCAGCACTGCTCAGGATGTGCTCCATACACTGCAGAATCTGCTTTACTGAAGGCAGTTACCATTTGGTTAACCTGGGTGTTGTAGGTATTCAGGTTCTTTGAGGTTTAGGTCCTCAGAGGAGGGGAAAAAACCCCAACAGGAAACAACTGGACTACAGAAAGTGGAAACTAGCTTAGTTTGAATGTCCCACATCTAACAATTTCCAGACATGTTGGGACTTTTTCTGTATGTTGTTAAGTACGTTCAAGATAGACTACATACTGTCCAAACTTTTTGCCTATTGTTTTGTTTGAATGTAATGTTTAGCTACATTTCTTTTATGGTTAATTCCTTTTCTGTTTTCATCATTCTTGGTGTAGCACTGTTTCTCTCTGAGGGTCTGAGCATGATTAAAAAATTGGGAAATGATTCTGGCTTCTTTGATTTACTATGCAGCAATAGCCAAGGCAGAAAACAATATCCTACAGTTTAATCTGGACAGACATTTGTCCTTTGCTTCCTGTTCTAAATTGTTGAGTAAACAACTGACAGTTTTCATTCCTATGATGACTACTTTTTGACACCCCCAGGCTGAAACTTTCAACTTATCCCATAAGGTATTTCCTGCCGAGCAAGTTGAATTCCTTTGAATAAAAATGAATTCCTATGAAATAGTACTTGTTTCCTGCACAACAAATGAAATACAGTGAAAGCTTTGTTATCCAGCACTCCTGGGGAATGGGGGTTGCCAGTTAATTGAATGTGCAGGATAACAAAGCTTATTTCTCTGGCCCTGCCACCTAGCAGTAGATCCAGCTCCTGGCAGCTAAAGGCAGGCTGAGGGGGAAGGAGGCACCTGCTGATGATGTCAGCTGGCAATGCCAACTGTCCGAAGCCCCACACTGGCCGACTGGTCAAGCAGGAGTCAGACTTGTGCACCTGACAACATAGTAATATTGCAACTGGGGGCAATGCTGGTTAACAGTTTTCCACTTAACAGAGTGCCAGATAATAAAGCTTTCACTGAATTAGGATTCTATAACTGTTCCTGGGTAAGGCCAAACTATACCACTAAAAAGGGATTCTTTCCTATTCTTTAGATCCAGACAGCAAATGTATCCTTATCCTAATTGTTAGGGCCTGATCCTGCTTAGGCGCTGACAAAATTCCCATAAGTAGGAAGAATGGGGTCCGATATCTTCTACTTCAGTTCTGTACACTTTCACCCACAGCACATAGCAGATTTCAGTGTTGAAACTATTTTGCTTTTATTTGTGGTGCCAAAGCAGAGTGTTTGACTCTATATTATTTCTATTCCCTGCTTGGCTGTCTTGTATAACTAGCCAGCACTACAATATTCCCCTCTAATGAAAAGAGGAAACTTCATTTCCCTTGACATTGGGGAGTAAAATATATTTTTGTCAGTATCCATGCAAATAAATCTGAATCATTTGAAGATTCATGGAAAATGAATACCAATTTATTATGTACATTGTCAAACTGAAATTTGCTTTGACTGGGAGGAAAGATTGTCTTGATGTCTTTCACCCTTATTTACTTAAGTCAAATAAAATTCATATTATAAAGAAATCTGGAGCCACCATTTTCTCATTGTTTGGGTGCCAATACAATGGCAGTGATTATTGTGTTTGTATATGACACAATGTGTCTCGGTAAGCATGAATTTGTGTTTGCACAATGTCTTTCACCCAGAAGTTCCTAAACTGAATATAGAGATAACTTTTTCCCCTACCAATGAAATGCAGCCACTGCTAGAGGACAGCAGTTATTTCATAGCACATATCATTACATAATAGTTTTGCATACACCCTATCCAGTAAAGTGTATCCAGAACATAATTATCCAGAGAACAGAATGACTCAGGCACCAGATCCAATACTCCTACTCTTATTTAAAAAAAAACCACGTGCTATTTTTAATCACTGCCTATGGTCACCATCTAGATGTCTCATCCCAAAGACATATCTTTAAATAATGTTGAAAAATATATTGCTAAAGAGTTTATAGTAGTGCCAGGTTGTCTGAATATCACAGAAATTGTTCGGCTACATTTGATTTTGTTATATTGTGTATATTTCATTATTTGATATAACATTTTTCTAAACTTTATGTAAAGAAAGCAAACCTCAGAACAGCCCCTCTAGAACACTCACAGTATTTTGATCAAACAGGATGTAGACATTGTATACAGAGCAAAACAGACATATTAAACAGGTAACTGGCTCCTTTTTACAACAAAACCCTAACCTTTGTTAGCCACAAAGATTTCAAACAACAGGGAATTGCATACAGACAGGTTTTTTTTCATTAATACTATACAATGCTATTTCTCTTGTTGTTTCTGAACCAGTATTCATGAGTTTTCATTTGGCAATTGTCCTAAACGGTGTTCTGTTTTTGATTCTAAACCTCAGGTGTGTGTTAACTTATAAGTAATACTATAACTTCTGCTGAATAGAATGCAAGTAGACTTTATGATGGTGAGTTAGGTAATTCACACTGCTGCTGCTGATGCAACGAATGGTCAGCATAAAATGAGCACATGATTTAAGTTTAACAAATCACAGACATTGACAATAAAACTCTAATGTGCATGTATAAGTGCAGATAGTTAAAGCAGACCCTATAAAAACAGTTTGACAATATTAGATGGACTCTTTTTTTAAAATTTGCATGAAATCAATACTTGAAGACAGACAAATAGATATTAAATTGAAATAACCACACGCATAATATTTGTGGCCATGGGTGTGTAGGTAGCGGAGTTTAAAGTATTGTTATACAATCATAACCTAAACAATATCACTGGAAAAAGATCTTTATGCCAAACCATCTCTTAATGAGTGCAGAGTGCACTTCCACATCTGGAACTGGTATTATGTCTGAATTGAGTCCGGCATTTGGTAGTTTTGGATTCCTGACAACATTTATCCTTTATAGGGAAGCTGGATTTTCAGTTCCCTCAGAGTTGCATGCCCAAATGTAGAATGTCCTTTTGAGTTCTCAGAGCACAGCCAACAACCATTTCGGAAAGTTGTTCACTTCTCAAAGCAAAACACTAGGGAGGAAGGGTTAACGCGTCCTAGCCCTGAGCAAAATCAGAAATAGAGGTATTTTCAAAAAATTACCACTGAGTGAAGGCTGAGGGTAGTGTCTGTGTGTATGTGTGTGTGTGTGTGTGTGTGTGTGTGTGCGGGGGCGGGGGGGTAGAGAGCAAACTCACTCAGCTCTAACCAGAAGGGCATAACAAGTGGGGTTCCACAGGGGTCTGTTTTGGGACCAGTTCTGTTCAATATCTTCATCAGCTATTTAGATATTGGCATAGAGAGTTCACTTATTAAATTTGCAGAAGATACCAAACTGTGAGGGGTTGCAAGTGCTTTGGAGGATAGAGTCATAATTCAAAATTATCTGGACAAACTGGAGAAATGGTCTGAGGCAAATAGAATGAAGTTTAATAAGGACAAATGCAAAGTACTCCACTTAGGAAGGAACAATCCGTTTCACACATACAGAAGAGGAAGTGATTGTCTAGCAAGGAGTACTGCTGAAAGGGATCTAGGGTCCATAGTGGACCACAAGCTAAATATGAATTAACAGTGAGACACTGTTGCAAAAATAGTGAACAGAATTCATTAACAGAAGTGTTGTGAGCAAGACATCCAAAGTAATTCTTCCACTCTACTCTACGCTGATTAGGCATCAGTTGGAGTATTGTGTCCAGCTGTGGGCACCACATTTCAAGAAAGATGTAGAGAAATCGACTTAGTAGGGCATTCTAGGACATGTGACCAGATTATATGGCACTGATCTTCATTTTCGGTATCTGCATTTTTCCATAAACTGGGCTGGAAACAGATTTCCATCATATGTTAAAGATGTATAGTGTCTGATATCATTGAGGGACCTCTCACCCCACACAAGGACAATCCTGGAAACACCTAGAGTGTGTCTAGATTACATGGCTCCGTCGACAGAGTCATAAAGGCATAAAGGATCTGCAGACAAAGGGTTCTGGGGTCGGCAGATCCCCGTCTAGACTGCCACATTGTGCCGACAAACAGCTGATCCGCACAGTGCGGCGGCCATTTTGATTTAAATGAAGCGGCGATTATTTAAATTGCCGCTTCGTTTCCCTTTTTCGAGTAAACTAATCTACATGGATCGTTCGACGGAGCCATGTAGTTTAAACGTATCGCTAAAGAACAAAGACTAAACTGTGGGAAGTGTTGGTACTAGGCTAAAAGGATTTCTAGTCCATGTATGGAAACCTGGTGTGCTGATAGTATAATTAGCTATAGTAAGCATTTGCTAATTCGCATCCAGTCTTTCTAGTAATTTAGGCTCAGTTTGTGGTTTTGTTTATTTACTAGGAAATCTGTTTTAATCTGTTTGCTATCACTTTTAATTATTTAACATCTATCTTCTATAGCTAATAAATTTGTTTTATGTTTTAATCTAAACCAGTATGCTTTTGATGGATGTGTCTGTGGAAAAAAAATCTCAGCTTGGTTTAACGCAGGCTAGTGGAATATTCTTCTGAACATTGCAGGAGAGGTAAGAATTCATATTGATTGTTGTTTCAATCAGGGCAGGATGATGCAGCTCTGAAGACCTAGGCTGGGCATTATTTTGTCTGCACTTTCCCTATTTTTGGTTCATGAAGTGGCTGGCCAAAGCCAGCATGAAACTGCAGCAGTTGTAGATGTCCTGACCGTGCAAAAGCTGATGGGAGTGTAGGACCGGGATTGTTCCATAGCGTGTCAAAGCAGCACAGTGCTGAGAGGAAGCCCAGGCTGATGAGTCAGAGGCATAAGTCTGGATGGTAGTGGTAGAATGAGTGCAAAAGCACCCCCAGGTTTAGGGAATCCCAGCCCCATGCCCCTGCAACCCAGGGTTCTAGCCACCATCTCCAGACCCCTGCCACCTGGAGTCCGAGCAGCTGGGCCTGTTGTTCTGACTCAGCCACTGGCCCTGGGTCCCATTTGGTTTTGGTCCTGCTTGGACACTGGCCCCAAACCCAGGGACTCCGCTACCTACCCAGGGCTTTGGTTGGCAACCAGTCCCAGGGGCTCTGCAGCTGGCCTGAGGTCCCAGCCACCGGCTTCATATGTGAGGTTACAACTGCTGGCCCCCACACTAAGGGAAAGTGAGAGGCATGGACAAGGTCAAGGGAGTTCAGCAGTTCAGTTCATCATCCTCATGCCAAAAACTATTCCAGGTCAGAGAGCTCAGAAGTGGTGGCTCCCTAGAGGGAACCTGTCAGAGAAGCACAATGGGCAGATTTTATAGCAAACCAGGATTGAACTCTCTCAGGGAAGGCAAAGAGTTTCAGGTAAAGCAATGATCTGAGTAGGCCAATCTCTATTGTTGTAGGACCCAGAACTTAAATAGTAGCTGAGATGCAGCAGCAGAGCTATACAGATGAGGACTGCTGTAGAAGAAGGATGTTTCAAAATCAAGACCAAAACTGGAACTGTGTGGGGATGCATGGGAATATGATAGCAGGGGATGCCACAAGTTAGGATGAAACTAGATCAGTAGAACTGTTGTGGACCACAGCAGGTGAGGATTGAGTTGGGTTTGCAGGTATTCAGAGCAATTTTTATGCCACCTATTAGTCTATATGCTCTTATTAGTCTTTAACTTACTGAGTAGAAATTGCCTCAAAATTTAAATCCAAAAGTAAAAAAGAAAAATAGGTAAACTCTCACAAATGTTTGCACTGATCTCATTTCTTTCCAGTCACCACAGTTCTAAACAGGGAGGATACAACATTACCATGTGAACTGAATTGCTTTTTTTATATTTTAAAGTATTTTGCTTAAATAAAACATTCCGTGAGGTGTCTTGTACAAGAATAAAAGTAGTGTGTGACAATAGCTTACTTCTCTCTCAGAGTCCAGAAAAGAGCAAGCTGCTCTGAAGGCAAACCTAATCACCCAGAAACATTAACAACACACAACATAGGCTAATTAGTCCTTAATGGATGAGAGAAGTATGACCTTATTTTTCTCGGCTCACTGGCCTGATCCCTTCACACACTGCCTTTTCTGTCTCTTAACATGGTCTTGCCACAGTTAAGCCAAGAGCTTCCTACTCCTACACTACAGCTCCTTTGATTGGGAACAACCTTCCTGTAACTCTCTGCATCATTGACTCCCATCCTCTTGTACAGTCTAATTTGAAAATGTCTCTTTTCTCCCTTGATTCATCTCTGTCCCCCTGTTACTGACCTTACAACAATACTATGGTCTGTGAGTCAAGCGATCTTAGTCTTTATTTTGAATCTGGTAGGCTTGCTTTTTGGCAAACACATTTTCTTTTCTTTAACTCGGTTTCTCCAACTGCAAAAAGGAGACAATAATGCTTTATAGTATTTTTTAAGAACCTATGATGAAAAGCAGCTATCTACATGCCATGTATTATTGTTATTTCTTTATTTCAGTTTCTCAAATGCATCCACATCAACATAATTTTTAAGGAATGATTTTGTAAATTCATGACACAATGTCCTTGCACACCTACTATATACGTATGCATAAAAGTGTCTTAGGAAACAGTTTATATGAATGATTCTTCTTCACATGACATCTCCAATATGGAGATTGTCAACCCACACATTTCATCTTTCACAGTTTCAAAGAGTTAAACTTCCATTTTTCTATGGTTGGTTACTAGTCCCTCTAGCAATGTTTCCAACATAATTGGATGTCTTTCTTCCTCTTCCTAGTTTGCCTATGATCTTGCCTAATAGTATGAAAGCTGTAGTCATTCTGCAATTGGCGAGCAATGTGTCCACAGAAAAATGTTATTCTCTTACCTGTACACTTATTAAATTAATCCTTTTCATCACTTCATCATTCATAGTTTTGGTTATCCAGCTATTTTTTAACATTCTTCCACAACATCAAAACTCAAATGCTCTGAGTCATCTCTGTGTTCTTTTTAAGTGTCCTGTTCTCACATTCATATCAGAGGGCTGATCATAGAATCATAGAATACTAGGACTGGAAGGGACCTCGATAGGTCATCGAGTCCAGTCCCCTGCCCTCAAGGCAGGACCAAATACTGTCGGGACCATCCCTGTTAGACATTTATCTAACCTACTCTTAAATATCTCCACAGATCGAGATTCCACAACCTCCCTGGGCAATTTATTCCAGTGTCTGACTACCCTGACAGTTAGGAACTTTTTCTTAATGTCCAAGCTGAACCTCCCTTGCTGCAGTTTAAGCCCATTGCTTCTTGTTCTATCCTCAGAGGCCAAGATGAACAAGTTTTCTCCCTCCTCCTTATGACACCCTTTTAGATACCTGAAAACGGCTATCATGTCCCCCCTCAGTCTTCTCTTTTCTAAACTAAACAAACCCAATTCCTTCAGTCTTCCCTCATAGGTCATGTTCTCTAGACCTTTAATCATTCTTGTTGCTCTTCTCTGGATCCTCTCCAGTTTCTCCACATCTTTCTTGAAATGCGGTGCCCAGAACTGGACACAATACTCCAACTGAGGCCTAACCAGTGCAGAGTAGAGCAGAAGAATGACTTCTCGTGTCTTGCTCACAACATACCTGTTAATGATCCTATGTAGCACTTCAGCGATCTAGTCTGGATGTATAATTTTAACTATATGAATGATGTAACACACATTAAGCGTGAATTACATTATACTGTGATGAGAGTAACTGATAGGTGAACATCTCTGCCATTAGCTTGTAAAACTGATTTTTTACCAGCCTTTAGGGCCAGATATTCAAAGTCATGCTCTCACGCATGTTTGCACAAATCTCAATGACAAAATTGCATGTGCAAAGCACATATTAGCTTGTTCAGTTGGCTAGTTATAGTCTGATATTTCTTTGCACATATTTTCAGTTACTCATCATATGTCATTTTATGCAGCTAATTTCGAAAATGTGCCCACCTCTCTCAGGGGTAAATTGCTTCAAAAATATGAAACCTAACCCCAGCTATTGCCCAAAATTCAGTCCCACCCCAGCAAATACCTTTAGTGAGGCTTTGAATGGTTGAAAGCTATAGTCTCTTTCCATTTTCTAGACATTGTGGTTGTGGTGTTGAATACAGTGCATCTTCTTTTTAAGCATAGAGCAAGCAAATGTGACATTTTTAACAATCTGCCTTTATAATAGCTCCCAGGGTTTGGAGGAAATGGATTTACTGATGTTGTTAACCATATTGAACAGTTCATTGATGCAAAAAATATATATATTTTTCTTCTTGACATGGCAAGGATAACTGAACAGAAAGACTCTTCTTTATTTTGGCACTTAACCATCTGTTTTTCTACCAGTCATGCAACAAATATATTTAATATTCTTTTGAAAGGAATTCAGCTGCATAGTATAACAAGACAACCTGTCATTTAAGCAACACTATGGTTGCATTCCAATCTCTGCCAATAATATATTGTGTAACCCTACCATAGATAATTTACTTAACCACTGTAAAATAGATATACTGATACATACCTATTTTATAGAAGTGTTATGAGGTTTAATGCTCTAATGCTTGCTCAGGTGCTTTGAGATCTATGCATGGAAACTGTTCTAGAAGGGCAATATGTGATATATTTAACTGACACAATAAAAATTACATGTACATAAGAAAATCAGCAAAATTAGAGAATCAGAAATTAGAGAATACAAAATGTTAAAATGGTATCAGTGTTGCCTGATTTAGTTTTAGGAGCTTTTTCTATGAGTGTGCATGTGTGTTTGGATATATGATTGCTCACCCAGAGTGCGTCTACACAGCACCCTTACCTCAAAATAAATGATGCCATTTGTGCTACGCAAATTGCATAGCTTATTTTGATGTTATTTTGAAATAGCTTGTTTTGAAATTTGGTGCTGCTAAATTTCAAAATAAAGCACTATTCTGAAAGGTCTTTTATCCCTCGTGCAATGAGGTTTACAGGGATGTCAGAATAGCAAGCCCATTATATTTCAATATAATGAGCTTGCTCTTAAGATGCAGAATAGCTATTTAGGATACTTTTGGTATCCTGAAGTATCTCCTCACTGTAGATGTAGCTCCAGATCTGAAAATGTACCCAAATATGAATGTTTTCCAAAGTTAATTTTAACTCTGTGAATGTACAGAGTCATCATTTTAGTGGATCCAGAGGTAATATTGCTTTTACCTTTTTACTTAAAGAAGAAACTAATATCCTTTAATTTCACAAGAAAAACCAAAAATCAGGATCAGGGAAAAGCTTCAGTTGTAAGGCTCCAATCCTGCAAACACTCACATGAATGATTAAGTTTATGAACCTCAGTAGTTTCAAGGGGAACCACTCCAGCATGTTAAGTAGTGTATTTTCTTAGATGTTTTCAAAATCAGGGCCTAAATGTGCTGAACATTGTTAAAATTGTGTGCTTTTGGAAAAAATAACCTTTGTTTGAAATTCAATAGTGACTGTCTTCTCTCTCTGTGTATGTGTGTGTGCACGCATGCACAAATATATATATATATATATATATATTGAAGAGGATTCTGAAATCTACTGAAATGTGAAATGTTCAACAGTGAAGTGAATGTACTTACACTGAAAAACTAAAGGCTTTTCCTATCCTTAATAAAAAAAAAAAGACCACCACTGTAGACTATATTGCTGCAAGAGAAAGACCATGATTAATGATGATGCTCTGATATGATGATGAAGGTTTCTTGTAAATAAAAAAAAAAATTAAACCAACCCCAATCATCCTAACAAGAAAAAAAATGCCTTGGTTTCATACCAGGTTTACTTTTTCAATAAAAGGAAACAGAGGAAGAAAATCGTGCGGAGAAAATGGAAGTTTTTGCTTTGAAAGATAAAATGATAAAGGCTTAGGCAAGAGGAATGAGAAATTCGGATCAGCTATGTGCAGTTTTCAGAAAAAAAACAGAAAGTTTTTTGTAAAGCTTCTTTTAGCTGATAGAAAGCACCCTGACCTAGGGCTGTTTCTAAGAATCTTTATGATATATATTCGCAGAAGCTGTCTGAGTCCAGCTTCTGTTATACACAGTAGATATTACTGATGATTGAACCCCACAATTTTCATTTTTCTTTAATTCAGTGTGGATAAACTTTCAAAATGTAGTAGCTTGATTCAGTGTCAGTCTTACATGTTCTTATAGAAGAACAAGAATTACTTTGGAGGGGTCAGGTTTTTTAAAAATCTTCCCTGTCTGTCCTTAGCTGGCCCTCACTACTCACTCCTTCCAGCTCTTCCTAAAAATGGAAAACATACTTGAATAGTGCCGCTCTTAGTCACCGTGATTTGCCCATCAATTCAACATCACAAATAGAGAGGCTACAGATACTGTTCTCACAGTTCTGATCTGATCTGATGTGTATCTGGAGCATCCATATCACTTGTCACAGAAATTTTTGTAAGAACTGCACCCCTTGGGACAGATCTGCTGCTCCTTACTACTTGTGGGGCCAGAAATAAGATGAAATTGTTATTTCATGAGGTATGTCACTGGTCCGGTCCTGGACTTTTTCATTGCCTGTATTAGAGTTAGATCCTGAAAAGAAGTTCACAGCTGGATCTGAAATTCACCAGTGTTCAAATATGCATACTCCAATGCTCTTATTAACACTGATTTCTAATCTTCTGGGTTCATATCTGTTTGTTGATTCATCATGATAGAGCTGTAGCTTTACAAAACAAAAAGAGTGAGATGTTCTAGTTGAGGGATTTATGCTGTGTTCAAATTTACAACCTCAGATCAATATTAAAATATCTACCTATTTGTCTAATTGTTTGTATTGTTAGCCAAAAGTTTAAGTCAAGTTTTCCTAGTAACCTGACCGCAACCAACACACAGAAATCTCCAGACTGAGCTAAGTGGAGCTTTAAATTTGAGCTCGCTGCCCTGTCACAGAGAATGTGTGTTTAAGTTGGGGTTTTCCTGATGTTGGACATAATAATGCAGGGGAATGAAGCAGCTGGAATTGCTTATCCAAAATCCAGTCATTCTGTATAGCTCATATGTTGTTCAGCAGTAGAGTCACTCTCACTCCACTCTCATTTGAGTTGTCCTAGCCAACCTAGCAGAGTAGAGTTACTGCAGTGTACTAATGCTGTAGTGAAGACAAGCCCATAGGTTGTGTCTGCACTACAGAGACTATGCCAGCATAACTATGTTAGGTTAGCTATCCTGGCATAACCTCATAGTGCAGGCAGTCTACACCGATGGAAGGAATTCTTCTGTCAGGCCTGGTCCACACTAAAACTTTACATTGAATTTAGCCGCATATGGTCAATTTTCTAAGTGATGCGTCCACGCTACCAAGCCTATTGCATCAACTTTAAGGGCCATTGAAGTCAATTTCAGTACTCCTGCTTTTCTCGAGTAGTAATGCTATTCCTGACCTTGCAAGGTTAAATTTACAGTAATGTAGATGCAGTGTTGGGCAAAAGTTGAGGTTATTGGCCTCCGGGAGACATCCTGCAGTTCCCCACTCTGATCGCTCTGGTCAGAACTTGTGTCTCTACTGCTCTCCAAGGGCATGTCTACACTAGGAAATTATTTTGAAATAGCTTATTTTGGAATAATAACTCATGAAATTAGTCTGAGGCAGGCTCCATTAATGTTTACATGTTACCTCAATTTAGAGTCCCAGGAAGCACTGGAGAGTAATTCGTTTGAATGACTCTGTAGAGTAGTTATTTTGAAATAGAGGTACTGGACTATTCCTAATAACTATTTCTAAATTAGCGTTATTCCTCATGGAAACAGGAATTATTATTTCAAATTAGCCAGCCCATTATTTTGAAATAATGGGCTTGGTAGTGTGGATGCTCTGCTTGTTATTTTGAAAGAAGGGGTGTTAGTTTGAAATAACTCCCTAGGTTAGACCAGGCCTAAGTGAGCACAAAAAGTTGAATTGCATTTCCCATGTGCCCATCATTGCAAGCACATTCAGAGTGAGCAGCACACCACGTCACACATTAACATGACTTCAACCAATTTTGGTAACACTGTGATGTTTGAATAAATCTGTGAAATGGCCCTTGTGATCAATCAACACCTGCAGCACCATGTAGAAGTACCCCTTCTGGTTTATGTACTCCATGGGAAGGTGATCAGGGCCAAGAAGAGGAAGTATATTCTGTTTATCATCTCACTACAGTTAGGGAACTTCATCACAGCAAAGCCGTGGTATACAATATTTCCCAGGGTCACAAGCCTGTGTAGCAGAATGGTATTGATCGCCTTCACTACTTGTATAACACTGTCTATTTCCCCACTCCATATTGAGTCCCCACTGAATGGTAGCTTTCTGATGTTGCATGCTTCCATAGGGCAATTGCCACAAACTTTCTCCATGGTCATAGGGGATCTCATCCAGTATTCTGGAGCCTCGTTGCAGGTGCAAGCCATTCACAAAGTTCCAAGAACATGGCCTTGTACATTCGGAAGTTCTGCAGCCATAGCTGATTGTCCCATTTCTGCATCACAATGCAACTCCACCAGTCTGAGCTTGGCATTGCACTATGCCCAGGCATTGACTGGTGGCTGTGTTAGCATCAGGGCCTCCATGCCACACCAAAGTTCATCCTTGTACTCTTCCTGCCGGAGCAACATACACATGCTCTTGAAGTAGTGTGTCATTAGACACATCACATGTTACCATCACAATGGCTTGTTGTTGCAAAGTGGGCTCCATGCTCGCATTGCTAAGGCAGCTACGCAGGCAACCAGGTCATAAAAAGGTATGAGCACATTGCCTCACCTTTAACTCATGCAAGGGGAAGAGATTAGACAAGTGCATTATGGGACATTGCCAACATGAGCCCATATCTGCACAATTTTGGTCCCAGTGGGCACCATGAGCATAGCTCAGAATGCAAAGCTACCCATGGTTCATCACTTTCCGAGTCAATGGTAGACAGTCAATGGGGACGTGTTACTTCAAACTACATTCAATTCTTCCCCATAGTGAGAACATGGACCTTCAACTTCACAAAATCAGATAGTAAGAACCATATTAGGTTCGACTTTACCTTGCAGCATAGACATGCCCTCAGTGTAAGAGCACCATTTCCCTAAACGATGATAGCAATATCAATGGGCATTCTTCTATTGTGATAAGTATGTCTAGAGTAGGTTGTTCACATTAGATCAACATAGCTTTGCTGGATAAGTTTGGGGGTTTTTCACACCCCTGACTAGCATTGCTATTGCAACCTAACTTTTACTTGTAAATCAGAATTTTCTCTTTTTAAGCTCTTTGGGCATGTAGCACGTGTCTACACAAGCCGCCTGTTATTTCAAAATATTTTTCAAAATAACGGGCATGCTATTTCGCCATCCCAGTAAACCTTGTTGCACGAGGGATAAGGGATGGCTCGAAATAGTGCATTATACTGCATTGTCTGTGCAGACATGCCAAATTTCAAAATAAGCTATTTCGAGTTAAGAGTGCTGTGTAGATGCACCCTTTGTCTATGTCTACACTGGCGGGATCTTGTGCAAGAACAGCTGTCCACACTGCCCACCCACTCTTGCGCAAGAATATTTACAGTACGGTTTCGGAAGAAGGACTTCTTGTGCAAGAGCTATGCTCTTTTCTAATAATTTTAAGCCCTCTTGCGCAAGAAGGTGTGTGGATGGGAGGCAGGGGTTTCTTGTGCAAGAAAGCCCTATGGCTAAAATGGCCATCAGAGTTCTCTTGCGCAAGAGAGTGTCCACACTGCCATGGATGCTCTTGCGCAAAAGCACATGGCAGTGTGGACATGTTCTTGTGCGAGAGTTCTTGCTCAAGAACCCGCCAGTGTAGACATAGCCTTTGAGAATAATGAACAGGAAAAGGGGCTCAACTCTGATCAGTTAAGCATTTCAGTCTAATTACCTAATGCTAGTTCTTAGTCAACTTTTATTCATTGATGACATATTTAACCAAATCTACTAATCTACTGAAGAGAAAGTCAGTCTTTGTTTGTCTGTCTGTCTGTCTGTCTCTTTCTTTCTTTCTTTCTTTCTTTCTTTCTTTCTTTCTTTCTTTCTTTTCAGAATTTTTTCTCCTAAATTATCTGATGTTTTTGTTTTGTTTCCAAAAATGGGACCCCATTCTGTCACTTAGCAATGGGGACATGGTTTGCACTTTATGCTGCTGACAGGCTACTACAGTATCTATAATGTCCCTGTAGAGCGAATCAGCATGTCAGAGTCACAGACTTCACCTTCAGCATGAAGTATAGTACCCAGTGTTGGTGTTAACAAGAGCTCTGTTATAATAAGCACATTCCTCACTTACAAAGTTGAGTCTGGAGACACTGTTTTAGAATGTTGTAGTTCAGCAGATGTTTCTAGTCAATATCAGAAGTGCCTCAGTTCTTTGAATGATCAGGAATTAAATGCCTTCCATGAAATCTGCAAAATGGATGTTTAAAATAACACAGCAATATTTTATTTATAATGTACCTTTCAGTGTCAGTTTAGGTACATGGAGGAAACATATTGTTATGGAGATTTCCTTCTGAAATCGGTGATTGCTGATAGTTAGAAAGAGTTGTTCTTGGTCTTCTTGTGATTAAACAAACAGGCTCTAAAGGTTTGTGTCTAAACACTGTACTATTTACATTTCTCCGAATGCTTGTATTTTCTATAAATGGTAGCAAGGTAACAGAAAAACTGATAGTTTTTACCCTTTAGGAAACACTGGTAATGCGGAGAGAAAATCTATTATTCAAAAGGTAGAGTGAGCATTTTGTTGCATATAGTAGTTAATGTCTGTTTGAAAAGGAGGCTGGTTATCTATTATGCACACATACTGCTGTCTGCAAGCATTGAGTCAGTGATTAATACAGAACTTCAGACATCTCTATTCAGTGACCAGAATTATGCATGTTTGATCATTTTCAAATGTGCTTGTCTTTCTCTTTGTTAAATAGCAGATTGGTGTGCACAAGATGTGGCTAAGTGGCCATGAGTTTTTCTAATTCCTTCTTTAACTTGTTTTAAGGTGTTGAGAAACCATAATATAGACAAGAATTGACTTACAGTGCCAATGAATTTTTCAAAAGTAGTGAAAAAACTTTGTCACATATTTATGCAGCATCAGTAATCCCAAGAAATCCAAAAGCACTTTACTGAAATACACATAGGGTAATATCATTTCACCCAACACTGACATCCTACCATGCTTTATGAGTGCACAGAAACACTTTGCAATAGTTTAAGACAGGAAGAGAAACGGAAAGGCAGATCCATTTAGAATTTCAGAAGAAAGGTTAGCTGGACAGACTGTAATTACGTATTCTGGAATTTGGCCATGAAGCTGTGTTTAACACCCCTACTCTTCTGAAAAGGCTATGTGTTCTTTCATGACCAGAAATGATCAGGAAATCAGCTTTAGGTCTCACACAAAAAGGGAGTACCTTCAGCAACACACTTAGCTCAAGCTATGTTGGAAAATGGAGATGTTATTGATTCAGAGGGATCTGTGTCAATTTACATAATCTAAAAGCCTGGATCCACTGATTTAAATTGAATTACTTCTGATTTACATTAGTATGGATGTGGTAAGAATTAGACCCAAGGTTCTCCTGGTTTTTTTTTCTTGGGGAAAGGCAACTCACTCATGAGACTCTAGCTCATTTGTTAGGTATTTCCAGAGCAGAATAAAAGTTGTGCCAAAAGTTGGAAATGACATGTGGTTTGAGCTCAGAGACCAAAAACTATTTAATTAACAAGCTTATAAAGTTTATTGTAACTTGAAACATGATCACACAGGAGAAGACTTGGTGCCCCATTCACCATGTTATGTAGACTCTTCGACATTTCCTCAAGGACTTTTAGGCAGTATTTGTTCAAGCCATTCTTTGACACATGGATTTTTATCATGTTTAATTGGGACTACAAGGCCAAGGGAAACACACCACACTTCACACTAGTTTCTGAGGCAATTTTAAGAGTTAGTTTGCATCAACTATAAATTAACTAGAAAGACAACACATATTGTTTAAAAAAAAGAAAGGCACAAACATTTTATGAAAATGCTCTTACTGAAGTAGCCAATTTGCCTTTAATATTCAAATGGAAATAGAGAATGATTCTGAGCAATCCTATATTATTTAAAACACACACATTGCATACTTGTAATCATTTTGATATAAAAAGTTATGCTGAGAATTAAATTGAATGGAATTAAGTCCAGCAAAATTTAGTGGCACTTTTGACCTGACAATTTTCAGTGGAGTAGTTATGTTGGTCCCAGGATGTGCTAGAGAGATGGTAGATGTTTGATAATATCTTTTAGTAGACTAATTTCTATTGGTGGAAGGGACAAACTTTCAAACTTCACAGAGCTATTCCAAATCAGCTATAGAGAATATAATCAAAATGGCTGAGCTTAAATACATGGAGGGACAGCTTATTCAGCGTAAGGGGTTGACATATGCTGCACTTGAAATCAAGTGTATGGTTAAGAGTTACCAGGCAGAAGGGTTTGTTACAAACTGTTGTAATGAACCATAAAACCAGTGTTTCTGTTGAGTCCAAGATGTTTTGAATGTGTCTTTTTTTCTCAACTGAATTCACAAAGCAAAATGATAAAAAAGAAAAATTCCCTCTTGCTCATGGCTGGATACTATTCACCAAGTGATGGCTCCATATCTAATCTCTCAGGGTATGTCTAAACTTGCCCCCTAGTTCGAACTAGAGAGGCAAATGAAGGAGACCGAAGTTGCTAATGAAGCGCAGGATTTAAATATCCCGCACTTGATTAGCATAGTCATGGCCGGTCGCCATTTTGGAAATTGACTAGCCCGATTTAACTTGCCGCGTTTAGACGCGGTACTCTGAGAAAAACCCCTTAACTCGAATTAACTGGTACTCCTCCTCATACTGCATTAGCAACTTCGGTTGCCTTCATTTGCCTCTCTAGTTCAAACTAGGGGGCAAGTGTAGATGTACCCATAGTCCTTGAATATTATCAAAACCTCAAATGAAGAAACCTGTATATCAACTTGAAAAGACAAGTCTGGGAACAAGTCTGTGGGACACTACAGGCATGTCTACTCTTCAGACAGAAGACATGCCTGTAGTTTGACACTTCAGGAGATGTTACTACATGATAGGACAGCTTCTCCCAGTGGTGTAGTTAATGTGACTTTACAAGAGATGGTAGTTATAGAGACTGAAGAAACCCTTGTGCTGAGAAAGCATTTTCTACACCAGTATAACAGCATTGCTCAGGGGTGTGGATTTTTCACACCTCTGAGTGAATGTAATTATACCACTGTAAATTTATAGTGTAGACTTGGCCTGAAAAACATGGATTTCACAGAGATACTGATTTTACAGCTCACTGCAACAATTTCTATCACACCCTATTGCCTACTAATCCTTAATTGAACACTTCATTTTAAGTGGTCTCCTATAGCATGTGTGAATCCCTTATGCTTAACAATCTGCCTCACCTTGTATTTAGCTCAGACATTCTGGTTACTTTCTTCAGACCTGAGGAAGAGCAGGAGGATAATTAAAAGGGAAAAAAAGGGGTTATGTGAAACTTTATAAAACTCAACTTTAAGGAAGAAGGTTTTAATTTACAAATGTTTTTCTTCTGAGTGAAATGCCTGTTAGAAAAGTAAATAGATCAAGAAAGCATTTGGCATTTTGAACAATTTCATTACTTGAGGTCTGCCTCAGAGGGGAAAAAAAGCAAGCTCTTTAGACTTAGAGGTTTTTTACAGGTCAATTTTGTAGCCAAAGCTCCAAAATGTTTTACATTCCTAGATTCTCTATACTCTCCTACATCCTTCCTCTTTAGAACTATTCCTGCTGACTGTCGTTATCAAATTTTCCCAGAATTCAAATTTCCCCAAAAGCTGCTGTTATGAGTAATTTCAAGAATTTATCAGTAAAAATCTAATCAAAGAGTGTGATAGTTTCTTTTATCTCTGACAGGGAGCCAAAGCTGAGGGTAGCAGGTCTGGGATATCTTCTAGTTTCACTAAGTTCTAGGAACACTTCTGAAGTTGATTTTTGCTCACCTGCCCGTGTGTTTTGTGTGCTTCAATTGATTTAAAAAAGGAAGAACTGATAACTTTAAAATCATTTTAATGTAACTAAAATGAACTGTTTGCGAAAAGTTTTACATAGTCGTAGGAGTTTGTGTCTGAATTCTCTGGGCCTAATTCTGATTTTTGTATGTGAAGGAAAATTCAGAATAACACCAGAAAGCTCAGAGCAGATGCTCCAGAAAGACATTCATTCAAATGAGAGCAGAAGGTAGCTCTTTACTTCCATTATTGCAGTCCTCAATTTGTCACCTGTAAAATATGTATGTATAAAGCTACATATTAAGTTTTATGTGGTGAAATACCTGATCCTGACCTCATTTACACTATTGTAAATTTGGAGACAATAGTTATACTAGAGTAAAGAGCACAACAAGATCCCCCACTGTTTGTGAAATGCTTTGTGACCCCCAAGTGAGAGATTCAATATCATAAAAAGGACAGATCTGGAAGAGATAGTAATATCTACAGCAATGACAGCCTCATTTTCCTCTAAGAGTACCTAAGGGTACGTCTACACTAGCCCTCTAGATCAATCTAGGGAGGCTAATGAGGGCGACCAAAATTGCAAATCAAGCCCGGGATTTAAATATCCCGCGCTTGATTTTCATGTTCCCAGCCGGCAGTGAAACAGGATTCCGATTTAAAGCCCTAACTCGAATTAGCTGGTATTCCTTCTGCAATGAGGTTTACCAGCTAATTCAATTTAGGGGCTTTAAATCAGAATCCTATTTCACTGTCGCGTGTAGACGCGGGCAGTTACTCCAGGCTAGTCAATTTCTAAAATGGCGACTGGCCGGGAACATGCAAATCAAGCACAGGATATTTAAATCCCGGGCTTGATTTGCAATTTTGTTCACCCTCATTAGCCTCCCTAAATCATCTAGGGAGCTAGTGTAGACGTGCCCTAAGTAAGTTTTGAACATACCATATGCCCCTAAGGGTAAATGGCCAGTGCACTATCCCACTGGATTATTTCATTTTAGCATGCAGAATGTAATTGGGGGTTACATTCCATGTCATTTCAGCTGGGTTTCTGTGAAACCTATTATTTCAGATACAGATCATTCATCTTCAAAAGTAAAAGATTTCTGATTTAGAAAAATGTTAGTAACATTACTGCTATTTTATAATGGGTCAGGTTAAAGTTTACACATTCTTGATTTTAACCCCAGCTTGCTGAGATCATGCTACTGTATATTAAAGAATTAAAATACCACTCACCTAGACCTTCATTAGTGCAACAATTCATTAAACCATCCAAGTGTGAAACATGAGGAATTTGATGGCTCTAAAGATTGGGAATAGCATATGGAGTCTTTCACCTCTAGCTTGCTGGTGTGAATCCAGCCTAGCTCAGTAGTCAGCAATTCTGAATTGTTACCATCTAATCAGTGACTCATGGGATATTATTTGGTGCTTTCAGTGGAGTTGCAAGATATTTACATCACAAAATTTGCCACCACATCCAGAACCTGTCATGATTTCAGCAGAGGGGTTGAAAAAGAGCAAACAAACTGAACTTGGAGGCACACAGGGGAAACAATCTCAGAGGGGTAGCTGTGTTAGTTTGCAACAACAAGCACTCTGCGGCACCTTAGAGACTAACTGATCTAGAAATTTATTAGTCTGTAAGGTGCCACAGGACTGCTTGTTGTTTTTATAGGCGAAACAGTGTGGCAAAACTCACACTGGGGTCAGCTGTCCCCCCTGGGTCACAGAGAAAAATGAAGACAATTTTGAAAGGTTTCAATCCACCATCTTTCTCGAACGCTACATTCACTAATAAATATATCAGACAGTGGAATATGAATAAATGTAGGCAGGAAATTAGATGAAGGTTTCTAATCCTCAAAATAGTGAGGTTCTGGACAGCCTCTCAATGGGAGCAGGGTCAACCAGATGCATAGCAAAGGGGGACAAGAAGCGGCAGTTGCCCTCAGGGCACCAAGCTAGGGCCAACCCCTCCTAATTGCATTTAAGATGGAGCTTTATATGATTATGAATGGGATTATATGATGGGGACACTTATGATAGCAGGGATCTGGTCTTGATGATCAAGGAGGTTCCTTTCAGTCTTATGACTTAGGTCCTACAATTCTGTTTTCTGTGTTCGCTACCTTTATATGTGAATAATCTTACTACAGTACCTGTCTGCCAGAGGAGAGAGCTGGAAGGCATTTCAAGATGGAAGGCTCTACAGAAAGAAAGACACACTCTGCTCTCTCATGTGGGAAAAACATGCAGGTGATTTGCCTCAGTTTTTGATTACCTAGAAGCACAAAATTTGGCTGATGGAAGATTAAGAAGCAAAGTTAAATGCTAAAACAATAGCCGAAAAGATATAATAAATTTAACCCCAACATTAAATCTGAACTAATTTTCTTTAGTTCAATTCAAATATTCACACTCTTCTTGGGAATTACTAATATCTATCTATCTATCTATCTATCTATCTATCTATCTATCTATCTATCTATCTATCTCAGTAATTCCATAGAAGCGGGAATACATATTTATAGTCACTTAGGCAAGCACTCTGCCCAGGAGTGTTGCTGCTATCCAATTGGGATTGAGCCATCCTTGCTGCTTTGATGTAACATAAGTTTCTGTGTAGCAGGTGGTCTTTCCTGCTGTTTATAGTGCAGTCATGGGAGGTCTGTCAGATGTAACAGCTCTTCTATATCTGCATGGAATCTGGGAAAATCACAATGGAACAGATGGAAATATAGTCATGTAGCCCACCCCACCTTCTAGCTGCAGCTTGTAAAATTCTGCAAGTATGATCCACTCACCAAAGAGAGAGAGAAAAAAAAGTCTGATAGGTTGGTTTCCCAACTGCTAGGGGATAATCATTTTGTTTATACAAAACTCTAAATATGGGAATTAGGAAAAGAAAACAAAACCAGCAAACAGTTTAAATGATCACAGCTGCTCTGTGCGTATATTTTACAATTACATTCCAGATTTCAGTAGGTAAACACTAGGAAATTGGAAATTACCCCCCCAATCCACCATGCCAATTCTAAGGTTTTGTTTCTCCTGCTAGAAGCTGATAACCCCCTCCCAAAACCATTTTACAACAGCATCAATTTTTAGCACAGAGAGACACTTGTCAGGGAGCTTGCCTAGAAAAACTTGCCAGTTTTCTCAGATTGTTCACACACACAGAGGCCTGAATTTGTAATAATCCTCACCTCCCCAAAGGGTTAAAGATGGGCCGATAAGTTTTTTTCACATTTTAAATCACATTGAGAATTCCAGATTAGTACAGTTTGTAACTTACAACAGTACATGTTAAACATCTAAAACAAAGAGTTATGGATCAAATGGAGCTGCTGATTTAAAAAAAACCAATACTTTCTTAATGACAATAAGTCAAATTTTCAAAACAGCTCTGTTACCGATTAAGCTTAAAATAAGTGGTTGCATTAAAGAAATTTCAGAGTACTGCATATGGAAGCATTTTTGGAAAATTCAGCCCTTATTTAGGCATATAACAGGGATCTGAGTTTTTAAAAATGTATCTGGCAATATAATTTAATTAAAATCCTCTTCTGCATCAATTCTGCCCTATTTCCTTAACATTTCTCTTTGTCCTTTTCTTGTTTAGTCTCACTTAATGGTTGCACAAGGGGAGAATTTGTACTGCCATCAATCCTATTTATCTTTGATAAAAGCTTTCATATCTATAATACTATATAGATATTAACTAATTAACTCTTATAATGTCCCTGTGTGGAAGAGGAAGAATTAGTCTGTGATTAGGGCACTAGCCTTAGTCTCTTAAAACTTGGATTGAAGCACTACTTCTATCAAGACTTCTATGTCTTGAGCAAGTCAGCCTCAGTTCCCCATCTGTAAAATGAGGGATGAGGGGGAGTGAGGACTCGGAAGTGCACAGAGGCAATGGGAATGGGATGTTAAAATACACAATTATTGTTTGCCTTAATAAAGATTATTTCTATTCATCTTTAATAGACCCCTGGGTCTAGTGAACCGTGACCATTAATTATTTCACTAATCAGAACTGTCTCATTTTTGTCTTGCACTCCATTATCTGTTTGTTGTATTCATTTGTTGCTCCTGCTGGTAACTATGAAAAAGACACATCCGTGTTTGTTACTTTTTTATTGGATACCAGCAGGAATATCTTTACATTAGGGCTACGTCTACACAGGCACCCTTTTCCGGAAAAGGGATGCAA
>CM057848.1:32928488-32976636 GCA_030068395.1 Apalone spinifera
GGGAGCTGGCAGACTGCTCCTGGGGAGCGGTGGAGGGGTGGCTGCCAGTGGCTTTCTGGCTCATGTTTTGGAGCCACTGGGTCAGGGGCCCTGGTGGCCATTTCTGGCTCTGGGCTGGCAGGCTTGAAGCTGGCACAGGCACTGTGGCCAGAATCTACCCCTTTAATGGCTCTGGGGCTGGGGGAGAGGAGAGTAAGTTTTCCTGGTTATGCCCAGAGTGGCCACCAGGGCTCCCTGGGAAGGGCTGGAGGTCCCCTATTTCAAATTAAATGTCTACACAGCACTTAATTCAAAATAGCTATTTCGAATTTGGCATTACTTCTCATAGAATGAGGTTTCCCAAATTTGAAATAAGCACTCCACTATTTTGAATTAATTTTGAAATAGTGGTTTGCATGTATAGACGCTATTAAAATCAATTTAAAATAATGACTGTTATTTCAAATTAACGTTGCAGTGTAGACATACCCTAACAAACAGAATTTTTGCTGTGAGCTGGGTATTTAATAATTGGAAGTGACAGAGGTGAGAATTACCTGGAATTGTTGGTCAAATATAAGATAACTATGAGCCTGCCAATGTGATGGTGCCATAAAAAAGGCTAACACAATCCTGGGCTCCATTAGGTGAATTCCTGGTGTTAGAGATAGGGAAAATGTTAGTTCTATTGTAGAAAGTACTGATGAGATCTACTTTAGATTATTCTGTGCAATTCCAATCTCCCATGTTTAAGAAAGATGTGTTTAAATTGGAACTAGGGTTGAGAGGACTATAGGCTGATCAGAAGAATGGAGAACCTCCCTACCAAGATGAGACTTGTGTAGCTTGGCTCATTTGCTCTAACAACATGAAGGCTAAGAGGGGATCTATGACTGCTATCTATAAATCCATGAGAGAGACAGACCCCAGGGAAGGTAAGGAGTAATTTAAGTTAAGGGCCAATGCGAGTACAAAAACTAATGGATATAAACTTCTGTCAACAAGTTTAAGTTTGAAATTAGGTGAAAGTCTCTAAAAATCAGAGGAGTGATGGAGAGTAGTGACTCGAAAAAAACCTAAATTCTTTGAAGACTTAGCTTAACAATTTTATGGAGGGGATGATATGATGAAATTGCCTACAATACCATACGGCCTTCCATGACTGCAATTAGCAAATATCTCCTATATCTGGAGATGATGCACTAGATGGGGAGGGATCTGAATTATGCCAAGAACAAAACATGTCAAACAAACCTAATAGTTTTCTTTGGCAGCACAACAAATCTTGTGGGATGAGGCAGGAGTAGGGGGAGAAATGGTATACCTTGGCTCTAGAAAGGTTTTTGATACTCTTTTGTATGACCTTTTGTAACAGGATTGTAATCACCTCTTGCAAACACCACTGGCCAAATGCATAGGTCTGCCCTCTTTCTCTCTGCCTGTTTGTGGGAGGCTTTTACTGATGCAGCCCTTTAACCAAGTCATATACAGTCTGTCTATGAGATAAAAGCAAAACAAACCTGTTTCAGGGTACAAGACCAACAAAGGCCTCTCTCTGTGTCCTCTGTAATGTCTCTTTCAGTTTTTCTCTGAGTCAGAATAGATTGGTGCCCCAGAGCTACTTCCCTCAAAGCAACATCATTGCCTTCTCAGTCTGGCCACAGCTATTCACCTGGGTCACTACAGTTCAGTTCCCCTTCTGGGGTGCAACAAAGTCCAGGGCATTTTCCCAGTGGCTGGTGTAGGGATCTGGGCTCACCCTCTACTATGGATTCAAACCCAGGGACCCTATAGATAGTAGCCATCCTCAGTGTCCCTTTAAATGAACTGCATTGATGATATAATTCCCTGGGCTATAATTTTCCTAACAAATTCCCAGCAGTCAGCTTGGAGCACTATCATCTCTCCTTCAGCTCTAGCCAAGTACTGAACTAGCTGTGTCCCTGCTTCTCTTCCTATATTAGCCTGCTGGGCTCTGATTGACTGCTTCCCACACAGCTGCTAAAGGCACACTGGAGGACCTTTCTACTGCCCTTTTCTGGGAAGGTGTGTGTTAGGCTATAAGGACTCTAAGGCTGCGTCTAGACTGGCATGATTTTCCTCAAATGCTTTTAACGGAAAAGTTTTTCCGTTAAAAGCATTTGCGGAAAAGAGCATCTATATTGGCACGGATGCTTTTGCGCAAAAGCACTTTTTGTGGAAAAGCGTCCGTGCCAATCTAGACGCGGTTTTGCGCAAGAAAGCCCCGATCGCCATTTTAGCCATCGGGGCTATTTTGCGCAAAATGGTTCTGGATTGTCTACACTGGCCCTCTTGCACAAAAGCATTTGCGCAGGTGGGCTTTTGCCCGAGCAGGAGCATCAAAGTATTGCACAAGAAGCACTGATTTTATACATTACAAAGTCAGTGCTCTTGTGCAAATTCAAGTGGCCAGTATAGACAGCTGGCAAGATTTTGCGCAAAAGCATCCGTGCCAAAATCTTGCCAGTCTAGACGTAGCCTCTGGGTATGTCTACACTGCAGAGTTTTTTTCAGAAAAACTGCCATTTTTCCAAAAAAAACTTCACTTACGTCCACACAGCAATTGTGTTCTTTTGAAAAAAATTGAAAAAACAGAGGGGTTTTTCCGACATTGGTAATCCTCTTTCTACAAGGAAGAAGCCTTTTTCTGAAAGCTCTTTTGGGAAAAAGGCATCTGGGGAAGGGGAAGAGGGAGTTCTTGCAAAATAAGAGGAAAGAAGAAAAAGCACAGGTGCCCTGGTGGCCACTCCATCCATAGTAATTACAGCGTCCATTCAGTGTGGATGCTATCTTTCGAAAAAGCAGATCGCTCTTTCAATGTACTTTTGCTGTCTAGACGCTCTTTCAGAAGAAGTTTTTCAGAAGATCTCTTCTGGAAAAGCTTCATCTGAAAGAAGCGTACAGTCTAGACATAGCCTAATGGGGCCACAGGAGCTTATCCACCCATCACATCTTCTCATAAGCAAACTACAGAAATACAACCTATGTGCCTAACTGGTTGGAAAACTGTTTCCAGAGAGTAGTTATCAGTGGTTCAAATTCAATGAGGCAAAATGCAAAGTACTCCATTTAGGAAGGAACAATCAGTTGCACACATACAAAATAGGAAATGACTGCCTAGGGAGGAGTACATTAGATGAGAATCTGGGAATCATAGTGGATCACAAACTAAATATGAATCCATGGTATAACACTGTTGCAGAAAAAGGAAACAATTTTGAGGCGAATTAGCTAGAGTGTTATAAGAAAGATGTGAGAAATAATTTTTCTGCTCTGATTAGACTTCATTTGGAGTATTGTGTCCAGTTTTGGGCACCACATTTCAAGAAAGACATGGAAAAAATTGAGAAAGTCCAGAGAAGAGCAATAAAATGATTAAAAGTCTAGAAAACATGACCTACAAGGGAAGATTGAGAGGGGTCATGATAACAGTTTTCAAGCACAAACAAAGTTATTACAAGGAGGCGGGAGAAAAAATGTCCTCCTTATCCTCTAAAGATAGGACAAGATGCAATGGGTTTAAATTTCAGCAAGAGTGATTTATGTTGGACATTAGATAACACTTCCTGTCAGCTGATTAAACATTGAAATCTAAGGAGGGTGTGCATATACCGCATACCTTGCCTATGGGCTTGTGGAAGCTGTTGGACCCCCTGAGCTGGCATAAATAAAAATATTGCCTTTGATGATTATGGAGTTCTGTTTAGTTATAGCCATTAAGGATCTGGCCCTTATCTTTGCAGAACTCCCTTTTTATCCATTTCTTTTTCAGATAAAGCACTTTGGTCTCACTGCTCCCTTCCTCCTATTGCATGCCTCCCTTCCTCCTATTACTTTGCATGGACTACTCTTATTTACCAAAGAAATAATAATAATTTTTCCCTTTGCCTCTATTGCCCTTCCAGACTGGGCTGTTCTTTCTGGTCCCAATACATGAAGGTATACCGATGGCTATAAGCTACGTAATCTGGAAGCCCCTGCTTCACTCATCCCTTCTACCTGGGCTATCACTGAGAAACAATGTTGTTTTCACTAATTGGACAAAAGGGAGAAAGCCATTGAGTGCCTCCCAGGCCTGTGCCTCATTACAAGGCACAGCATTCATTTTAGACCAAAAATCTGCATCTGTTTGACACAAATCTCTTGTTATCTCTCTTTTTATTGCTATAAATTATTAATGTAAGAAGCAACACAATTTGAAACTGAAGTTGCAAAAAACTTTGTGTTTAAGTTAAAGCCAAATCCCCTGTAATTTTTCATGCTGCCTCCTCTGCTCTTGGAATGGTGTCTTTCACTATAGCTCTTTGACTCACATTTTAAAAGCTAGTAGAAACCAAAGGGACGTGAATCTCAGGGTACCATTTTGCAAGTGACTTACAGTGGGCAGACTGTTTCCTTGTCACTAAGGGATATTGTTCAGAAGGAGTAGCAGGTCATAGGACACAATAACTGATATAACTCTTGCAGAGATCATCCTATCAGGAAGCAAGGCAGAACAATGGGCTTCGCCTACACTGCGAGATCTTCCGACAATAAAATATGCTAATGAGGGACTAATTTGCATGAGTCATGATCTCATTAGCATATTTTCTGCCATTTCTTTTTGCACAAGGGGTTTTTGCAGAAAAAGAAACAGTGTGGAGAGGGGTTTTCTGCCTTTGAGGCAAAATGATCTTGCACAAAACGGGGTTTTTGCACAAAAAAACCCCATCCACACTACTTCTTTTTGCACAGAAAGAAATGGCAGAAAATATGCTAATAATATCGCAACTCATGCAAATCAGTCCCACATTAGCATATTTTTTGCTGGAAGATCTCTTATTGTAGATGAAGCCCAAGAGAGAGGGAGCCCACATCAGCTAAACCTTTGTGCAGCACTGAGTGCTTGTAACTTTTCAGAGCAACAGCATCAAAGCATGCCACTTAGATGAGGCAGATACTCAGGGCAAGTCTACTCTTAATCCTCAGTTGATGATCTGGAGATTGATTTTCTGGGATTTGTTTTTGTGAGTCTAATAAGAACTGCTAAATTAACCATTGATGGCACTCCCATCAACCCTGGTACTCCAGTCTTAGGTTGACTTTCTTTCCTAGGCTACGTATACACTACAAGGTTTTTGCACAAAAACGGGCATTTTTGCACAAAAACTGTCAGAGCATCCACACCTCAAGTGCATTTTTGTGCAAGAATATAGACAGAACAGAGGGTTTTTCCTGGTAGAGTTATTCCTCTCCCAACAAGGAATAATTCCTTTTTGCACTACAACTCTTGCACAGAAAGGTAGGTGTGGATGTTCCAGAGGGTTTTTTGTGCAAGAAACCCCTATCAGAAAAAGCATAGGTACTCTGATGGCCATTCTGTGAATGGCAATCAGAGCTCTCCTGTGCAAGACTGTCCATGCAGTATGGACACTCTCTTGCGCAAAAGCAAAAGCTTTTGCAATGTGCTTTGAGGTCTGGACATGCTTTTGTGCACGAAGATTTTACAAACGATCTCTTCAGCAAAAGACTTCTTCCACAAAACCCCTGCAGTGTAGATGAAGCCTTACTGTAGGCCTGGCTTCAGAGGGAGTGAGTCTTGTTATCAGCCCAGTACGAGCAGGAGTTCACAGAGCTAGAGTCCATAGAATCATAGAATCTTAGAACTGGAAGGGACTTCGAGAGGTCATCGAGTCCAGTCCCCTGCCCATATGGCAGGTCGAAGCACTGTTTAGATCATCCCTGGCAGGTGTCTACTTAATTAGTTCTTACGTATCACCAGTGATAAAGATTCCCCCAGGCAATTTAGTCCAATGATTAACCACCCTACCAGTTAGAAATTTTTTCCTAATGTCCAACCTAAAGCTTCTTTGCTGCAATTAAAGCTCATTGCTTCTTATCCTATCATCAGAGGCCAAGGAGAACAATTTTTCTCCCTCCTCCTTGTAATACCCTTTTAGATACTCGAAAATCACTATCATGTCCCCTTTCAGGGTACGTCTACACTTGCTCTCTAGTTCAAACTAGGGATGCAAATGTAGGCGACCAAAATTGCTAATGAAGTGAAGATTTAAATATCCCGCACTTCATTAGCATGATCTCGCTGGCACGTTACTCCGCTCAACAGCTGTTTCGAAAGTGAAAGTGCGTGCCGCGCCACGTTAGTTCAAACAAAACCCCTTCGTTTCGACTAACGTTATTCCTCAAAAAATGTCTAGAACCTTGCAAGACTGAGCTCTATAGTCGTTCTTCATTTTACTTCCTGTTATTGCATGTCATCTCACAACAAACAAAAATAGTAATTTCATAATAGTTTTGTGGTTTACCCTCCTAAATGATTAATCGATTATGTACATATTTCCTATATCCACCTTAATTGTGAGGTGCGATTTAGAATGGAACAATAGACAATGGTCCTGAGGGCAAACTCATTTACTAGGGTGTAACTACATTTACAGCAATAGTGCTACAGTGATGTAAGTGAAAGGAGAATCAGGCCTGCATATGTTGCCTTTTTTCTTTGAGAGTTTCTTTCTTCCTGTCTATGAAAAGACAGGAAAGAGAGGGAGATGGTGGGGGATGGAGAACACATATTCAAATACCCATTATCCTTTCCTGTTCATCTCTTCTGATCTGTCACATATCACATGTTTCATCCTTGCAGGCATATGGTGAAGATTAGTGATAATAGCTGCAGCATGTCAATCCTGGCCCACCACACCTCTGTCTGACACACTAGATTGCTGAGTGACATTTGCCTTGACAGAAATAGTTTTGTTTTTTACACTGTTCCATACGCCAAGGATGCCCTCAATAAAGGTGAAGAACAGAGGGTTGTGTTTTTGTCATAGCTGATTTTCATGATATCCAGGCATCCGGTTAATACTCGGACTGCAAGGTAAATGGATAAAGCTGAGCCATTAACTCACCAAATCATGGATGTGATGGATGTTCTGATCACAAAATAACTATAAGAGATCTGTGGTTCTCTCACTTATCCATGATTCACATTTATTTGATTAACATTATGTAGAATCTTTCACTCTATGAATTGATCATGACTATTCAAAATGACTCCTGAACTAGTCAAACTACAGAGAAAGAAATATAGACATAAGACTGCAGATGTGGAAAATTGATCAGAAGGTTGAATAAGCCGAATAAATGATGTCTGATCTGTACTCTAGAAGAAAGCAACATCATCCACTGTCTCCACAATATATTTTGGGGGAAGATCAAACGGAGTGTTATGTATTTATTTTAACAGATGGGGCTGACCAGTAAGTTCAGACCTAGAGACAAATTTCTGCTGGGCTGGATGGACTTTTGGTCTGACCCAGTATGGCCATTCTTATGTTCTTGTGCTCTAGGTTCTATTTCTGCTCTAACATGGCTACCCCTCTGATTTCTGCTCTAACATGGCTACCCCTCTGATTTCTGCTCTAACATGGCTATCCCTCTGATTCTTGCTCTAGGTTTGTTTCAGATTTGTCTCTAATTATAGATATTTCTAATGCTTATGCTAGATGGAGCAATACTCTATGGATCGTTCTTCTGGGTCAGAATCATGAGAGTACATTATACTTCAGGTTTGCACCAGCATTCTTCTTTACTACCTATTCTATATGCTCTCTCTGATCCTGCCATCTCCTTTATACCAGAACTGGGAGAGCCGGTAGCATAATGTTTCATATAGGTCAACTATTCATTTAGGGCTCAATTAAAATCTTTTTTGCCGACTCTCTGGATGCAAATATCTGGCCTATATATGCGATCTGGCAAATACCCACATGCTCCCCAAGAGGAGCAGAGTTAAAAAGTGTTTTACTGGTTAGGTCTCTGTAAAATATAATACTACAGGGAACAAGCTCCTTTGTGCTTAAAAATTCCATACCATTCTCCATTAAGAAATCAGAGAAAATTCTTGTTAGGTTATATAGAAATCCATCCTTCAGAATCTAATACAAGATTATTCCCTACCTCATATTTTACAGTGCTTTATAGTTCTAAAAAATTCAGTTTATGGGGCTTCTATAATTTTTCTTGGGACTCAGTACAGTTGACCATTATTTGTCTCACCAGTACGTAATGTTCCCTAATAGTCAACCTCATTTTTTGCATCTACATTGCACTGTTTTTCCAGAATAACGGCCATTATTCCAGAAAAACAATACTAGCTTCCACACAGCAATTGCATTATTTCAAAAGAAAATCAAAAGAATGGAGGGTTTTTTCCGACGTTGGTAAACCTCATTCCACGAGGAAAAATGCCTCTTCCAAAAAAGCTCTTTCGGAAGAGGGCGTGTGTGGATGCTCCATTTTGGCTATGTTGAAATAGCTCTTCACTGGGGCCATTCTAAAGTTTTTCCTCCCAAGTGTCTCCTGGGGCTCTAAATTGAGGGGGAGTGACCATCTTAGAGGAGCCTAATTTTGAGGCTTCCCTGTGGTGTGGATGCTCTTTTTTAAAATAAGCTATTCCGGAAGATATGTTCTGGAATAGCTTTTTCCAAAATATGCTTGCAGTATAGACGTACTGCAAGCTCCTTACTATACTTGTGGTAAAAGAGTGCCTTAGCATTGTACCCTTTTTTCAGGTTCCACAGTTCTCACCTTGTATAAAAAACAACACACATTATATCATTAACTTGCACAAAGCTGGATCCTTTCTTTCTTTTTTGCTGATTCTTACACAAAGAGCTTTGATAAATGAATTGGGGGTGGGGGGAAAGGATTCCATTAAAGTCATCTAAGTTTATTACTTACAGGTGCTCATTAGCTCACCTTGATATTGAATCTGTCTGTCAAGTAAAAGAATGAAATAGAAACATTGGGTCAGTTCCATCTGCTGTTGGTCGTATGAATAATTTTCACACTAAAGAAATCCTACCCACCTCATTTGTTAGACTGCAAGCTGTTTGTGGCAGTTACAATGTATCTGTATGTCTTTAAATGGGTTTGAACAATGGGATGGTAATGTTTAAGTGTATGATATCACTTCTGTGACTCAGGCTATGGCTAGTCACTGCTTTATGGTTTGAATTACAAAAGTGTGAATAGCAATGTTCACTACAGTCCTTTCCTGAAACTCTGTAATGTGGATGCTTCAGGTGTGAAATAAAAGGTTTCTAATTTGCATTAATGTAGTTTAGAGAAGCCATAATGCCACATTTCTTCTGCTAGTAGGCATTGTCATTTATTGCCTTCACTTGGAGTTGTCAGTGCTCAGTGTTTCTCACATTCAGACTGAAAGTATCTGAAGCTGGGCACAAAAGAACAAAAAAAGATGCACCCCCAAATGAGTGGCCACTTAAAGAAATTTTGATTGGCAGCATTCCATGCCTTATCCCTGTGGGGATAAAGGTACTTTTGTGTCTCTGTAAAGTATCTCTTGCCAGATTCCAATAACTTTACTCACACTAAATAGCATTCTTACTCCATGAGCAGACACATTAAAGTCAATAGGAGTTACTTGTGAAATTACATTATCAGAATTTGGATTTTAGAGATAAACCGCTGAAAAGAACTATACAAGTACTAATTATTATTGTTATTAATATATCATAGTTGTTGTGCTCCATAGGTTGCATGTAGACCTTAAATATTAAGTCATTTATTAACATCTTCAATGCTTGCCACAATTGTGGTTGAGGGAGCTTTTATTGTACAGCAAACTTTTTCCAGTGATGGATGTAGAGAGATTAGCTTTAGCCTGTATTAACCACACAATTTGAGTGAAATCTGATGATGAGGTTTTCTCACTTGTGAAGTTCTATCCTGTTTTCTTTTAGAAAGGGGATACATTCCTTCCCCACTCCCAGCACACTCTCCTCTAGCCCCTCCAACCTGCTCACACAATAAAGACATTTTTGTAATAGGAATGGCTCAATTTTAAGTGGGACCTGTATCCCCAGGATGCAGTTCTCTCATTATAACTACCTTTGTGTCTAATAACTTAATTAGGTAATCACATAATTGCTATAAGTAATGAACTTGTGCAAAATAGAGTAAATCATCAAAGTTCATTGTTCCTGGACAGGAAAGGGTAAATTTTATGTTGCATAGATCTTGTTAACAAGCTTCACAGATTAGACATGACAATTATAATACCTTTTATTAAATGCAACTATTGATTGACTATGAAGATTCATTTTTGTTCACTGGCACCTTTTATGGTGTCACAATGAAGTACTCAAACAGGAAAAAAAATCCAGAATTCAAGTTTTCTTTCAAACATGCTATTAATTCTACCCATTTCACATTCTTCTCTGACTGCTGGGTAAAAAAATTGCTAAGTTTGTGTGTTGTAGCTTTTTATTTTCAGTCTCATTTTTTCCATATCACTGGGGCCAAATCCTGAAACCCTTTCAGAACCTTTCCTTACTCAACAGCCTCATTGAGCTGACTGTGAGTTTTGCCTGAGGAAAGAGTTAAGAATTTGACTCAGACAATGCACAAATGGTTCCAGAATATTGCTCTGCTTAAAGTTGCTCTTAAAAATGACATTGCTAGAGGCCTACAAATCTGTGGATATCTGCTTTATATCCACAAATATCCACATCCATGGATATCCTAAAATTAGTCCCCTAAAAAGTAGCCTGATTCTCAGTGATACTAGGAATCCATAGTTCCCACTGACTTTACAAATATTAGGCTACCAAAGGGAGTGAAATGGCTATGTACCATCACATTTCAGGTATGTCTGTTAGGCCTAGTTTACGCTAACTCCTGCTGTTGAGCTAATCTATATCACTTTAGCTATGCAAATAGCATAGATGAAGTTGACATACTTACTGTGCTGTCTTGCATACAGTAAAGTCAGCAGGGGCTGCTCTCCCATTACTGCCATCTACTCTTCTCATCCTGGTGGAGTAGCAGCATCGAAGGGACAGCTCTCAGAGGTTTATTTATTGCATCTAAGTGATGCAATACATCAATGGCCAGTGGATCAGTCGCTGCTGAATCGATCCATGGCGTAGTGAAGGCAAGCCCACGAACTGCCCTTACCCTATGTAGACACTCTTCATTCATTTTAAGAAAGGCTTTTTGTTTGTTTGTTTAGCTAAGCCCCATTACTAATCAACTTAAATTAGATTGAAGTACTCCTAGCTCAAAACTGGTTTAATCCTGCCTTTTGCACCAGTTTTAATGCATTGATTTTGAAATTAAATTGGTGCCACTCTGTATG
Source organism: Apalone spinifera (assembly GCA_030068395.1). NCBI lineage: Eukaryota > Metazoa > Chordata > Testudines > Trionychidae > Apalone > Apalone spinifera. The sequence goes on from CM057848.1 coordinate 32,939,653, forward strand.
TAAATAAGCACTATTAGACAAGCGCTATTAGAAACAATTCAGAGCTACTCACTGGAAAGGGCCAGATCCAAAGCCCATTTATATTGCCAGGAGTCATTCCATTGATTTCAGTGGGTTTTGGATCCTGCCTAAAGTGCTGAAAGAAATGTTCCTATTTTCTTCTGAATAACAAGTATCAGATACCAGCATTGTCATTAACAATAAACAAACAAACAACTCCTCCACCCCGAACTTTAACTTTCTCCCTGAGGTGCAAATATATAATACAAAACAAACTCAAAAAACCCACCCTCCACTGAAGACTAAATTAACAATACCATATAACTATTCACCACTAAAGAAGAAATAAACTAACTTTGGAGGAAACATATCTATTGTCTGCTGTGTCATGTCATGTCATGTCTCTTTTATATGCCTTGCAATTCCAAAAGAAAGAAGAAAAAAAATAATTTATAAAGAAACAAAGACACCTGCTTTCATGCTTAATGATCAAATGTGTTAGTTTCCGTCTATTCTAACTACTGTCATCTTAAATTTGGTGATTTTAGTCTTTCATATGAACAGTGATCAATGTCCGTTATTTAAGCCTTTTTAAAATTCGCTTTAACATTGATCCCCAAATTTTATTTCTGCTAGTTTCCAAATGCCAGGAGGATTATATTTGTCTGTAAATTGTTCATTGTAGTGATGTATATTTACTTATAATAGTTTTTACCAAGGGCATTATTGCCAGGAGAGACCAGACTTGGCCAACAGCATTTCAGAAAAGGGTTTTTTTTTTTTTTTGTCTCAACAGCTTAGAGCCTTGTTGAACAATTTAACATGAAATGAAATTCATTTTCCAAGCTCCATTCAGTCTTCACTTTTATTATGCAGGCACAAAAAAGGCTGATCAGGCCAAGTGGTGTTCTCTAACCCTGCCACACACAGCTATAGAAGGCTGATTGCAGTGAATCACAAAAGCTATACTATGGCTCAGCTTGTCTCCCCAGTAAACTACAGCAAGGAGCATGACATAAGATTGAATCCAGGGCTTTCACAATTAAATATCTAGAGCTGAAATGACTTTTACCCTTTCTACTACATGCTTCCCAAGACCTAACAATGTTCACAATACACAGACTTCCAGGTTTCCCAAGTGATTTGATAGCGAGTTTGTGCCACTTTTTAAAATATTATATCAAAAGAGAACTTTCCTTTTAAAACAGTCACATTTCAAACTACATGAACGTGGAATGGAATAGAGACTCTTCAAACACATCTAAAGGGAAAAAAATAACCTTACTGATCTATGCTGTGCAGTAACCAATAACTAATTACATATGATTTATTCTACCCAGTGTTTTTCATTAGTCTATTAATATATTTTAAGTGTCTGGGTTTTTTTGCTGAAATTCTTTTTGAAGTAAGAAATTCAATCAAACAATATTTGATTATACTCATTTGCCTAGGCCCAGATAATGCAAAGACTAAATCATAAATCTATGTTTACATGTATGAGTATGCCAATTCAATTCAATAAGATGATTCAAATGTGGTTAAAGTCTGGCAGAATCAGGTCTAGGGCTTAGTTCTACTCATGTTTTAAATATTGAGGCTAGATCTTGAGTCCTTCATTCATATGAGTAGTCAGTGGGATTTGATGAATGAGTAGAGTAAGCAAGGTTTGACCAAATATTTGTAAATTACAAGATAATTTTTTAAAATAATATTTTCTTTTGTTTTTCTATACCTAGTTGAAAATGTCTCCATAGTTCATTAAAGACTGATATTTTCCTTATTAAAACAATTTCCTATTAAAATGTAAAAATTGAATATTTTCATTAGATTTTTTCGCTCTTTTATTAATTTAAATAACCACATGCCCTTGAACCTCTTCTTTCAGGGACAGAGGAACAAGCAGACAGAGGGATCAAGAGACACTGCAGCTAGATATCACAGATCTTATTTGCTTTATGAAAAAAAGGTGATTACCCTAGAAAAGTAGGCTATTACAAACAAAAAGTATAGGAAAAACAGATGGTACACATTCCTCCAGCATATACTGGTGGCTGTTTAGACACTAAACATTTGTCTGATCCAGTTCCTTCTAAGAATCTGCTCACAGGGTGACTTTCTTTGAATGCCTCTTATTGAACAAAGCCTATCATCACTTGAGGGGAATGTGGGGGAAATGATGAAAGTAGGATGGATTTTAGAGCTCATTCCACCATTTAAAAAGAAAAAAACCAAGTGTTCGTACTTCACTGAAAATCAGTAAACTATCGCGGGTGAAATATTTTGTTTAAAATAAAATGTTTAAAATGTGAAAATGGAAACACTTAAAAAAAAAGAAACATCAAAACACTTAATTATCCCTACTAAGGACAAGATCTCTTTCTACACAGGTAGTAGAGTCATGGAGACATATTTGTGTGGTTCATTTATAAGACCTACTTCCTCATTGGCTTCTAAGGAGATTTCATTATTGAGGCATGCTTGTAATTGGAAAATATAGCGTGAATCTGTACATTTTATGTTGCTGTTATCATAACAATAGCAGACTCCATCACATTTTACAAATGTCCCTCACATCCATCACCTGTGGTTATAATGAGTTACTGTTACTACTGTACATGGTTGTTGTTTTTAAGTCACCATGGATTAAAGAGGAGAGAAAAAATGCACTATGTTGCTAGTCCATGAAATAGAATGTGCGAGAGTCATGCACAGTGTATATTTATGTACTTATGATGAGCCCCAGCCATGAGCCATCACCTTACAGTTTCCCTTACAATCACCTTCATTGGCTATTCATGAGCAAGCCATGAATAGCAGGATTATATCCCTATTCATTCTGGTTTTGCTTCCCAAGTAGGAGATACTAAATAGTCACTTTTCAGATTGGTATTATTAACTGTTTGTTAGTGCCATATTTTACCAATAGTATTTTCCTTATAGTTTTACACATGCAGCATACAGAACTGGAAATGGTTCTAGAAAGGAGTACGATGATTGGTTATTTAAAAAAGAAGAAATAGCTGGCATATATTAGCAAGTGTAAACTGAATAAAATAATCCCCAAGTGGCTCAATGCAAGGCCTATTCCAGTGAAGAAAGGCTTAAAATGTTAATCAGAAAAATCTGGGTCTCCAGCATTCACCTTGCCTATCTAAAATTTAAGGCCTGAAGGGACCATTATAATCATCTAGTCTGATCTCCTCCTGCATAACACAGACAGACCATTGAATTTCACCAAGTAATTCCAGCATCAAGCCCATAACTTCTGAGTGAGCTCTGTTTTTAGAAAGATATGCAAGCATGATGTAAAGACTTCAAATAATGGAGCATCCATCACATTGCTAGGAAGGTTGTTCCAATGGTTCATTAACTCCACTATTACAAATTTGATCATTTGATTCTAGTCTAAATTTGTCTAACTTCAACCCCTCCATCCCTGGTCCTCTACACCTCTCTGTAATGTGTCAGGTTCCTGAATGCTTTTTGAAATAAACGCTCCTTTCTGTGTAGAGCTGAACAAATGTAAGTACTTGAGAAATTCTGGTTTAGTTAGGATAGCAGTTCAGTGCTCTTCTCCTGTCTTGATTTTTTAGAAACTTTCTATTTCTTTCACTCATGTTTGTTTATTTCAAATCCAAGTTAAGTTGTATTGGCAAAATTAAGTTGTATTTTGTGCAGCTGCGTCATATCAGGACCTGTCCAAACTATGGGGACATTACCTGAACAGCTACAGCGCTGCCAGCATGAACACATAGTATAGGCGCTGCCTACTGTGATTTGTTTTTTTTCCAAATAATCTTTGGAAATTAGTGGAATTTTGGTATATCCATACCAAATTATGAGAGATTTAATACTGAATGAAATATATATAGTAATTCCAGAGGGAAATTATCTTTCCCAAGCACAACCTGAAACCCCAAAAATATAGGAGCTCTTTCTATCACACCATTCACATAGGCTACATCTACACTACAAAAAAAAGCCGGAAAAAGATACACAAAGTGTGAACCGCAATTTGTATATCTTTTTCCGCTTTTCTTTCGAAAGAGGCTTTTCCGAAATTTGGTGTGTCTACACGGCACCAAATATCAGAAAAACCTCCTCTTTTGATGCATCCCTTCTTCCTCATACAACAAGGTTTATAGGGATGGCAAAGGAATGCGTCCACTTTTCTGAATTTTTTTCAGAAAAGCATATGGGTTCCTTGGATGCACTATTGCTTTTCCAGGATACCAGAGGTATTCTGGACAAGAGCTGCAGTCTAAACATAGCCTTAGAATCTCCAAGAAGGAGGGAGGGAGGGAGGGATGAACAGACATAAAGATAAACATTCTGGCTATGTCCAGATTGCAAGCCTCTTTCGAAAGAGACTTTTTTGAAAGATACTTTTTCAGAGCATCTAGACTACTACCAGTACTTTCGAAAAAGCAAGCCACTTTTTCAAAAGAGAGCATCCAGGCAGTCTGGATGCTCTCTTTTGAAAAAGCAGAGTTTGCATTACATAGCGCCGTTTTTTGAAAGAGAACTTTGGAAAAAAGGCATTCTTCCTTGTAAAACGAGGTTTTCCATGGTTGAAAAACCTGCCGTGTTCTTTTGATTTACTTTTGAAAGAACGCGGCAGCCGTCGAGATGCAGGGGAAGTTTTTTCGAAAAAAGGCCACTTTTTTCGAAAAAACGCTGTAGTCTAGACATACCCTCTGAGCTGTTACTACGAAATATAATTTTGCCTTTTTAATTTAAAGAATTTTAGAGTGGAATTGTTTTGTATTTTAAAAAGCAGGTCAGAATTTTGTCAGTTAAAAAAGGTGTGTCAGTTAATATCTCTAATAGTATGATGCCAAACAAACAAAGATGCTTAAAAGAATATTGTACTAATGTATGAGGTGGTAGGGCAGCAAAATAGTACTCTGTAGGATAGAGATGGACACAAACCCTCAATAATGAGGCTGGAAACTTTGATTCTACAAGCTACCACACTAGAAAAAAAAATAGAAAACAAAGCTACCTTCCTCAGCTCAGTCAGTAGACTGAGACGGAGTGATTTGCACAGCATGATTGATAGAGGCATGGCATACAAGTCCAGGAATTTTTATAATGACAATGTTCAAAATCCAGCAGTTTCCATACAAAGCAGTGGTGAGAAGGCTGCAGATTTGTTTTTAACTTTTTAATATCCAAAGCCTCCTTTCGACAATCAGTAGGAATAGACATCTCTCTCTGATTTACAGTGAAGCCAGTACACTCTCTTCTCATACATTTTTGGAAGTAAAGCAATCTTTGCTAATATTTACAGTATAGATGGGAGTGGAAAGAAACTACTAATTTTTTTCCTTGACGATTGGAAATGGCAGTGATAGCTATTGCTTGATACAAACAAGAAAAGGAATTAGTATGGATGAGTGAACCTGTGTAGCCCAACATTTGAAATTTGTAAAATATGTATACCAGACATTTTGGTCTGTATAGTTGTTTAAATCAACAAGTTCAAATAGATCATTTAGGTTATTTAATACATTTTAGTAGAACATTTTACTTCTGAGCCTTTATTTCACATGCACAAATCTGTCTTCTTCAAGTAATTAAAAGGTTGTTACAATAAGGAAGGAGAAAAATTATTTTCCTTAGCCTCTGATGATAACATAGGAAGCAATGGGCTTAAATTATAGCAAGGGAGATTCAGTTTGTACATTAGGAGAAAACTTTTCTGTCAGGTTGTTTATCCACTGGAATACATTGCCTAGGTAGGATGTGAAATCTCAGATTTTTAAGAGAAGGTTAGAAAAACACCTGTCAGGGATGGCATAGATGGTGCTTGGTCCTGCCGTGAGGGCAGGGGACAGGACTTGATAACCTCTTGTGATCCCTTCCAGTCCTGTCATTCTATGATCCTATGACTGGGCCCTTTCTGTCCTAATGATTGTATAGCACTGCTGTACACTGTTAAAGAGCCAGCACTTTCCACTTCAGAGGTGGCTGAATATCACTGATGACTGAACTATGCAAACATAATTTTCTGTGTTTATTAAAAAAAGGTGTGTCAGGATTGAAGGTACTACATATAATTATAAGCAGATTTTATAGGTGATATCAGCCAGAAGAAGCAAGTAAAAGAGAGATGATATAAAGCTGAACAAAATTATCACAATTGAAATATTAATTTCTCTTTTGAGAGATCTAGAGGTTAAACTTTCTCCTAGCTGGCAAAGTTGGAGAGCATTGAGTAGAGTAAGAGAGATGGCTCACCAGATGAGTTTGTTTATTTTTCTCCAAAATGTCACAACTTTCTTAAAAATTTGATTCTCTAACAAAATTTATTCTCCCCCTCTCCCTCCCCCCCCACGAAGATGAAGATGCTGAACTTCATTGGTTCAGATGTCCTAAGTTTTCAGGCCCAATATTATAATCCACAATTAGCTCTTTTAAGGACCCCCTCCATTTTTACAGATACACAGTGGGTTTTTTTTACATAACTTCCCCAGACCCCTCTCCACACTTCATACTGTATCATGTTAATTCTGCTTTAAGATCTCCTTTAATCAGCTTCCCCAGGCAAACATCTTACTCATAGAACTTGAGCCATTAGAAACAAGACTAGGATGAGTAGGTTCGGTTTTCATCTGGCAGTAGGACAAAAACACAGAAAAATTGTTTGCATTTTGATGCCACATGAGAAAGAACTTCCCTTCTGACTAGCCAGCATGTTTCTTCATCTCTGCAGCCAGCCAAGGTTAATAAAAGTGTAACTACTAAATTTTCAACAATGAGCTTATTCATTAGATGGAATGGGGGGGGGGATAACCTCACCGCAAAAAACCATGTTCCACAAGTAGCACTGCAGCTGATAAAACAGATATTTCACAGGGGGAAGGCAGAGATTGTCTGAAAATACTGGCCTACTTGTGTTTGTATCACAGGGCTACTAACTCTCTTCTTTTCCCAGTGGAGAACACTTTGAAGTGGCTGAGATGGAACATAGGCATAGTTCACAGAAGCGGGTGATGTGTCATCTGTCACTAGGCTCTGTCAGTCATCAAGCTGTGATACTTCCAATTGCCTCTGTTATAACTGAATGAGGACTCTCCCATCTGCTTCCATTGCTACACTTGGATTTGTCATTTCCATGTATCTGATTGATTGATTGTGAACAGTCTCTTCTAAGTATAGGAAAGATGGCCTTCAGTTTTTAATAGAAATTAGATAATCCACAATTCAGATTCTGTTGAGGTTCAAATTATGATCCAAAATTTGGGATTGGACTCTTCATCTATAACATTGGATACAACCTGATTTTGGGGGTTTGAGTATTTTCTGCAAGAAATAATCCAGCAATGGTACGACACAGTCATAATCTCCACCAAATGCTGTTTTCATAAGCACATAAATAACTAGTCCAAATTCATTTAAAATGTGAAACTCCATTCTCTGCCATTGGCTTATAGCAGGGATTTGGCAAAATGTCTTGGACAGTATCTCATTCTGTTCATAAGGAGCTACACATGTCGAGGAAAAGAAAGACTTAATGTAAGCCTTTGAGCCCTTGTCTACACTTCACTGTGAATCAATGATGCAGCCATCAATGTATTGCATCTGCTGTAGTACAGTCCCCCTCTTCCTTACTGCACAAGACACCACAATGAATATGTCAACTTCAGCTATGTAAATAGCATAGCTGGAGTAAATTATCATTGCAGGTAAGGGTAGCCAAGGCCTGAGAGAAGATGTGGGTATCAGAAACAGTACACATATAGCTTTGTACAGCTAGGAAAAAACAATTCTGTCAGCAATGTGTAAAGAATAAATGTGTATTGGTTAGCAGGGGTAGGGGGTGGGAAAACAATTTTTTGATTTTGGTTTTTTTCCCCCACAAATGCCACACAACAATAAAATCAATGTTTAGTCTTATCCCCAACCCCAATTTCAGATTTCTCATAAATGTTCAAGAAATGGCAATTTGATTAGTGGAATTAAGAAACTGTCCTGCAATCCCAATGCTGGCACTTATCATGGTATTTCTGGGTGAGAGGGAGGGAAGAAGAAGGTATAGAATGTATCACATTAGTTGGGTAATTTAACTAGAATTAGGGATTAAACAGCATAAGTGAAAGAAGGAAGCCTTTGAAAATGTATCAGTGTTAAGGGACATACAGCTCAGCTGGAAGTGTTTCTGGAGGACTGAGGGCAGAAATGGTGAAAGAGTCAATGGAAATGGAAATGACCTGTGTGGACTAAATGTTTTTGTGTGTTCACTAAAGACCAAATTTTGATATCAAAACCTCACTTTTTTCACTCTCTCTCTCTCTCTCACACACACACACACACACACACACACACCCCCACACACACACACACACACCAAACTTCTTCCTCCTGTGGATGCAGGTACTGCAGGCTATTTATCCCAAGTCTTTTCAACTTTCACGTAGATTCAAAGTGTGTGCATGTGCATACAAACAACTATACCAATAGTGCTTAACTATTATTCATAGGAAATTATAGCTGCATCGTGATTGATTTCTTGAGAATTTAATTGTTTCACTCTTTTATCTATTCTTTAAAGAAATCTGCAGCCTTGCTTGCAAAATCAGGCAGACAATGAACAAAGCCAGTGAGCAAGAGAATATCTCTTGTTAGACAGAGAAAGAAGCCTCTGAGCTTATTCAAGTCTGTGGACCAAATTCTACTCTCACTGACAGCAACTCAGCAACAATGAAATCAGCTTCAATAGAGCCATGCCATTGGGAAGGAAGAATTTGACTCCCTATCTGTCAGACGGCTATACTGAAGCATCTAGAGCTTGTATACCTGAAGCTAGCTAGCTAAAAGCACCACATGTTCTAAATTGAAAGTAATGATGTTAACTATTAGACTAGATTGGCCGATGGAGCTCTGCTTCTTACAAATCCAATCTGTGTAAGCAATTAGAGAAACAGATAATTATACAGAATAATTAAAATCAATATTACAATCTCATCTCCCCTCCTCAAACATTCCTCCTCTGTTTTCTTTCTCCATGTACATAGATTTCTTTCTGTGTTCTTTCTCCTTGTAGTAGATTTTTCGGATTGGTTTGAATGACAAGATTTCCATCAGCTAACTCTGACTAATGTGATGGCCAGTATTTTACAATTAACGTTGATGACTGCTTCTGTCTACAGCTGTTAATCTCTTATTAAGAGATTAATGCTGCCCTCATTGAAAATTTCTAAGCAGGACTAGATTTGATTCTTAAGTAAATTACAATTAATTCAAAATGGAATTAAGCAAACATTTCAAATATTAACATTTTGGTAAATCACTACAACCACAGCAGCAAGATGTTGAATGGATTGGCTTGTTTCAAGAAATGAAATGATTTCCTTCCTTAAGGTTTCCTGGGCTAGCCTGTCTCTTCATTTCTCATGGTAAAGTTTTAATAAGTCACAAAATGCCATGGCTATTAAACATTGGTGTAAAAATAATACAAGAGAGCCAAATTACAAAGATTTTTGGTGCCTATAGATGCAGCTAAGGACCTACTGGGATTTTCAAAAGCATCTAAGCAGGTCAGGTGCCTTTGTAACTTACTCTTCACACCTCTTTGGATCTTTAAATATCTAAATGCCTTTGGAAATCTGTTCCATTGTGCATAGAAGGAAAATTATTAGGGAAATAATGGTGAACAATTTTAAACCATTCGACGTTTAATTTTTACAATAGTCTGACCTGTGACAAATTAATATACTGTAGATGGATTTTTAAAATGAGCCTGATGATTTTTTGGAGAGAAATAGTGATGTTTGTTGTGATATATGTTACGGAGGCAATCTAATCTCAGGCACTAGGACATCACCTGATCCTGAGGAAGTAATCACTCCTCCTGTACACAGCACAGGGAAACTAGTTAGGCTCATGACCTTATTTTATGCTTTTCTCTAGATATTAGGCTAGTGATACTGAACTTGATAAAGTATTGATATGCTCTGTTGCGGAAAAATCCTACTGGGATGTCAAGTGTGCATTTTCCAACTGAGAAAATTTAGCATGGCTTCTAGTATTTTAGTCAAGGCAATGTACCTCCAGCAGAGCTTTAAGGGCTTCAATTGAGGTTTCCTCAAAGTCTCATTGAATTTAAAGGTATACCCCTATGCTTACACACTCAACCAGAAGACTGTGTCACTCTTCAAAACCACACACACTCAACATTATGAATTTGAGCATTATACTCAAATAAAACTTTTCAATGGAAAATGTATTAATTAAAATAGCACCTTTGTAAAAACTGATTTTTTTGTGAAAAATGTTTTTCTTATATAAACGTAGGATATGAAAAATAGTTATTTTACTTTTTCCATTTTTATCAGTTATTTTTTTGTGGGGGTTAGATCAGAAATACTTTATTGTTTTTCCTTTTTTTCTCCTCCATGTTCTCCGATTATACTTTCATCACTTTAATTTTTAGTGACAAAATGGAATAAAATAAAATGGAAGAAAAGGGGGGGAGGGAAGAAATGAAAAATTTTAAAGTGAATTTTTAAAAAAATATTTTATTCAAATTTTCATTGATAATTTTGAAAACATGGAATTCCATTCCCTTTCAAAGTCTGAGTAGTGAGACGGACTTGAACATTTTCCATGTTTGTTACGTTGGGCACTTCACTGATGGTTGTTTAACAGATAGATATATAGACATGCATACAAGTTCTTTTAAAAATATTTTCATCACCACCTGGTTTCTAGTCAGAGAAACCCAACCTCTTTCTTAGAATATGACAATGAGCCATTTGAGGAATGGCTCATTCCCATGGATCTGCATCCAAAGTCTGAGCTCAGTGGTCTCTCTGTTTTATTTATTTGTGTCAGACAGAGGCCACTACCAACCATTTAAAAGTAAGTTAGAATATAATGTTACCATTGACTACAACAACAGCTCTGCTGCATGTAATCAATTGCACAATAATATTCCACACACACAATTTAGTTTTTTATCCACTTTTTCCGGAGAATAATTTATGAACTTAATGAAAATTAGACTCATTCTGTCAGAGTCCTGCATGAGAAATGTATGGTGGTCTGGCCCAATAACACTGGTCTACAATTTTTTGAAAGTCGTCTGCTTCAGAGATAAAATGTGCTATTTATTATGTATATTGATGTGCTGAATTCAAATATGACAATTAAAACAACTGATTGGCTACTGTTTCCAAGATATTTAAGTTTTTACATTTTACGTCTATGTATATTGTGTAGATAGTAGACTTTAAATCATAAATTGTAAACCTAGGTCTTTTCATTTGTTTATGGTTGCTTTACATGATAATATTTCACCTGTCCTGTTTATGTAACTCTTTAAAAATCAGCAAAAGGGTTATATAAATAAAATGTATTATGAAACAAAAGGCAAAAAACTATTATGTACATAGTTTAGTCCTATTCAGTGTCTACTCGGCGCTTCTTGGCTTGTCTCTTGTATTCATTAAATGGAGCATCTCTTGTCACTGTCCAGCAATAGTCTGCAAGCATTGATGGGCTCCATTTGCCCTGATAGCATTTCTCCATCGTTGCAATGTCCTGGTGAAATTGCTCGCCGTGCTCGTCGCTCACTGTTCTGCGGTTTGGTGGGAAAAAACCTAGATGAGAGTGCAAAAAATGTATCTTTAATAACATGTTGCAACCAACACTTTTGTATGCCTTGAGGAGGTTTTCCACCAACAACCTGTAGTTGTCTGCCTTGTTGTTTCTGAGAAAATTTATTGCCACTAACTGGAAGGCTTTCGATGCCGTCTTTTCCTTGCCATGCAGTGCACGGTCAAATGCATCATCTCGAAGAAGTTAATGAATCTGAGGACCAACAAAGACACCTTCCTTTATCTTAGCTTCATTTGACCTTGGAATTTTTCCACAAAGGTACTTGAAAGCTGCTTGTCTTTTGTCAATGGCCTTGACAAAGTTCTTCATCAGACCCAGCTTAATGTGTAAGGGTGGTAACAAAATCTTCCTTGATTCAACAAGTGATAAATGCTGAACACTTTTCCTCCCAGGCTCCAATGACTGTTGGAGTGGCCAATCTATCTTGATATAGTGGGAATCTCTTGCACGACTATCCCATTCGTAGAGAAAACAGCTGTGCTTTGTGTATCCAGTCTGCAGACCAAGCAAGAGAGCAACAACCTTCAAATCGCCACAAAGCTGCCACTGATGTTGGTCATAGTTTATGCACCTCAAAAGTTGTTTCATGTTGTCATAGGTTTCCTTCATATGGACTGCATGACCAACTGGAATTGATGGCAAAACATTGCCATTATGCAGCAAAACAGCTTTAAGACTCGTCTTCGATGAATCAATGCACAGTCTCCACTCATCTGGATCATGAACGCTGTTGAGGGCTGCCATCACACCATCGATGTTGTTGCAGGCTACAAGATCACCTTCCATGAAGAAGAATGGGGCAAGATCCTTTTGACGGTCACGGAACATGGAAACCCTAACATCACCTGCCAGGGAGGAGGAGTTCTTCTGAAGAGAGACTAAGCAGGTTCAATTTTGATGCAAATGTTTGAGGATCATATAATGTATGGCTGATGACCCATTTTCTATTCTTTAAAGCTTTATGAATTGTGCCCTAAATCTCAGTCATCTATAATGTGCTTTTTCAAGGAAATTTAAAAATAAAGAGTTGGAGTGAAGGCAAGATCGTGATGCCATAGTAATTGGATAATATTATATTGTACAAAATCTTGGGATAATAGTAATAACTTTTCTTGGCTAGGAAAAAAAAACACGCACACACAAAGCACTATCTGTTCAAATGTCAGATGAAGAGTTTTTTTTTTTAAATCCCCAAGGCGTCAATTCTACAGTTTTCTTTTATAGCCTGATGAAAAGAATATATAGAAACACAAAAGATTTTTGCAACCAGAATGAAAGACTTTCAACACCAAATGTTATAGTTATGTGTATTCCACACATAGAAGCAAGTCTAAGACAATGGAAGGAATATATGAACAGTCTGAGGGCCTTTTTAATTAGATGGATGAAGTGAGATGGAGTCTCAGGCTGTGTCTAGATTGGCATGATTTTCCGGAAATGCTTTTAACAGAAAAGTTTAATCTAGACACGCTTTTCCGCAAAAAAGTCCTGATCACCATTTTCGCGATCGGGGCTTTTTTGCAGAAAACAAATCTGAGCTGTCTACACTGGCCCTTTTGTGCAAAAGCTTTGCGCAAAAGGGACTTTTGCCCAAACTGGAGCAGAATAGTATTTCTGCAAGAAGCACTGATTTCTTACAGTAGGAAGCCAGTGTTTTTGCGGAAATTCAAGCGGCCAGTGTAGACAGCTGGCAAGTTTTTCCGGAAAAGCGGCTGATTTTCCAGAAAAACTGGACAGTCTAGTCACAGACTCAATGTTTTATCATTGTCCCGGGATAGTGTAGTTATTATTAAAATGCTAATTAGCTAAGTCCAACTCTGGAAAACTAGGGAATGGCAGAACGTTCTCTCTCACTCTACTTTTGATTCAGGGGCATACCTCTATTCATCAAAGCATGTAAATAAATAATTCTCACTTGTGTTAATGCACTTTGCTGTGTAAGAACCAATTTAACCATTTGTGTAAATGCTTTGCTGAACTGAGACACTGCCAGGAAACTCTTAGAATCTTACACGTCACAGCTGCAATACAATTTTAAAGGGGAAAAAGTACACATCTAAATGTAAGAGACTAAAAAATAAGGGAATGAAGTTAAACATAAAGGAACAATAATTTCTAATTTTCAGAAAGTCAGTAAAATTAGCAAATATGCCTTCTCCGTGTGCCAAATGAGGTTAGTATTGTTATTCCTATTCTAGTTACATTATATCCAGTACAATTTAAACAAAGTCTCAAATTCTCCATGAGCTAACATTTTACCCAGAGAGCAGTAAAACTTTTCTACCATTCACACAGACTGAAAAAAGCCAACACTAGTAGTCAGTGGCTTATTTTAAAAAATGTACATTTTAGGTTCCTTTCAATTTTATTTGATGATTTAGTATTAGTGAATGATGTCTGACTGACAGATCCGAAGGATGGAATCTCTTGTTTATCCTCAGATCTTGGGTAGTGGGAGTTACCTGTACTTTTCTTGGTTCACCATAACATCTCCCACTTGCTCCCTGAAAAAGTCTATTTCCCTTCACCTGAAGGGCACCATCTTTGTAAAAGAACATGATGCAATTGGTATCAAGAACCATATATTCCTTTCTATTGAGATTGATACTCAACCAGGTATACACATGTCCCTGGGGATACATCAATTCATCTAGACATTTGCCTAGTTTTGCAACAGGCAACAGAAAAAGCACTAGCAAAATCACTACAAAGGAAAATTTTATATAATGACTTGTTCATAGTGTGCTATATACTATAAAATGAAATGTAAGTACAATGTTTAAATTCAATTGATTGATTTTATAATTACATGATAAAAATAAGAAAGTAAACAATTTTTCAGTAATAATGTTCTGTAACATGTTTGTATTTGTATCTATGATTTTGTAAGCAAATAGTTAAATGATGTGCGACTTGGCATAGACAAGACAGCTCAGACATCTGAAAGGGGTACAATAGTCTGGCCTACAATTAGGAATGTAAAATTCTGTTTAATTAGTTAACCAGTTAAACATAGTGTTCAACCGGTTAATCGATTAAAGGTGAGGCGGGTGAGCTGAGGCTGCTCCAGCTGGCTGGGCCTACAGAGAACAGTGGCTTTTTCACCTGGCTGGAACTCCCATGCCTTCAGGAGGCCCTGTGGGGCTTGACAGCCACCTGCCCATGATGGAAGGGGAGCTCCTCCAATCCCCACTGGTTAATCAGATCTGGTAAGCCTCACCCATTAAGGAGGAGGCTTAGTTAACCAGTTAGCCATTCACATCCCTACCTACAACATGGCAAATTAGTGCCTGTTGCATTGGTGATTATTCTGATGTGCACATCTATACACATTTATCAACACATGACAAACGTTGGTAGAACAACAAACAGATTAATATAGTAAAACACTTTAAATTTTATAAATACTTCACTAATAGATAGTCACCTTCAGGCCCACCATTGGGGGTGGCATTAAAGGGGACAGCTGATTTTAAAGGTCACAATTGCTCCCAACAGCCACTGTTTCAGTAGTGTTGGCTGGGAGGACTGGGCCCTTTAAATTTCTGCTGGTGCTCCAGGTGGCACACTCTGGGTGACTCTAAGGGCTGCAAGGAGCCGGTGTGGCATCTTCTGGGCAGCACTGAGGGCTGGTTGCCTCTGGCCCTGCCCCTTCCGCTGAAGGAGTATGGAACTGGCCTCTCCCCTGCTCCCCTATCCCAGTGGCCGGGCATGGCTGTCAGCTCCCCTGGCTACATTAATCATAGTTGATGATGGAAGATATAGTGGTCAGCTCCCTGCACCAGCTAAGACTGTTGCTATCTAAGGATGGGTTTAACTTCTGTGAAGGGAAGACATACTACTTCCACTTCTCCATTAAAAGGTTTCCAAACATCTCTGCTAATAAACCATTTCTGAAAAAAAGCTGGTCTTTCAGGCTTCTTCCCTTGGAGGTGGTGACGGTGTTCCGCAGACTCTATTTACTCCCATGTGTCGTCTGCTGTCATTTGCACTGGTTTAAGCAGGTGATTAATTTATAGAGGAAAGATAAATGTACAACACATAGAGTTATAAGGAAGATAAGCTTTTAGTTAATGTTGAATTGCTGGTAGACAGGTTACTTATGCACTGTGTGTAGGTGGTACCTTTCAGTAAGGTTGGTGGTCTAGCACAAACCTTAATAGAGGTAGGAATCCTATTGATGTGGCTCAATTTTAATAGGATTACTATAGCTGGCTATACAGCACACTGAAATCAGACTGAAGGAAGTGTCATGTCCATCATTGGCCAGTGATGGATTTTCATCAGTTCATAACAAAATGGAATTGCTTGGACAGCTTGTTGAAATAAATTTAATATTATTTTGGGGAAAGAGTATGCTTAGTTTTGGCAGTTGAACTTCAGCATTGCACAGAAATTAAGCTCATGTAGCAGAAATTTGGTCTATTATCATGAGGCTCCTAAATCCCATGGCAATTTTCTTTTCTGTTTTTTTCTTTTAGCTTCCCATTCTCCCATCTTTTTCCCGCTGGGCATCATTTTCAACCACTGGCCCATGTTCTTAAATATGTTTTCTTAATTGACCTATGAAGGGCAAGATCCTTCCTATCTGAGGCACGTTCTGGCATAGCAAATATACTGCCAATATAAAAATAAAATCCTGCCCATATTTTCAGGGCAAGTCTATACTAGGAAGTTAGGCTGCATCTATACAGCAGAGCTTACCTTGAAATAAGCTATGCAAGTTGAGTTACATCAATTGCGTAGAATAAGTTGAATAGCCTATTTCAAAATTGGGAGCATATATATAGAACTTATTTTGAAATAGAGCGCTCTTCCTCCGACTTCCCTTACTCTTTGTACAATGAGGGTTACAGGAGCTGGAGTAAGAAGTCCTCCAGCTTGACAGTATTTTTACATTATTTTAAAATAACTTCCTGCTGTGTAGACTCAGACTATGTTATTTCAAAAATAACACTAGTTATTTCTAAATAACTTTGCTGTGTAGATGTATTTTGAAATAATTCCCCTTATTTTGAAATAACAAGGGTAGTGTCCACATTAGCAAGCCTATTATTTTGAAATAAAGTGCTCGTTATTTTGAAACAATAACTCCTGCTTGTGAAAAGGAATAGCTTATTTTGAAATAGTTATTTTGTGGGTTATTATTTCAAAATAACTTACTTAGCAATAACTCCCTAGTGTAGACATAGTCTAGGAGCTGGCTTTGCAGGGGACAGTGGGTACATCTACACTGCGTACGGCTATTTTATCATACCAGAGGTATCCCGAGATAGCTACCCCACATCTACACAAGCATCCCATTATTTCCTAATATATTTTGAACTAACAGGCAGGCTATTTTGCCATCCCAGTAACCCTTGTTCCACGAGTGTTCAGAGATGTCTCAAAATAGTGCATTATTTCAAAATTTGGCACTGTGTAGATGAGCCAAACTTCAAAATAGCCTATTTCAAAATAAACTTGAAATAAGATACGCAATTTGCTTAGCACGAATTGCGTAATTTGTTTCGAGTTTAGGGTGCTGTGTAGACACACCTAGTGTTAATAGCCACAGAATAGGTCTCAATGAGCTTTTTGAAGGACAGCTAGGGTAGCTGGAGGGTTATATAATGAAACTTACTAATACTTTACAAACCCAAGGTGTTGTGTTACTCCTTTCCATGATTCTGACATTTGAGCTCATTCTAGGGGCCAGATTCAACTCTTCGTTGTGTAGGTGCACTAGAAATAATTTCAAACACTTGTTTATATGCTAATTTATTTATAGAAAACTAGTGGGAGTTACCCAGAGTTGCTTGGGAAAGTGGCGGAACAAAATTTAGAAAAATAGTAGTCCATTATCGTATTTTGAATGGTAGAAAAGTTGCACTGAGTTCTATAGGGATGAAAATATATTTAAAAAGTATAAAACAACCAATTTTACATGTTATCATCAAAAAACTTTATTGTAAACTATATTTTTTGTTTCATTATTCTTAACAAATATGTACAAATTTTTTCCACTTTCAGCTCTTGAACACACAACATAAAGTTGTCCATATGAAAAGCAAGATGACTATAAATCAATTCTAATTACTTTAAGTGTCTATCCTTGCGCTTTGACAGTATACATTGTTGAAATATAAGTTGACAGTTGATGTAACTGAGGTGAGGAGCCTGAGGGAAGGGATGGGAAAGGGAGCCTGCTGCCAGCGCCCAAGCCCGCCCTCCGCTTCCTTGTCCCTCTGCCAGCCTTAGTGAGTGACTGGCACCGCTGCTTCCCCCGGGAAGCAGCCTCCCCTCTCCCTGCCAAGCTCCATGCAGCCCCAGAGAGAGGCAGCAGTCTCTCATCTCTTCCCTCCCACAGTCCCTTAAAACCTTGTCCTGGATGAAAGGTTATCGCATGCAAAGTTTGGTTGTGGTAGCTCTTATAGTTTCCAAGTCATTAGCGTACAAACATACAAACACTCTCCTTTATATATTAGGTAGTGGCCTGCTTCCCCATCCACTAGTACTTCACTACTGCAAAGAGGAGCACAGTAATATTTCCAGTATGAAGCATTCCAGACCAGTTTTACACTCTAAAGGATCCAGATTTGACCCTGAATAACCACAGCATACTTACACCTGGAATGACCTTGCAGAAATGACAATTAACTCCACTGAAGTCAATGGAGTTGCACTGGCTTAAAACATGCCTGGGATCAAAATCAGGCCCAAGTCTAGTAGGAACAAGTATTCAAATACTGGGTGCTGATGACATGGAACAAATCTTTTGGCCGCCCAAGGATTTCAATTGTTCCAAAAGGCTGACATTCTCAGAACTAAAGAAGCATGACACTGAAAGAAAATTTACCTTTCTATCTATATCAGTGAACTTTACATTTACCAATACGAATATGCAAGTAGGAGTTCCACTTTAATAAAGTTCTGGGATTAGTGACAAAGTTTAATTTTGCTCGAGAAATTGAAAGTTATTGTACTGCTCTTCCCGTATATAATTTTCTCAGAATTGTCTAAGGGCCAAGTTTCAGCAGTCCTTCAGTTAAAACTCCCATTAAAGTCAGTGATGGTTTGACTGAGTAAGGATTTGTCACTTATAAATTATTATTATATTTATAGAGGCAAGATGAGAGATGGAACAGCACTTTCCCACATGACATAAAATTCATTTACAGGGAGGTAGGAAGTTTCATTATTTGTATATTGTTATTATAACAAGATTGATAAGCATGGGTGCGTGTGTGCAGATTAGGCTTGAGCTTGTTTGTATAATGGAATGGGAGCCTGCAACAGAACCGACAGCCTCTGCGAGCCCCAGGTTAAGGTTGAGGGCAGGGCAGCTCTGTGCTGCTGGAAGGGGCAGGGTCGACAGCAGAAGAGTTAGGGCTGAAGGCAGCCAGCGCTTAGACCATGGTGTACCCTCCCCTCACATAAGCACTGCCCAAAGCACATAGCATGGCACTCCAGCAGCAATTTAAATGGCCCAGAGGTCTGGCTGCCACCACTGGTACTGAGGCAGTAGTGGCAACAGGAGCCCAAGACCCCCTTGAATTGTTTGGCTCTAGGGCAATTGCCCCTTTTCCCCCTTCATCAGCAGCAGCCCTGGGAGCCTGGATCTGACCTTATCACATTGGTTTTCTGATCATCTGGCCTTTCAAGCAGGGATGAGTTTGCTGCTCTTCCAGCTGGACAGCCTTTTGGATAGATGGACTCTGAGTTCTTCCAATAGCCCTTGTGAGCTGTTCAAGAGGCACAAGTATCCTTTCTTACCCTCATGGTGATGGACATGTACTTCAAAGTTAGGTTGACATAACTATGGTGCTCAGAGTTGTGAAAATGTACATGAAACTATGCAGCTAAGTCATTGGCAGAGAGATTGTGTTGACCTAGATACTATTGCTTGGGGTGGGGATGTCCCCAAAACAATGGTAAAACCTCTTTGTCACTGTAAGGAACAGCCTTCTATGGTACTACTGCTATGCTGCTACAGTGCCTGTAGTATAGACATGGCTTAAATTGTGTAGAAACTCTTTCTTCTTCCTCCTGGCTCAGTTAGGAAAACATCATCAGAATTTTTACCTGGGAGAAATGGGGAGGGATGAGAGCCCCAGGATTTGGGAATGGCCACAGAGTTTCCAAAATTCCTAATAATTTATCCCTCCCAACTTATGGCATAGACAGGACCATGTCATAGCAGCACATGTCAACATCTTAGAATTCATCGCACCCCTCTAGAATGTTGCACCCATTCATTTCCACAGTGCTGCTTTCATCCCTGTATTCTTCCTAGTACTGGAACTACTAGTGTGCTAACTTCTCCTGCTCCAATTAAAGCTGCTTCTCTTTCTCCTGCTCCCACAAAGTTTGGCCTTCTCTCTCCTTGTACTCTTTGGGACCTGAACATCCTCTTGTCCTGGCACTACTACACTAGCAGTATGCAAGGATTAGTACTCCTCAGTGTCAGGACTCCTGGGTCCTGTTCCAAGCTCTACAATTGTCTCTCTAGGTGAGTTGAGGTAAATCACTCACCCTGCCTCTGCCCCATTTACAAATTATCAAAGAAAAAAGGACATCTTGATTTGGTGTCTTCCCAAATAGATTTGATTTGATCAAACCGCAGTCAGTAATCATGGCCATTTGCCAAACTGGAAGTGCAGGAAATTGTTTATTGTTTAAATAGGAAGTTTCCAGATTATATTAGTCCATGATCTTCCTTTGTATGCTGCAAAGGAAGGGGATTCCCACCTGCAGGACTTTGCCTATCTAATCTGGGGGTAAATTCCTTTCTGACCCTAAATCTTGTACTCAGTTTGATCCTGAGTATGTGGGCAAGAGTCACCAGATAAGCAACTAAAAACAGTTCGTCTGAGGCCAGTAACTCATTCTTTAGCAAAAGTGCACAAAACAATCAAAAATGTATTGCACCTGGCCAATTGTGCATTTATGAGGGACAAATTTTGACCTCTAGAGATGACAAGCTAAAGTCCTGAAGCAGTAGACTTGATTGGGATCATTGCAGTATGTATTATGAAGATGGTGAGGGCACTGAACACTTTCTGTTCTGTTTAGGGCATAGAATTGAAGGAATTTAGTAGGAACGGACGAAGGGAGAGATTTGTTGATTTTTCCTAGTGAAGAAACCTGGAATGCAGGAGAGGAATGGGGTTAGTCTAACTCCTAATGGGGTAGAGCTTTGACTGTCCTCAGCACTTACACAAAGCAGCCCCTATATGACCTTGCCCAAGAGAACTCACTGACTGAAAAATGCAGGAGTTACAAACAGAAGCTTCAGGGGATAGCTGAGTTAGTTTGTTACAGAAAAAAACAACAAATGGTCTGGTAGCACTTTATAGGCTAACAGAACATGTAGATGGTATCATGATCTTTCGTGGGCACAGCCCTCTTCTTCAGATGACCGGAGTTATGAGTAGGAGATGTGAAAACTCGAAATAAATAGGAAAGGGGAAGGAGAGGGGGGAGAAAAAGAAAAAAATGAAAAAAGAAGGGGGGTGTGAGACAGGGCATCATTAAGTATTTGGAGAATGGGTACTTGAATCTAAGCAGATCAAAGTAAATAGATGCTAAGACAGGAAAGATACCACTCACAGAGCTGTTAGCACCTTCAAGAATCCCATTTGATTGTCTCCCTGGCTCGCTACACTGTGACGGTGGATCTGATGGGCTCCAGTTGTGCACTCTCTCTTTCTCTTTTCCACTTCTCTCCACTTCTGTGTGCATGGACTGTGCTTGCCTCTTCACTGTTAGACCCGTGGAGAAAAATTACACGATTATTACAGGAATATCATGTTCCTCAGGGTATTGACTGTGCCTCCCCTTCGTCATTCTGGTTCTCAAGGACGGGGAACAGACAACAATGGAAAGATGGTTCTATCTCCCGTGGGACATCTCAGTGTTTCAGTGCCCTTTGCAGCCTCTCTTTGATCTGTTCCCCTCCAAGAATTTTGCTTGCTACATTTCCTCTCCACTATCTCCCTGAAGCATCCATTTCAAATCCCATCAGGATGCAGTCCTTGTCATCACATTTATACTCCATCTATTCCATTGCTATTAAAGGGAGCTTGATAAATTCACCAGCAGTTGGACCAAGAACACCCGCATTGGCCAGAATTTTATTCTTTATAGAAAATCTTTGTGCTGACACATTTGAGATGTCAAAAAGGGAAAAGTAGCTCATTAAGGGAGCATCTGCACAGCACCCTAAACTCGAAATAAGATACACAATTTGCACTACACAAATTGCATATCTTATTTCGATTGGACTTTGAAATAGACTATTTTGAAATTTGGCACCTCTACACAGCACAAAATTTGAAATGACACACTATTTTGAGACATCCCCTTAACCCTCGTGGAACAAGGGTTACCAGGATACTGAAATTGCATGGACGTTATTTTGAAAAGCTTTTTGAAATAATGTGTGGCTTGTTAAGATGCAAGGTAGCTATTTTGGGATACTGGAGATATTGTGAAATAACCATGTATTGTAGACGTACCCTAAGGATACGTCTACATTTGTACCCACTTTTGAGAGAGGGATGCAAATGAAGAAATTTGAAATTGCAAATGAAGGAGGGATTTCAATATCCTGTGCTTCATTTGCATATTCACGTTATTGCGCTATTTTGAAATAACAGACGCCGTTAAGACACAGTTATTTCGAAAGAAAACCCTTCTCTCAAAATAACTGGTAAACCTCATTGTGTGAGGAATAAGGGTTCTTTTGAGAAAAGGGTTTTCTCTCGAAATAACCTCTTTTTAACAGCATCTGTTATTTCAAAATAGCGCTATTTCAAAATAGCGCCATAAAGCTAATATGCAAATTAAGCATGGGATATTTAAATCTCTGCTTCATTTGCAATTTCGAATGTCTTCATTTGCATCCCTCTCGAAAGAGAGTTAAAGTGTAGACATACCCTAAGGGAAGGGTCAAGGAACATGGGCTCTCCTCCCTTAGTTTTTTCCTTTGTTTAATTTCTTATTTACTTCTCGGTTCCTTCATCTGACTCACCAAAGATATCTTGTTTAACAGTGGGCTTTGGCCTTACCACCAGTACTTACCAGAGTTCTTCTACCTTCACATAGATCTGAATTTCTGTACTGCTCCATCTTCATAAAGAGGTGAACCAAAAATGCCAGAGCCAATCCTTTTGTCTCCGCCTTTTTCTTTGGAGTGTCAGAAATCCATATCTTAAATGGCTATTGTTGTGGGAAATTAGATATTTGATTAATTTTTAAAAATATTTCAGCACCCAGAAGCAGAGTCATGTTTTCCAACAAAGTCACTTCCCTTTTCAGCGCCTAAGTAAAAGATCATATTTTTAATAATAAATCTGGGAATTCTAATGGCAGGCGCTGGAGCTGAGCACCTTTGGAATATCTGCTTCCTATCTTGAGTTAAATGAGAGCTAATCTCTTCAGAAAATCTGACCCTAGAATTTGAAAGCTTGAGCACTTGAAATCAGCCACTGAGCTTTTTTGTTTTTGTTTTTTAAAATCTAGCTCATGGAGCCTATCAGCTCTGTTGGCCAGATGGCCTTTCCCTCTCATTTTGAAGGGCATGGGAAGAGGCCAGAATTAAGGAAAATCCCATCAAAGTAACACAGAGTAACAAATTCCCACCTATTTCTCCCCAGCCAACTTCTGATAAACCCAGCAGAGTATTTATTGTTTGTTAATTTTAAAATTATAGCTAAATCATATTATAATTATGAAGATATTAAATGCTCAGCATTCAGAAAGTAATGCTCAGGGATAGGTGCTAGTCAACTGTACCTTTCATGTAATAAATTACGGTAATTTAAGAAGGAGCTCTTAACTTGAGTTTATAACATGTTTAGAATGTTTCCCATGCATTTGCAAATAGTTTAAAATATACTTTGGCTTATAACTGCCAACAGAATTTCACTTACAGAGGAAAATATTCAATGGAATCTTTTAAATTTCTGCTGCTTTCAAAAACTTTGTAGAGCCATAACTTATTGAATGATAGCTGTGAAAAAAACTCTCAATTTTTCCCACTCCATAGGATAAATTAATAGCCAGCAATCAACTGAAACTTTTTCTGATACAACCAAACAGAACTATATGATCTTTTTATGATCTGTAGCAAACGTACCCTTTCAAGCCTGAATTTCAAAGCACAATTCAGTTTCTAGAAAACTGAATAAGGCTTTCGCCAAGCCCTAGCTTTGCAATGAAGGGTGAGCATGATCACACAACAGCTGCCACATGTTATGTCTTCATCCAGATAGACTACACCTACGGATGTTGTCAAAAGCTCCAGGTTTACAGAGGAAGAACAGCTGCTATAATGCTGAAAGTTGTGGCCCCATACAAATAGAATACATGCACCATGCTCTAAAGCTATCCATTAGATCTCACTTGAACTGAATGAATGTTTGTATGTAGAACACAATTGCTGTGCTGCTGAACATGCAGGGTATGTTAATGTAGAAGGTAATGTTCTGCTATTCTGCTGAAAGCATTAGGTATAGAACATACAAACTATGCTGGTGCCCCTACCAGGAAAAATGTACTTTTTCATGATGCTGAACCTAATGCTGAATGTACATCCCCTGATGTACTTCCTTATAAATATATATATATATATATCCAGGTATTGGCACCTGACATGTTATTGAGCAACAGTCCTATTGCCTTAAGCAAATTGTTAATAGATTCTGGCAGCACAGCAAAGTGTGGCAGACAACCAGCAGCAGAAGGGTTACGAAATAATGCTGGCTAGAAATTCCAGCTTTGATAAGTGTAGGCATTTAAATCAATGTTGAGAAATGAGGTTGTTGGTTAAAGCTCTCAACTTTCTTATCATTTTCATTGCCCATACCCAGCAAACTTTTTAAACACTAGAAAGCAGTCAGGTGTACTGAAAGCTTTCCCTAGTCAAGCTTGGCAGCATTCAATTTTCCTTTTCTTATACTTTTGAGGGACATTATGAATGTTTATTTTGAAGCACTTATTTTCTATGTTTATCTATTTAAATTTTCACAATTGCAGGAAATTATGGGAGCATCAGACCATAGTGGGCTAGACAATAATTATTTAATGATTTATATAGAGATTCAAAAACGGACAACTTTATAACCATTACAACAAAAATTTGTCAACATCGCATGTCAAAATACAAAGAGTAAATACCCTTAAGGTAAATTCTAAAAAGTTCTCAAGCAGCATTTTTCTCATTTTACTTATATGTAAATGTTCATTATTGCCAGTGGAAATATTTTTCATCAGTTTGTGCATGTATAATGAAACTGATGTTTACAAACATTTACAAGTAAAAAGCTAATGCTTCCAAGCCTACATATAGTCTCATTTTCCTGTGAAAGACATTTGTTTTTTATCATATCAACTCATTTGGCAATGAGAATTGCTTTTTTCCGAAACTAAGCAGCACAATGGTGGTCAAATAAATGTTGTGGGAGAAATGTATAAAACCAAATGGTTTACATTTCCAGAAAACATTTAAAGTCTGATTAATGAGAACTTGGATAAGAATCAGTAAATGTTAAACTTATAAACAGTAAATATAGAACATGTCTCCAAGAATAAATTTCAAAGGGTGTCAAAGTTAGTTGGCTCAAAATTTAACAGTTTTTCTTTCTCATCTGTTTACAAAGTCAATGTGATTCTTTAGATGATTTTAGACAAATATTTTAATACTTCTGATGTTAAACAATGACAGAAGTTCACCATTTGTTTATGGCCCTAAAAACCAATATAACTGTCTGAATGCTTAGAAGCTACCTAACAGTAACAAGCCAGGCTTCAAGGTACAACATTCATAACAATGCCCAAAATATACAAATGGGACTACACAGACTACAACTCAGGAGTGACAAGTAACCCTACAATAATAAATCAATATAAATATCTCTGTGCTCCTAACTACATCTATAGTAAGTTTACGGCTACATCGTGGCACTATTTTGGGATACTTCCAGTATCTCAAAATAGCTATTCTGCATCTTTTGAGCAAGCCCATTATTTCAAAATATAATGGGCTCACTAGTCCAATGTCCCTGTAAACCTTGTTCCATGACAGTGCCAAATTATGAAATAAGCTATTTCAAAATAAACTCGAAATAAGCTACACAATTTGTATAGCTCAAATTGCGTAGCTTATTTTGAGCTGTGGGTGCAGCGTAGTAGATACACCCTAACAAATTATTGTAAGGAGTTCAAAACTGGTGAGCAATTCTCCAAACACAAATTTAAATATGCATAGATCAAAAGTTAACCCTACAACAATAAAGTAGGATGCATTTGCAAGTGCCCATATAAGGAAAATATGTTTAAAAAAGAAACAGATTTCAGTTTTCAAGAGATCATTACTAAAAATGGAAAGAAATTTGGAATTTTCATGACACAGAAGATTTTTATATTTCAACATTGTTTTTTATTTGAAATCATGAAGAAAAGTTGAAATGTGACCATATTTGTAAAACAAAATATCCATAAAAATGTTGATTCATAAATATTGAAATGTTTCATTTTGTGTCACTTAACATTAACCTTCATTTTACTATTGTGGTACGTTGCCTCTTGGAAGTTTTTCTCTGTTGTCTTCTATGGCTGGGCTCCCTAGAGAATTGCTTCTCCCATAATGTACAGTAGATTCCCCTTTGACAAAGCTCACTGGTTCATCATAGGAGTCATATGACTGGAAAACCTAATCTGGCCTGAAAATCTAACATGGGGGGCATCATTGTCCAGAACCACAACTCCCATCAGGCAATGCACCACAACAGGCAAATAAAATTTAATGCTGATTGGCTAGAAATGAAATCATAGACTTATAGAATACTAGAACTGGAAGGCACCTTGAGTGATCTTCAAGTCCAGTCCCCTGCCTTTATGGCAGGCCCAAGCACAATGTAGATCATCATGGATAGATGTCTATCCAACTTGCTCTTAAATATCTCCAGTGATGGAGATGCCACAACCTCCCTGGGCAATTTATTCCAGTGTTTAACCACCTTGACAGTTAGAAAGTTTTCCCTAATGTCCAACCTAAACCTCCCTTGCTATAATTTAAGCCCGTTGCTTCTTGTCCTATCCTTAGCGGCCAAGTAGAACAATTTTTCTCCCTCCCCCTTGTAACACCCTCTTAGATACTTGTAAAACACTATCATGTTACCTCTCAGTCTTCTCTTTTCAAAACTAGACAAGCCTCATTCCTTCAGTCTTCCCTTATAGGTCATGTTTTTTAGACCTTTCATCATTTTTGTTGCTCTTCTCTGGACCTTCTCCAATTTCTCCACATCTTTCTTACCTCAGACCATTTCTCTAGTTTGTCCACATCATTTTGAATTTTGACCCTATTCAAGCACTTACAACCTCTCTTAGCTTGTTATCATCTGCTAACTTAATAGTCATACTCTCTGTGCTATCATCTAAATCATTGATGAAGATAGTGAATGGAACTGGTCCCAAAACAGACCCCAGCGGAACCCCACTTGTTATGGGTTTTTTTGGATCAGTTCAATAAAATGAAAATTTCTGCCTCAGGTCCAAAAGGTCTAAAAACATATATTGTTTTGATTTTCCATCAGATAAATTGAAAATGTTCAGCAAAATCAAAATTTGGCTCAGGAAAACTTTTTTTCTTTCAGTAAGTATTATCCAATTATTCCAACAGAAAATCCCCAATGAGATATAATCATTACAAACAATAGAGAGAAAGAAAATAGAACAATTATGCAATGAATGGTACCTAAAATAAATGGAATTTAAATTAATTTTCAGAAAAACAGCAACCTTGAAGTGTAATTCTTATGTCTCTTAACTTTTGTCAATAAAGATTAAATATTGAGTTTTATTCTGTGGTTAGAAATAGGTCTTTTCTACTGCTTTATTGAAATATTGCATTTCTTAACGTTTATACCTATTGTTGCATAGAAAAGGGTGAGAATTCAGAATGCATTCTAGACTGAAAGCTTTCCCCCTACATATCATTGGTTATAAACTTTTATGCTGTTTCATAGCAGCTACTTGTAGATCAATTAGACAATGCCATACACAAGCATCTATCTCATTGGTTTCCCTATGGCATTGCACAGTGACGAATATCATGCTAGATGCATTAAACAGTCTCGTGTCATTATAGGCCACAAATGCTGCATTCCATTTCAGATATTCTCTGGATGTTATTGAGGGAGCCTTGGCGTTGTCCTACATGTTGTCACATTAAACAATCCCTTATGACTACTTCAAGGACATTTTATTTCATTTACATTGGTGATCTGGGTAAAGAAGTGCAGAATTATTGATCCCACAGAGCAGCAGATATATGTCATACACTCACATATGCAATTCTGAGTGTTGTTCAGAAAGAACATCCTTTTTATTTATGTTTGTATTTTTATGAAGTCAAAACAACTAGCAACAATTTTTCTTATCACAAAATATCGTAAAGAGGCTTTCAGTCTCTTTTTGTCTTTTCCCCAATTAACAAATAACTCCCCATATCATTATGTATGATGCAAATACTTTTGTGCTGCAAAATAGATTAAGACTATGATGAAATATGGGAGAAATGAGACACATCAGTAAACATCTGGCATAACCTAGACCTCTGATGTATTCAAGGCATCATTTTTATGCAGAAAACTTTGATGGAGAGGTTTTGAGTTGAAGACTTTTTTATTATTATTATTTGTTTATTCATATGAAGTTGCAAACAGAGAAAAGTCTTATGAAATAATCACACACAAGGTAATATGAAATACTATTTAAAATACCCTAAAATACAAGAAAAATCACATGCAATAATCATTCACTTATAGAAAACAAATGAAACAAAACACCTAACAGGGATCAAAGCACAGTAGATTTTATGATTTTGAGACATACATTAGATTCATTAAAAATAATAATCAGCCAGCTAGGCTGCCAAAAAATAAAGGACTATGATACTAATCCAAAGTACAATGAAGTCAATCGAAATTCTCCCACTGACTTTAATGGCTCATGAGTTCCGGCTCCCACTCTGGAAGTTTCTAAACAGTATCAAGGCGTTTTTCTAATGAAAAAGTACCAATTTTCATTTTGTAATTGCCATCTGCTAAAATACAATTTAATATATCACTCTGCATTTGTTACCTGGGATAGTGAATGGCAAAGTTGAAAAAGATAATTAATGTAGGGAGAAGATTCAGCATAAAAGAGACAATCACTTCCCTGAAGGGTTTTGTCTGAGGGGAACTCTGCTTTGTAAGCACCTCATGCCATTTTTTTTAGAAACAATGTATCTTGGGTGAATTGAAATGGGATAACTGACAGGCAAAGGTTCTAAGTACTTAATAGTGTAAGGCCTAATGATATTTGACAAGAACTGGAGGATCATTTGTGTTTATATAGCACTTAGCAAACAAAATAAGATTCCTGTTCTTGATCTGCGATTACACTAATGAAATTAATACATACTATTAATTATTAATAAATAAATATGTGCTCGTTTCCATTTTACAAAACAGCCAAATCCACCACTGTTGTTACCCCACTCATTTCACTAAAGCAACAGCAGAGTTGAATTGAGTTCATTGAATCTCACAACAAGATCCAGGAAAGAGCTGAAAAAATACAGATAAAACACAAAGAAAAACAAACATCAGAAGGAGAGAGAGAAAACAGCAACAGGGAGTTAAATCCACTATTTCATCTCCCCTAGACAGTCATGTCTTAAGCAAACATTTTTAAAGCATCCTCATATTTGCAATTTTGTTTAGCATTTAGTAGTCCCACTCATCTCTGACAAGAAACTAATTTTTGTTGATCCCTCAAGTGGTCATTTCACACAGGATTCATTTCATATTGTTTCACTCATCTCAGAAAATGTTGTGATAGAAAATTTTTATGGAGATGAGATTTATTATTGTGACAGTAGATAAATACTATGATCACTTTTCTACAGATGAGAAATTGAGGGACAGACAATATTATGCACCTAACATAAAACAAGAAGTCTGTGGCAAAGCAGGGAAATAGAGCTGTGGCAAAGCAGGGAAATAGAGCCCTAAAGTCCCAAGTTAGCACCCCGAGAATGAGATGATTCTTCTGGAAGGCTGAATAGTAGCCATATGTGACAACCAAAACAAAATACCATCCCTAAAACAAAACAAACAAATAAACAAAAAGATTATTCCTCTCCAGAGCTGTAGATCCACAAGGGTTACTATGCATGCTAGACCACACAGTTCCATGGTTTTCAATAAAGATACCCTCAGGTCTGGTGAATATGGTTAATTTTATTTATATTTTCATATTTTTGTCCCTTGAGAATAAATAATGGTTAAATACTGCCATTTAAGGCATTTTTATGATGTGCACTCCTCAGTTCCAGGCAAGGAATTAAAATATTTTAAATTACATGAATGTGCACATGTACACACACACTTAAAAAAGACCCTAGAAAGCTTTTTCTGAAATTTTCTTACCCTGTGAAAATGAAATATCAAATCCCCTCCATCCCATATGTACATCCTTACATTGCCATCAAGGTTGATAATGTTAGTAGATTTCACACATATCGTCTGCATTTTGAAATACAAAATGGTGAGCAAAGGTAACTTATTCTCCTGGAATATAAATGGCAAAAGTTTGTGACTGAGTTTAACTTCCTAAAAGTATTCCTTCTTTCAAATGTTTGGGGCACCCAGTGAAACTGACTGAAATTAAGCTGTCATTCACAACATCTGAAGGACAGCACACTTTTCTTCTCTAGAACCCTCTGGCCTCTGCCTTTCGTTGATGTGGTATTTCAGATAGCAATTCTGCCAAAGGTGAATTGGAGAGATCCCCACTTCTCAGTAAAAGATTCCAACTCTGAGTGGCAGGTTTCACACAGGGATGCCTTTTCACTGTTTAATCCATCAATGATGGCAGTGCAGTCACTGTTTCTAAGGGGAGAACTGGTTAAAAAAAAAAAAGCACACCTCACTCTTGTGTCATTTTACATACCTTCAGTTAGATTAGAATCGAGTGCAGAAGCAGGTTCAAGCTCAGTTCTTAATGCCCATGAGAGAATCATGATGTTTGAGTTCCATCTTCTCCAGCTGGGGAACAGTACATTAAAAAGAGTTTTAGAGCCAACTTGGGAGTCACCTGAGCCTTTAGACTCAGATAAAGGCTACTAGTGAACCACTAAACATGGAATATGTATGTTAGTTGCTACGTTCTATAGAACGATTTGGACAAAAATTTCAGAAGTGCCTAAGAACCTATAGCTCACTTGCAAAGTTGAGAGACCCTCATCCACAAAAATAATAAGGTGCCCAGTTCCAATCAATTTCAATAGAAGTTAGGTGCCTTTGAGGATTCGGGCCTTAGACATACAGTAAAATTTTCAAAAGGGCCCAGGGACCACTTTTACAAAGGTATTTTAGGTATCTGAAGATTAAGGTAGTTATAGTGAGATTTACAAAAACATCTTGAGTTAAGTGGTTAATTCCCTCTGGCTTTCAATGAAACTTAGGCTCACACAGGCCAGATTTTTAAAGGTTCATGGGGTTTTAAAGATGTAAATAGGCACCTAGTGGGTTTCTGAAAATTGACTCGCTTCCTGTTTCACTCTGATTTCAACATAGCACCCTTGAAGGGACAAGATTATGAGCTGTCTACCACTAAACTGTACTTTTCAGAAATGTCTGTAACATTGTTCAAATGTTGCCATTCTTCATCAAGGATAACTGTCAATCAGCACTTGACTCAACATAGGACTGCAAAATTGCCCCCTTGCAATTGTAATAAAGATGGACAGATTACTTTAAAGTATTTACTTGTTGAGATTCAGCACATTCTATACAGTGAGGTACAGTCAAACAGAGTCAAACAGATAAAAGTCAGACTGAATGAATCAGACTGCTAGCATGTGGGGTTGCTGGGGAGTTACGCTGCCCTCTCAATGCTGAATGTCTGGCAATACAGCTTATTGGCATAGCAGAATCTAGAGAGTGCTATACAAATTGGGTCTATGAACATTACAGTGGCATATTTCACTAATGCATTAATGTCTGGCAGGAACAGGGAGAGAAAGAAAGAGAGAAAGATGAGGGAGCTGGTCACAGGCCTCCGTTAGTGTTAATTATCTTCCATTTCCACTCCTGCGTCCCAAATCGGGAACACAGATGGAAAAGTAATTAATGCATAAACTAATTAGCATTCTCATTTGCCAGTTGCTACATGATAAAGTAGGCTGTGTGAAGAAAGGCTTCTGCAGGTGGAAAAAGAGGGTCTGGAGAGTGAAACTGGAGGAAGGCTGAATAACTTTTCCACCTGTTAAAATGCTGCAGCCAAACTGACAGTTTTCCAAAGGTCCCAGGGAAATGTCAGCACCACAACTGGTGCAACTACAAACTCGACAGGTCCTTGTTGTGCTCTACAATGAGTAGCAGAGAAGAGCAAAGAGATGACTACTTGCGCATAAAAACCCTGAAAGGCGCAACAGAAGGTAGCAATGACTTATGGCATGTTCCCCTTCTTCCCTAGGGGCCCTCAAAGGATTGTCTACTGCATTTCCACATGGCAGGGGCTCCATGCTGCTTTATGGAGGAGCACTGCTGACTGAACTATTAAAAGTCCAGTTGGCGGTGCAGTTAGCCTGGTGCTAAGGCAGGTTCTGCATGGCTTCTGGAAGTGGCTACCCAGTCCCTGAAGCCCTTTGGTGCAGGGAGGCTCATCATGCTGCTCTTGCCCCTACCCCCGACTGCCAGCTCCAAAGTTCCCACTGGCTGGGAAGCGTGACCAATGGGAGATGCAGATGTGGTGCCTCCAGGCACGAGGAAAGTGCATGGAGCCTCTCTGTGTCTAGATGCTACAGGGACCTGACAGCCACTTCCTGGGAGTGTGGTAAGCAATGCTGGCACGTGACAATCTGGATCTTCTCCCTCCTTAGTTGGCCCAGGGTGCTAAGAGGGTGGGTTACAGCCCACCCATGGTTACACCCCTGACTCACATGCTCTCACACCCCAGCCCTATACACCAGTCCCAGCCCCAGCTCAGTGAGAGTGGGGAAAAGTGAGCAACAGAGAAAGGGGGATTGTGCTCACAGGGGGAAGGGCCTTGAAGAAGGGTCAGAACAGAGGTGTGACTGGGAGCAGGACTGTGGTGTTTGATTTTATGTTATTACAAATTTGGCAACCCTATGAGAGGATGGTGCATTAAGGTGCAGATATAGCAGGAGTGACCACAGATCCCAGGGGAACTATGCAGTTAGTAAAAAGGGATGGAAAGATGAGCTACAGAACAGCACAGAGTGGTTAGAGTCCATGAGATTAAAGCTCCAAGGATCCTTTTGGCTTCCCAAAAATCCCTCTCTGCTGAGTGAAACACTAAAGGGAAGCACTTTGATGTGATCCTCATGCAGTCTCATGGGGCTTCTCCTTCCCATGAAGGATACAAGATTATAAAAGGGGAAAAGATCTGTCAAGTCACATAGTCTATGTCCCTGGCTGCTGCAATATTGTTTCTTTTATTGTAGCATTCAGTGGGGTTTGTCCTGTTCATTTCCACTTTTTAAATAACTCAAGTGTCTGCACATTTGATCCAATGTGACAGTGCCTGTGTTCCTGCCTTTCCTATGGTGAACTTTGATTAAACTTATTTGTTGTTTCAGCTGAAGGAAGGGACAGAATAGGAGGAGCAGGAAGGGATGGGTAAGAGACAGAGATGAATGATTAAAAAGGAATTGACTGGGGAAAATTAATAGCTTTAACATCACTCAGTGCAAGGAAAAATGAAAACACTGTGGTGCTGCTCCAAAGTGCACTGAGAAAAAGGAATGCAGTGTGGGCCAATTGATACAGAAGAAATACAAAGGTCATGCCTTGTATAAAGAAAGTAGGCAAAAACCAGAGGAGAACACCTTTATCAAACATGCATATGAGGGGTGGACAAGTGGAAGGTCTTGCAGAGAGTGAGCCTAGAGTGGGCCTAAAAACTAATGGGATCAATTAACAGGTAACTTGGGAAAAATGTCTTTGTAGGTGGAGCTGCTATATGCAAAACCATGAGACAATGCAATAGAAGGCCATTACTGGTACATTTATAGGTAAGTTGTACACCTGAAAGTTTTGCTTCACATTCAGTAGCTGGATGTACAAAGGCCAGGGTACAGACAGATTTCTAACCAGGAGTTCATAACTACTCAAGAAGATATATCCCCTAGGATTTGGTCAATCCCATGCGAGATCCCATAAAATCCCATGTTTTATGTGAGAGAGGACTTGGGGAATTTTACCTACACCATATGAATAGTACTATATTATATACACAAACAATAAAGCTTATTGCGTAATGACTTCACTACTGTGTCTCTGTGTTCTGATTTAAGTTTCTCCCAGTAACCATGGACACATGGAGTAAACAACCAAAGTTTTCAAAAACACAGATTGTAACTCTGACCCTATCCAGATTCATGTATCACAGAAACAAGGCGTAAGTTCTTTCAGCTGAACCAGGTCCATAAGGAATAAGATGTTTCTTCAGATGATAGTCTGAGGAGAAGGTGAGTAGAGTCAAGGAAGGTTTATTTTTCTTTGCTTTATTAGTATTTAACCACTCAATTTTCTATTTAAAATTCTGCTTTTTTATCATAACAGGCTTAAATGCCAAACTCTAAACCTCTGATCCGGAGCAGCTAAGAAATGCCATACTTAGGCAATAATTATTAACATAATTATTTAGTACATTTGTAGCAGAAATTTAAGAGGGCATAGTCTTGTCATATGCTGATGAAGATAATATTTCTCATCCATCCTCTTGAAATCTACTAAGAGTTTTCTTGTTTGCTTGAATTCCGCATAATACTTTGCTTTCTCCGTAAAAAGAGGATTTCCAGTTCTCATGCAAGTACAATACTCTGGAAAATGTCTTACTTGGCCAAGGGAGATCAGGAAGGAGAGCAACATATTCTTCACTAGCTTATCACAAGTGTACTTCAGTGCTTTCTAGGGAATATTTCTTGAAATGCCAGAGCAGGTGTTTTAAAATGCCTCAGACCTCGTGCGGTAACCCTCTCCCATAAAAATGCTGCTATGCATGTTAAAAGGTAATAGCTGGAATATATCATATTAACACACCAAGAGCTACATTAAAGTAACATTATGGGACTAACTTACACACAGCAGAAGCCAGGGAATTCAGAATTCAGAGTTAGTGATTCCACTCAAGCCTTATTTCTCTTTGCACTGTTCCTGAGCATTACGGGGGCATGTAATCAGTGTGTGATGGTGCATAGCTGATGTTCTGCGGGGCTTGAGCCCAGCAGGGTGAATAAATGAAGCCAGAAAAAGCATAAGGGTTACAAACTGGTGGCCAGTTAGAAGGAATTGGGAAGAGATTGATTAAAATTATTAAAGAGGTAGGGAAATGAGGTCTGAAAAAAATATGAATCAGCCCTACCTCAAAGCAACACCTCCACTTTCACTCTCTTTCTGTTCTACACACACTCCTCACAATACCTGTTTATCTTGAGAAAACAGAGATGACTACATTTCAGAGAACCAAGAAGTCAGAAAGTGTATGAAATGATGGAGCCATTCATTTTGGTGAGATTAGTCCACAGAAGTTTCAGATAATTGCAGAAAATTGCAATTAGCCTACTCCAGATTAGCCTACTCTCTAAGGCCATGTCTACGCCACAGAAAAGATTGAAGCAGCTGAGCTGCAGTCAATCTTCCAGGGTTCGAATGATCAGATATAGGGTATATCTAAACTACACCCCTCTGCTGACAGGGGGATGTAGATTAGGCACATTGCTATTGCAAATGAAGCAGGGATTTAAATATCCCACGCTTCATTTGAATAAAAATGGATGCCGCTTTTTGCCAACGTGGCACTTTGCCAGCAAAAAGCAGCAGTCTAGACAGGGATCAGTCAAAAAGGAAAGCCTTTTCCAACCGATCCCTTATGCCTCATGCAACGAGGTTTACAGGATCGGTCGGAAAAGGCTTTCCTTGTCGAACCGATCCCCGTCTAGACTGCCACTTTTTGTGGTTCAAAGAGGATATAGGCAGGAGTAACAAGATCTACATGAGCAAAAGGAAATTTGGACAGACTATTAGGCACTATTTCCCAATATAATTTGGACTTCTATAAACTGGACTTTTCTCATCCAGTAACATTTCTGGGCTTGCATCCATGGGTGCTCCAGGGCTTGTGGAAAAGCTGAGGGGCCCATATTCAGGTAACTCTTCCCCCTGCCGTCTTGGAGCTTCCAGAAATTTGCAGATAGCTCATCTGTGGCATTTGAGATAAGGGAATAAGGGAGAGGAGCAAGGACTGGCAGGGGAGCACATGGTGGCTACAGAGGCATGGTGGCTGCAGACCCCTGTGGCCAGGGCCCATAAGTGCAGCCCTGTGGCTGGCAGTAGAGCCCTGCAGTAGGTAGTAAGTGGCCAGAAGCGTAGCCCCATGGCTGGGGCCAAAAGTACATCTTTGTAACTGATGATGGGGTAAGGAATACAGCCCTACAGCTGTGGGGCTACATTGCCAGATGTGGATCTACGCTCCTGGCCTCAGCCACAGAGCTATGCAGTGGCCCTGCCTCTTCCCTTGAGTGACCCTCTGTCTTGGCTTTGTCAATGCTGGCCCCCTGATGTCACCGGAGAGCAGTGCCACAGATGGCAGCAGCAGAGTGGCTGGTATTGAGCTTCCCTGGACTGGCAAATTCCCTGGTTTGGGACCGGCCAAGTCCCAGAGGTTCCAGATCAGAAAGGTTCAATCTGTAACAAGATTTTCTGAGCTCTGAAGTAACCTTCAGATTGGCAAGAAGCCCTATCCCTCAAGTAATACCAAAGTAGATTAAACAAACCCCTGGAGAAACAAAACCCAGCACTAACTAATGAGGTGGACAAGAAGATCTGATAAGTCTTTGCATCTCTAATTTCTCTAATGTTGTGTTTATTGATCACTTTGTGGAGGTGTGTATTTAATTTAAACAGATGATTTTTAAACCTTAATGTCCTGTTTGGAACCACTTGGAAATAGTAACCATAATGTAATAAAATGTAACATCCCTGTGGTGGGAAAAGCACTTCATCAGCCTGACACCGTGGCATTTAATTTTAGAAAGGGGAACTACACAAAAATGAGAAGGTTACTTAAAAAGAAATTAAAAGATACAGTGACAAAAGTAAAATCCCTGCAAGCTACATAGAAATTTTTCAAAGACACCAAAATAGAGACCCAACTTAAATGTATACCTCAAATTAAAAAAACAAAGTAAGAGAATCAAAAAAGTGCCACTATGGCTTATCAACCAAATAAAAGAAGTGTGAGAGAAAAAAAGCGGCAAGGAGTCCTGTGGCACCTTATAGACTAACCGAAGTGTTGGAG
>CM057848.1:32978780-32996037 GCA_030068395.1 Apalone spinifera
CACACAAACACACACTCCAGACAGCCACTTACCACAAGGGTCCCGTTTTTACCTCTCTTTTACCTGGAGAACTCCCTCTCCAAATTCCCTGTTAGCAGTGCCTGTTCTCTATAAAATCATGTATGATGTGGAAAGAGTGAATAAGGAAAAGTTATTTACTTGTTGCCATAATATAAGAATTAGGGGTCACCGAATGAAATTAATAGGTAGCAGGTTTAAAACAAACAAAAGGAAGTTGTTCTTCACACAGTGCATGGTCAGCCTGTGGAAATCCTTGCCAGAGGAGGTTGTGAAGACCAGGACTTTAACAGGGTTCAAGAAAGAACTAGATAGATTCATGGAGGCTACGTCCATCAATGGCTATTGGCCAGGATGGGTAGGAATGATGTCCCTAGCCTTTTGGAGGCTGGGAATGGGTGACAGGAGAGCAATTACTTGATGATTCCCTCTTCTGTTCACTCCCTTTGGGGCATCTGGCATTGGCCACTGTGAGAAAACAAGATACTGGGCTAGATTGACTTTTGGTCTGACCCAGTATAGCTGTTCTTATGATCTGTTTTAAAATTAACCATGGGAATCTTTTACAGTTTGTTATTTTTGTTTCCACTTTTGCCTCACATTTTTCTTCCCCTAAATTCACAAATGAACTAAATTCTCTTACATTTACCTACGCATTCATCCACGCTCCCCAACAATTCTATTGTCTTCTCTATGACCACACAAATTGCTTTCTGGCTCCCTTCATCCCCTTCAATCAGCCATAATCTGTATACTTTAGTAACAGGTCCTTTCTTTTTTCTTCTAATAGAGTCTCTATAACTTTCTGCAATACCTGCAAGTTCCCTATATTTTTGAAGCTCTTAAATGCATTTGATTGGATAGAGCTTCTGTTTTAGTCACATCTCACATATGCAAGTATTTCCCAGATGGGAGACCACAGTCCATTCTGTTCCAGATGGCATTAGATTCACACGGTGCACAAGCACACACACTGGCAAGCACCAGAGTGGAATCATCAGAGGTAGAATGGTCTCCAAGGAAAGTGTGGGGTCCTGAACAGGGAAGCCAGGCTAGGAGGAGGTTAGCTAGAAGTAGCAAGAGATCCAAGAGCCTACTGATGATCACAGGAAGGAAATGGGCATGGATCTGAGGAGAGGCTGATAAAAATGAAGAAGGAATTATGGAGCTAAGCTATATAATAGGTTGATTTTAATTGGACATATTTTAATGGGACTTCTAAATGTGTATACCCAATCTTACTTTAAGTGAGTTCAGTTAAACACATTAACCGCATCAACCTAGATTTTGTTCCTGAGAGGGTTCCATGTTTCAGCACCATGTGAAATTTCATGACCAAATTATTTCCCCCCTGGAAATTCAGTAGGGGTTTTATAATGATAACAATGACAGACAGACTCAACTATTGTAATGCTAGTAGTGGGCTGTTCAAATAGAGAGTCATTATTAGAGTCCTAGGAGGAACTGCAACTACTTTGCAACATATATTTTGGCCTCACAAACCTGCCATCCTCATTTTATTGAGGCTGTCTTGGAACACTGTAGTTTCTGCTGCCCTCTGGAGTCTAAACCTTTTAAATAATGCATATTGTAGGATCCGATTCTGCCACCCTTACCTACATTGATAGATTAGATATTAATATAGAATGAAAGCATTCAGCATGAGTAGAGGAGGTGAGGGAAAATAAACCTTTGATGAAGCACTGAAACTTGATCCAGAATTGAGATGAAACCTTCTGCATTCCAAAGCAAATTGATTAAGCTTTAATTTCATTATTTTTCACATAGCAGTTCTCAGTTTGTTAGACATAACAAAATGGGAAACTTCTTTTCACATTTGCTGCCCAGCCAGAATCAGAAGGTTCTTAGAATCTCAAGAGAAAACCTGTCCTTGTTTAAAAAATTATCAGAGCCAATCTGACAGATTGAAGAAACTCAAATAGTTTGATATGATACAGAACTGCGTCCAAGCTCCTGAGTGATTATCCATAGTGACCCTGGACTCTTGAGCCTTCCCAATGGTAATTTTAAATTAGGTCAGCTGTGGGTATTTTCAAAGGTCTGTTCTTAATAAAACATTTGTTAATAGATATAATGATGTGGCTAGCTCAAAATAACTATACTCAGAGGCAGAGGCTAAGGCCTATGTAGTACTTTTCTTCTTCAAACCTTATACAAACACTAACAAAAAACACCTCCTTACATCACCCCAGTATGAATCTCATTTTACTATGGGGGAAATGAGTCAAAGAAGTTAAATAATTCCCCATGGTTGAGAGCTAGAGTGAAATCAGGATGCACTGAGAGGTCAGAAGTCTCTAACACTCTCCTACGCCTACAGTGCCATATATCCTAAGCCATATAACTGAGATCCCCCAGCACTATTAATGATTCTGTAATGGCTGACTTATCACATAGCCTGCTGACAACACACCAGCAATCTTAAGAATGGGCTGTGTGGTGTGATGTGTGCATGACTCCAACATTCCTGCCAATCTCTTCTCCCACAGAATCACAATGATGATGAGACTGGTGACAACCCTCATGTCATCTGAGATGAAGTAAACTCTTTTTGTAACACTTCACACCTCAGTCATCTTGAGCTGTCGGATTCCAGATTGGTTCTGCATTTCCCAAATACTAATTCAGCATAGCAGACATCGTCCACCAGGCCAGATGTATGAGCTTTGTTTGCTTTCTTTAGCTATTTTTCTTTCTTCCCTCCTTGTTTCATATTATTAGCATGACAAATATAGCTGAAGGGCTGTAAGAGCTGAAGATTTATTCTTTCTTTTCAACAAAACAAAGATTCAGGACTAGAGTTTTAATTAGAGGTCAAAGAGTTCCTAAAAACACTTGAAGTTTGGAGTTCAAAAGTCAGATGCCTTTTGACGGCCATCTGGGTCCCAGTAGAATAAGAATGAAAACGAAAACATCCCTCACACTACGGCGTTATTTTCCCCCTACCCCAGTCAATCTTTGCAAAGCAATGCTTCAACAATATTAATACTTTGCACTTTTCATTCAAGCACTTCAAAGTTGTGTAGGTATCAACATAATCCTCACTTCACAGGAGAAACTCAGGCCAAGAGTTATTAAGTGATTTGTCACAGAGTAATTGAATTGGTAATAGAACCCAGATCTCTTGACTCTAGTCCTTTGCTCAAACCTATAAATATACTCTACTCTCTTAGAGTATGTCTACACAGAAGCGTTATTTTGGAATAACTGATGTTATTCCGAAATAACATAGTGCACATCTACATTACAAGCCTTTATTTTGAAATAATGTTGAGCTGGAGGACTTCTTACTCCGACTCATGGTAACCCTCATTTTACAAGGAGTAAGGGAAGTCGAAGGAAGAGTGTTCTTCGTTTGACTTCCTGCTGTGACTTAAGCTATTTTGTCTTAAGCGAGGCAATTGACATAGCTGAAGTTTCACAGCTTAATTCTAGTTTAGTCCTGCTGTGTAGACATACTTATAGTGTAATGAGTTGGCCAGATTCACAGCCCTTCTTTGAGGAACTCAGGTGTTACATAGCAGCAGAAATTATGTATATATATATATATATAGCTGGAGATTATTCCAATGTCAGGCAGTCCCAAGCTGTCATAGAACCTGTGTAACTGGCTCCTTTGTCAATCCCATTAGAGATCAGGGCATAGGGGGATGAAAGGACATGGGTGGACCCAGGCAAACAATCAGCAGGTTGTAACAATCTTATCAACAGATCCACTTCTTCACTTTGATAGCTAGATCGAATCGGCAGCAAAACAGTCCTGCATCTTCGTATTCTCATACAGCCTCATTTTGTGCTCCCACCGATGTCAATGGGAGTTTGAGTAAAACCATGATTAAAACTGAACAAGAAGCTCAGTATTTGTCCAGGTGAGAAGAAAAGTGGTTTTTACGTAAATGTCTGACTCACACAGGATGATTATCAAAAGGAACTTGTATATTTTACATGATACATTGGTAATCATTGGAGTTATGCTTCAGCTTTCTGTTAACTATTTAAAAAGTATAACATCAGAAAACATACAATACACTTCACATTTTCTCTGCTTACTTAAATGCTATTTAGTTGTATATGGCCATGTCTACACCAGAAAACTATTTCAACATTACTAAATTCGACTTAACAACTCCCAATTTAACACATTCAAAGTAGCATGTCCTCACTATGGGGAAGCATTGAAATTAGTCCGTGGCAGGCTTCATTAATGTGGACAAGTTACCTTTGACTTAGAGCCCCAGGGAGCACTCTGGGGAGCTGCGAAAGGTCTCCCAGAGGCCAATAAGTTTGAATTAGTGGCACCAGAGCATCCACACTAACATTATTTTGAAATTACTAGTTCAGAATTAGCGTTATTCCTCATGAAAAACCGGAATATAGAATTTGAATTTCACAGCCCATTATTTCAAAATAACAGGCTTGGTAGTGTGGACACATGGCTTATAAATTTGAATGGGGGAGGGGTTATTTTTGAATACGATCCTATTGTAGACCAAGGCTAAAATACAGAAGTTGAGAGATGGGCAACTGGGGATACTTCCTAGGACAAGGTGGTTCTTTTTTTATTTGTTTTTCTACAAAACACTACACATTTTAGACTCTACGACAAAACATAAATAATAATAGTTAATCATCAAGAGAAGTAGAGGCAAATGCCACAAACATTTAAAAAAATACAGCACCAACTCTCTTAAGCTATTTCCCCCTCAAAACTGTTCAAAACTACTGTCATAATAGCAAACTATTAAGAAAATAAAAATAAATCAATTTTGAGTTTTCTGTTTTAATGAAAAAGTTTTCTTCTGTCCCCCATGTTAATGTTACACAGTATAATGAGCTTGAACATTTCTCTATAGATATAAGACCTGCTTGACATGTTATTATTATACAGAATTTTGTAGCTGAATAGAATGCTACCTAGGGAAATTTATATATGTAAATTAGAGTAGTATGGAGATGACATTGCTGGAGGTTTTTTTTTCTTTTGCTTTCATTGATAATTATTCAATTCACATTGTTGCCCAAGTAAAAATTCATACAATCTTCTATATGACTCTTATTTTAGCATATTACTTTAATAACTAGTCACTATAAGTCATAAGAGTCTTTAGCTAGATCAGTTGGCCATCTCCCAAAGGCCATTAGGTCTTTTAATTTTAATTCAAAATAGAGTTTATGTTAAACATATTTGAGGAGTAAATTGTCAATCTGGTGCTGGCTGGTTGGGGAGG
Source organism: Apalone spinifera (assembly GCA_030068395.1). Classification (NCBI taxonomy): domain Eukaryota; kingdom Metazoa; phylum Chordata; order Testudines; family Trionychidae; genus Apalone; species Apalone spinifera. The sequence goes on from CM057848.1 coordinate 32,984,048, forward strand.
ATTATATGACTGTGATCATATAAAGCAGAAAATGTTTCAAGAAATCTAGCACAGATATTAAACTAATTGAAATTAGCTTGAATTTTATTTTTAATATCCATTTAATTAGTTTATAAATCAGTTTCACCATAAAGTGACAGTGTTTATTAGTGATATCACACTTATACATAATATAACCTTTGAGTTTTCACTGCCAGGTGTAGTGGAATTGCAGAATTTCCCTTTTTACCAATTTTTAGATTATAGCACATCACACCACAATGGTGCAGACAGACTCATGGGCTGATCTGCCACGGGTCAGGGAATGGGATTTTTTTTTTAATTTCCTGGAGCTATGGAGTGGCAGTAGGACTTCAGGGATGCAGTAATGCACATATCTCACCCTGATAGGCAAGAATGGCCAGTACATCAGCATAGTTACTCAGTTTTATCTGCACTATTCCTAAAATTGCCCATAGTGCCCAGTCCATGATCAAGAAACCAATATCTTGCCCAAACTTTACTGCATCCAAGCTCCACAGCTAAATGCAGCAGAAGGATTTCCCACAGTGACCATAGGTAGAATAAATTTAGCGAAGTAAAAATGAGCACTGACAATTGACTGTAGTGTGCTCAATGCAGTCGAGCTTAGAGTGGTTTTAGGGTGAAGGCCTTCTCTGAAAACAATGAATTCACTCTGACTACAATGCCAGACTACAATCATCATCCTATGAACTGCTGGAATTGCCAATTGACATGTCATTACTGCATGATGCTATGTATTGCCGAATGCCTTGTGATGGAAGTCCTGTGGTTTCACAGAGCTTTTGCTATAGCAGTCATAGAGTAATAATGTAAAAATTACGCTAACTCTGAGATAATTCTACCACGCCCATTGCAGCAAAAATTAAAAAACTGACATTGACAAAACTGGTGTGGGATATTCCAGCACTCTGCAGGGAACAGAGTAGGAGGAGAAGACTATTTTACAGACACTGAGGTACTCAGAGGATACAATGGTCTCACATTGAAACCATTTGCGTCAATTACCTTTCCAGATTTTAACATTCCATGGAATTGACTTGTCAATGTGACAACGGGGAAAAAAGAGATGGGACAGGACAGGAAATTAGATCAACTTTGCATGCCAGAGCAATAGTGCATAGTTGTCCTAGATCAGTTACAGCCGTTAGTTGGGGGCTGCTAATAACATGGCCCAGATTTTTAAAAGTGATCAGCACCCACAATTGAGATCAGATTTTCTAATGATCTCAGTTCCCATATGGTTATTGAAACAAAATAGCCCAATTTCAAAAGTGCTTGTCATCCAGCAGCTCTTATTGATCTGAATGTTTTTATGGGGAGAAGCTAGCCATTGAGTCCAATCTTCCATTACTGTAGAAATGCTATCATATAATCCCATTTATAAATATATCAAGCTTCATCTTTAAAAAAATCTACAGAACTTTTCATAGGGGGTACATGTATGTATGTATATAGAAGCACATACAGAGTACTTACTGGCTGTGAGAAATTACTTATTAACTATAATTAAAAGCAAATGTCTTGGCTACTGCAAATTATGGACCAGATTCTAACAGATATTTTGTCATTATTTACATTTTGTAATATCTCACTTATTGTGCTGTCTCCCTGAAATCGGTGGGGCTGCTAACATAGTAAGGGATGACAAGACAAGTGAGGTATTACAAAATGTGAGTAAGGATGTCAAAATCTGATCCATAATTTACAACAAGAAATGTAGTCTCTTTTTCTGCTAATGGAATAGTCTCAGACATATTGGGACTACCTCAAAATTTATTCTTTGTTTAAAAATATTCAGGAAATATGTTGCATTTTTTTTACCTCTATGGATCAAATCCCATGCTGTAGATCTGATATTTGCTCTTCTATATGGATTGTTTGGTTGCAACTCATCAGATAAGTCACACAGCATTGTTTTGTCCTTCAAAAGAATTAGAATAAAAGCATTTCTGATGAAAATATTGATATTCACTGACTTAAATTTTTTGATTTAAATTTAAATTTTTGATTCCCCCCCTCAGGAATTGATTATGAATTTTTAAAATTAATTCATTTTTGTTATGCTTCCTCCCATTTTTTGTTTTCTTTCCCTACCCTTTCATGAAAACAAGCTTTACTTGTTTTTAATAAGGAAGAAAATTATTTCCAATTATCATCATCGTCGTCATCATCATCATCATCATCATCATCATGAATTTGCAATCTGCTTGCAGATATTCCATGATGAGAAAAGAATGTTATATTCCCTGAACAAATTACACATCACGTTATTTATTCAGTTCTGCTATAGTTTTTGGCTGAGACCAGGAGCAGAAATATCAGGAGAGATGCTAAATTTGAGGTATTTCTAAAATGGGTGAGATCATCTTAACTTTTGTATAAGCTATTGTTGAATAAGAGTCAGTTTAATGTAAGCTGATGATGTTTTACTTTGAAATTCTATTTGCATTGTGTCTTTTCCAAAGGGCTAGCAGTGGGCTTATTCTGGCTCCAGTAGAGCAATGTCAGTCCAAACAAGTAACAACAGAAGGATCAGATTTAGATATTTTCTTTCTAATTGCTATCCTGTTGTTCTCCAGTTTACAGGGTCAAAACTGAGTCTGGGAAACGTTGAGAAAGTTTTAGTAACTTTGTATAAAGCAGCTAATGTACCATGCTATATTAACAGATTTGTACTGTACTTACATTGTACACTTTATCACCACCACATTTACTCTTGTTGCAGAGGCAGAGAAAGTGCAATGGCTTTGTTAAGATTGCAGGAAAATGAAATAATACAGCGTAGTGAAAAAGCTGCTAATGTGATGAAATAATTGTACAGATATATTGATTGGAAATGGTCATTTATTTTTAAATGAGCAATAGTGTTCTCTAAGTATGAGTAACAAATGAAAGTGCTGTAGTTCTTTTGTGAATATTTTTCTTGGCACGGTCTCTGGACTTTATCCAGGGTCAATGAAGATTGTGTGTTTCCAGTTCCTGGCAGAATTAGACACTGACTGCATGACAAAAGAAAGAGAAAACAGAGTGACTCCTTGCTAAGTATACCACCATGAAGGAGGGAGGATTAACTCTCAGCAAACACAGAGTAGATTTTACTGCAATGAAGGAACATTCTGGAGTTCTACAAATATAGCAACGGATAGCTGCAGGAGTTTGGAGTTTAGTTATTGGGTCTCCTTTGACCTTTTGCATGGGTCTCATTCTACATCCACACATAGGATCAGTTAGTTCCACCTGTATCTTGCTCCAAAGCTACCATACCTAATAACAGCTGCTGCTAAACCAGCAGGGCTATTCAGGACTTAGCTCCTTCCACTATCAGGGTAAAAGACCTCCATCTCTTAAAAATCTTTACTTAAGAAACTGAAACAGCTTGCCACCATTTACACCCTGATTGGCTTGATTTACTTGCAAATATACTTGAAAATGCTTGTTTGTGTTGCATTTTTCATAACATCAGTCATAGAAACAGAAATGTAGGGCTGGAAGCCACTGAGTGTAATCATAAAGTCAAGGACACTAGGCTGAGGAAGGACCAAATAAACCATAGCCATCTCTGACAGGTGTGTGTCCACCTTGTTCTTAGGAACTCCAAGGATAAGTATTTCTCAATTAGCTCCTGTGTCTTATATTCAACAATTCTGTTAATACATCCCAGAATATTAGCCTCTTCCTCAGCTGAATCATACTTTTGACTCATATTCAGTTAGTGATCTGTTATTATCACAGAACCTTTTCAACAGTACTACAATCTAGCCACTTAGTCCCCATTTTGGAGTTGTGCATTTCATTTTTCCTTCCTTTGAAGTACTATGTGCCTGTCTATTTTATTCATAATGTTGCTGTACACTCTTTAAGAACAGCTATGTTTCACTACAAGGTTGCTTCATTTCAGTGGCAGCTGAGGTAATTTGTATACTAGGCTCAATTCTACTTGCCATGTCCGTACTTATAGTTCCATTGAATTCAATTGGATTTTTCTTGTGCATAAATGGAGCAGGATTTGACATATTTTGAAATCCTGCTACCACTGAAAGAAATAGCAAAACTCACATTGACTTTAATGAAGCCAAGATTTTGGAATCCTTTGCAATGATACCGTCCATACAAATTTAAGATGTCTCTCACAAGTTGGCTGGCACATGTAATGGAAATAGGTCCAACTCCCTGCACCACAGCAGGAGGGTGGAGCTGCACATGGGTAATAAAGAATCAGAAGAAATTTCATAGGTAGGAGAGCTAAACGGGGACTAGAGAGCGGAACTGCAGGGAGATAGGACCTATTGTAGTGACCTGTAAAGAAGGGAATTGGGGTGAGCAGAAGGTTTTGTGTTTCCATTGAGACAAGGCAAAAAAAGGCAGTCTGAGCCTTACCTTCTCTGGCTGTTCAGAGAAGAAAAAGAGATGGTACTTCAGGGAACATGGATTGTACCCAGCTTAATGGTGTATGGAAAATTTGTTTTGCATTTGGTTTTTGGAAATCGGTGTCAGTAAAGAAACCAAACCCCAAGGGCTGTGATAGGATGAGCAGGCTGTGTGTTGCATTTTGTTTAAACAGGGGCAGGGCACAGCAGAGTCACCCTTGGTCACAAGGTGATGTTAGGATGATATCCACTGTCTCTCAATGACATTAGAACGAGTACCCATGCATACATCAATTCCTTGGGGAAAGGGCAATATTTTTGTTGTGTGTTTGAACAGAATCTAGATGGAGTTCTGGTCCCTAACAAAAGCTCATAGCCACTACTGCCACACAAATAATAAATAATAATAGTAGCATAAGTGAATGGTTATTCAGCATTGGCTATATTGAGAACACTTAGAAGCTGATATATTTTGTTGCCAAAGCACAGTCATTCATCAATGATTTATTCATTTTAGTCACTTCTCTATGCCCACTCACACATCTTCTATAATTGTAGTCAATGTTACTTAGCACATCTGATTTAGTTTGTTGCCACCAAGGAGGTTTAATAGATGCCCTTCATTTTCCTTATGTGACATTCTTTACAGGTGTTTCCCAACCATTAAATCCCCATTCAGGAACCAGCTCATGAATCTGGATGGTGCTTCAGTTCCCAGTGAAATTTTGAAGAGTCAGAGCTCTTTCAAGTCCCTCAGCTCTTCCCAAACTCACCTTTGAACAAGGAAGTGGAGAGAAATATTGGGGAAAAAATCATGTGTTGAATATTTATAAGAAGAAAAACAGGCCAACATCTGTCATTGTGTGAATGGAAGACCAAGGAACTTACTAATGAGCCTTTAAACTCTCTTTGGAGATAAAGAAATGTCATAATAACAATGGATGAGCAGTTTAAGGATATTAAACATGGCCCCAAAAGCCTCAGCTTTGGAAGATAAAAGAAGCAGTTACTCAAGTTGCCTGAGATAATTTTCTGCATGTAATAATAGCATTCCTCCTCCTGATGTCTCAGCCTTGAAACCTGGCGCATGCTGATAAGGTTCATGACTGAGAATTTCCCAGGTTTTGGCCTTCGCCCACCTTTCTTCCCTCCCTCCTCCCCCCAACACTTTTCGGCTGCTTCAAAGAATTTTATGTTATCTGCTCCTTGACTGGGAGACAAACACATGGCAGCTCTGATATTTAAATTCCTCCCAATTCTTCTAATCGCTTCACCCTGTCAAAGAAAGAGAGAGAGAGAGAAAAAAAAACCTCTCTGGAACTTGGGAACTGTGAGCCAAGGGTCAGCTCTAACTGGTTTCATCTGCAATCAGTTCATTCCTGCCAGATTGCTTATGGTGAGAAACGAATAAAGCTACAGTTTGAACTGTGCCTATCTGGCTACTGTCCAGGTATTCAACCATCAGAGATACAAGCAGATCAGTCCTCGTCATTTCTGTCATCTTATTTCCCCTCACCCCCTTTTTTCTTTTAATGATTCTAAGCCACGGAATCAGGCATGTGATGTTAAAATTATTCAAGACTGGTACCCTTCATTTGATTCGGTGTTCATCTGGAGGCCTTAATGTCCCATTTTGATTAGCACATCAAGCATAAATTGGAAGTGTCTCCAGGAGGAAGGAAAAAACACAAAGTTTTCTTCCTTATATGGGATTAGATTTAAATGATAATAATGCTGCCAAAATGATCTGAAATTTGTAGCCAAAAGGGGTGATGCCCTTCCTGGCTGACTAGTTTTCTATTGGGTGCCTGTCATAATTTATAAAACATAATCCACAGAGTAATCAGAACAAAGGGACTCCCAGAATGCCAATGTTGATAAGAGAACTAGGAGAGAACTCTACTAAGTATTAATATGTCATGGGGTCGTTCAACACCGGTGATTTTTGGATTCTCTCTCATCTACCTTCATGACCCAATCTAGTCTGGTCAGCTTAAATGAGATGAGAGGGACGGGGGGAGTTGCACTGGAAACAATGGTGGGGTTTGGATTTTTTAAAAAGAATGTTACCTCTTCAGTGCAGCCACAAAGCAGCTGAAATTCTTTTCTTCAAAAATAAGAGAGTCTGTGTTAAATAAATCTCCTTTTGCTCTCTGGCACCTTAAAGACTAACAGATTTATTTGGGCATATGCTTTCGTGGGTAAAACCCACTTCATCAGATTTGATGAAGTGGGTTTTACCCACGAAAGCTTATGCCCAAATAAATCTGTTAGTCTTTAAGGTTCCACAGGATTCCCCATTGTACAGACTAACACGCCTTCCTCTCTGAGACTCTCTCTCTCTCTCTCTCTCTCTCTCTCTCTCACGTTTCCCTGGTTTGTTTTCTTTTTACTTTATCAGAGGCATGAGCTTAAAATAATTATACTCACAAAGCCTTTCCTTTGCTTGATCATATTAATGATTCATGTGTTTTTAAAATGGATAGATAGAATACTATATGCAAAAAACAAACGAAACAAAAAATCCCCCCAAATAGTCTTTTACTTATGTTTTCCTCAATGTTGGAGGAGTTTTTGCAGCCTTGGCTAAAATCACTGAAGCTGAAAGCCAATTTCCCCAGTGCCCATCCAGAGTATCAGTAGCCTGCCGGATAGGATTTGTCCTCATCCTACTCATATTCTCCATCAATAGACAAGCTTCTGTTTTTTATCCCTGTTGGCAGGTAACATACAATGCTCTTTTAAAAAAAAATAACAATTGCTCAATAAATAAAAAAGTTGATGGGATCCTATTTTCTTGAGATCAATTTCTCAGGATATTTGCTGTAATTTTCTAACCTTTTCCCACAACCCTAAACACACTTTGTGCTACTTGTTAGGGAGCTAGTATATCTACTGAAATTTCTCTTCTGCAGATGAATTGTATCATACTTTTTTCTTGCTTCTAGGTTAGTTCATTAAAAGACTGTAAAACCCTATGTTCATAGGAGATTTTATATGACCTTAGGTCTCTTTGTTATTCCACAATGCACTAGTTGACTTTACCATAAAGGTATCACCCAAGGTAGCAAAATATTTTATAACTTCTTACTGTATGAGTGACAATACAGTTTGGAAGACACGACTGCCCAGGGCTATGCAAGTCATATTTGTGCATTCAAAAATTTAAGTATTTCCTGAACTGTTTGTTTTCCAAGGAATTCTGACTTGTTCTAAAACTGCTAGGTCAGAGTTTCACTCAGGGGAGCTAGAAGCAGTCTGAAGAAAAAAAAAACCCCCCAGTGATCAGAATACAAAGAACAAAAAGATTTATGTTGCACAGAAGTACATGGGATATAATGTAATGCAGGCTGAAGCTTAGTGCCTATGAACATTAATTTTCACTGGATATCTTTTAAACTATTGACCCATGAGAGTTCCAGGATATTTGCATGGTTACTGACATGGATTTCTAACTGAAATTATGCAACATTTTAAATTACTTGTTAAGGTAAAAGTCTGTATATTATATCCTTTGTTTAAAACAACAACAACAACAAAACACCTTTTGTCCAAGCACAGGAATTAGCTGCTTTCTTTCTCATCATTTCTTACAATTCAAGTTAACATTAGTAGATCAGGAGGAGTTAGCATTGAAAATGGAGGATAATAGAAGCAACCCTATAACTCAGAGTATGTCTAAACTACATCCCTCTTTCGATCTGCCTAATTTACATCCCTCTTTTGACAGAGGGATGTAGACTAGACATAGCCTTAGAGAAGAGCTTCAAGAATCCATTCAAGGTGAAAATCTCTTAATGGAAGAGAACACAGAAGAAAGATAATTGGGGAATCAGTCAAATATGATCATTAGCCATTGACCAGTGAGAATGTTGCAGAGCAGAGGCAGAACCTCAAAGCAAGTCTGGCACAATTACCATCTCTTCCAAATTGTACTGGACAGAGCAGTGGAGGCCTACAGCATTTGTCTGACAGAGGAGGTGACAACTGCATAAGAAAACTCCTTTCCTTTGTATTTAGAAATGGCTGTTTGAGGGGCATACTTCAGCTAATATCTCTGAACTGTGCACAAGAGGCTTTTGCGCAAAAAGGAGCTGTGTAGATGGTTCCTTTTTGTGCAAAACACCCCTCTTGCGCAAGAGCCGTTCTTCCTGAAAAAATGAGGAAGAACGGCTCTTGGAAAACAGGGGGGGGTTGCGCAAAAATGGCTGCTAATTAATAATGCAAATGAAGCGTGGCAATATTCTACTCCACGCTTCATTTGCATAAGCTTTTGCGGAGGAAGGCTGCAGTATAGACATAGCCTTAGTTTCCTTATACAAGGTAAATATGATTTTCTTCTATTCTTAAACACTTTGGGCTAGATTACATTTGTCCTTTTGTGGGGTGAACAAAAGGTGAAGATAATTAAGGAATCTTCCCTCTCACTTGTGCCCCTTTGGACAGTCCTGTGCACAGTTCAGAGATATTGGCTGAAGTATGCCCCTCAAACAGCCATTTCTAAACACAAAGGAAAGGGGTTTTCTTATGCAGTTGTCTTTTGCGGAAGAAGGCTGCAGTATAGACGTAGCCTAAGATTCCACCTACATTTTAAAGGAAAACCTTTAATTTGGAAAGAAATCTTTCTGTGTCTGAGAATCTTCCTGCCTCTGAGAATCTTCCCTGTCTAGGAGATGTGATTAACTCATTGGGATTCCATGGCTATGCATCATCATTACATTGTGAGACCAGATAACATCAGTACAGAGTGAGGTCATAAATCAAGCTAGCTCAGTAAGGTAGATTCCCGTTCACACCAATATCACCTCTGTACTTTCTTAAGCCAGAGGCTTTTCATTCAGATGTCTGTCTCTTCTAGGCCGTGGGGTACCTTAGTGGTGCCACAGTATATACAATACAAAATATCAAGTTGGATACTGCCAGCATATTCATAGAATCATAAAATCATAGAAAACTAGAACTGGAAGGGACCTTAAGAGGTCACTGAGTCCAGTCCCAGGCCCTCATGGCAGGACCAAGCACTGTCCTTAAATATCTCCAACGATAGAGACTCCACAACCTCCCTTGGCAATTTATTCCAGTGTTTAGCTACCCTAACAGTTAGGACTTTTTTCCTAATGTCCAACCTTAACCTCCCTTGATGTAATTCAAGCCCCATGCTTCTTGTCCTATCATCAGAGGCCAAGAGGAACAAATTTTCTCCCTCCTAATGGTCACACCCTTTTAGATACTTGAAAACTTCTGTCATGTCCCCTCTCGGTCTTCTCTTTTCTAAACGGAACAAGCCCAATTCTTTCAGTCTTCCCTCATAGCTTATGTTTGCTTATCATCTGCAAACTTAATAGTCGTACTTTCTATGCCATCATCTAAATCATTAATGAAGATAGTGAATGGAACTGGTCCCAAAACAGACCCCCCACGGAACCCCACTTATTATGCCCTTCCAGCATGATTATGAATTGTTAATAACTACTCTCTGAGAACAGTTATCCAGACAGTTATGCACCCACATTATATTAGCCCCATCTAGGTTGTATTTCCCTAGTTTATTAATTAGAAGGTCATGCAAAACCACATCAAATGCTCTACTAAAGTTTAGGTATACCATGTTAACTGCTTCTCCCTTATCCATAAGGCTTTGATAGCCTATCAAAGAAAGCTATCAGATTGGGTTGACATGATATGTTCTTTTCAAATCCATGCTGGCTGCTACCTATCACCTTCTTATCTTCCAGATGTTTGCAGATGAATTCCTTAATTACTTGCTGATACTGAAATTCATTTTGCCTCACAATCTCTTCTAAAGGGTTACATTGAATAGGAAGGGAGACAGAAGAAAAAAAGGGATCAAGTTTTGCAAAATTCCCTCAGCGAAAGGCATCAAGAAAAAAGAGAAATTGCCTGTCAAATTCAAACAAAAGGTGCACAGGTATGGATAGAGTCCTTATATTCAATACCAGCATTCAACCAGACTAAAATCTCCATTGCCTGACGAATCAAAGATAGCAAACCAAACTTTGTAATCACCACACCACCAATGTGCCAGCTCCCTTGACATCATTCAGTTGTGGAGAATCATTACAAAGCTCTGCTTCATAGACTCCTGTGGACTGCAGAAGCCCTGCAGGCTTTCTGCTGCTTGACCTCAGTACTCTGGAAGTTTGCATCTAATGTATTTTGAATTTTATGCAGCTACACAGGCCACTCAAGATTTGGCCTTCAGTTAGCAGCTCAATTCTTCAATAATGGGGTTGTAAAAATAGAGGTCTGTTACAGCATATGTTTGAATTTCTGAAAATGTACTCTTCGGCTCAAGTTTTTCTCTCCTCTGAATGTTAGCTTTCTCACAGTCTGTTTCATGTTTTCACTTAAAGTTTTGCTTAATTTGCTAAACGTCTCGCTCTATGCTGGTTCCAGTTTGCTGGAGTAGCATAAGCCACATGGGATGTTTCTAATAGAATGAAGGAAGGCAGGCTTGAATTGCAAGACTACTTTCCACTGTCTCTTTCCTCTCATCCCCTCAAGCTTTGATCAACTATTTCTTAAGTTCTTTGTGTTATCTTTAAAGCTCAGAAACTAGCATAGGCGATGCATTTGAAACAAAATATAGTAATAGAGGGATGTTCACATCTAAAACATAAAATCAAAAGTAGCACCAGTGCCAAACTGAGACAATCAAAAAGCAGCTTCTGGAAAAAATAATGGGAAAAAAGAAGATGCATTAGAGGGGTTTAGATTTAGTTCCATTGATTACATTTAAAGCAAACAGGATTCTTCTGCTTAAAAATGCTGACTTTTTAATCTCTTGGTATCAGAATATCAGAACATCCAGGCTCCTTGAGGAATCATAGGGGAGGATGTTAGAAATGTGCCCAGTATGTTCATTAAGCCATATGATTAACAGTGTTTAATAAACTATTTTTTAGGACATAAAGATATTTATTTTGCCTAGAATAAAAATGGAGGGATCCTTCAGTCATTTAAAGATCCTACTTGTGAACTGAATGCTTGGGAAAGGTACTGGTGCAAGCACTCTTGAGCAACATCCTTGAGCTGTGTCATATCCCAACACGAGGCCTTTAGTAACATTTAGAGCAGGTGTATGTCCAGCTGTATGTTGTCCAGCCAGGAGGGTCCCAACAGTAAAAAACAAGCTCCCTAAATTGATGGGAGCAATGAGTACTGTAACCTGGCTTTCTTCAGTTCCTCTAAACATGTCTGTATGTCCTATTCAATCCCTGACTAATGTACCATAACTGCCAAATGCAATGTGTCCTCTTGAAACCATTTAAAACTTTGTAGAAAGTGAAGGGAGCTAATAGTATTTGGTGTATTCTTTCCATTATGGCCTGCTACCAATTGAACTGAGATTATCTATATATTATGCATATCAACAAACAGACATTTGTTGCTAACATTTAGCTGCTGCATTCTGTGGTCGATTTAAATGAATGACACAGAAAGGCAGTTTTCCTGTTCCACAATGAAACTCCATTTGGTTCCTTGCATCAGAGGAAGATGATAGGCAGAATCATTAAGAACATAAGAACATAACATAAGAAAGGCTGTACTGGGTCAGACCAAAGGTCCATCTAGCCC
>CM057848.1:32996137-33006621 GCA_030068395.1 Apalone spinifera
TCTCTAATCTCCTTCAGCATTTCAATGTCAGTATCCCTGTCCTGGTCAGGTGGTGTTTTTCAGTAGACAATCTACTGAGATAGTACAATTATTTTTTTGGTAATGGCACAAGTAACATTTGGAAAGCCAGTACTGGGTATGCAGCATTATGTTCTTAAGTCTGAGCTAAAATTTCTGCTGGTGTAAATTATCACAGCTATGTTGAAGTGAGTGAAGTTACACCAATTTGCACCAGCAGATAATTTAACTTTATATTGCTCCCCTTTGACGGCTTTGTTGATAGATTGCATCACCCAATGTGTAAAGCCACGTTTTCAAAACTAGCTGCATACAAATCACACGTGTAATTACACTATCCCATGTTTTGCATCTTAACATGCACTGGATGCTCATGGGATAATTATGCACATACATGGCCAGTTTGGCAACTTGCTAGAAGTGTGTGTGTGTGGGGAGGGGGGGTATTATGGACCCAGCTGATATTCTTGTGCCAAACTTAGTAGTATAAAACTGTATGTGCCAATGTCTGAAATAATTGTCCATAATGTCAGTTTATCCAAGCCCCTGAGATAAGGCAGCCAGTGAAAGAGGGAAGCTTATTTGAACAGCTGAGGGGTTTTGCTTTTCTTGGAAAAAACAATTATTTTGCTTACCCTATGAGCTGTGAATAAAAGAGCTTTCTATAATGTTTTAAATGATTACAAAAGGACAAATTGCATTTTTCTCCTGAATTGCCATGTTGCCTCTGTCTGTTCGATATGTATAACTAGCATTACAGCATTTTTCATTTATTTATTTTATTTCTATTTTATAAATCTCTTCTCAGAATGAATTTCTCAGCAGGACACACAGCATTTGACATGAATATGATTCGACAAGCTGAAGTGAAAGCTGAAAGGTTTGTAATCCCAAATTGTTCATATGTTGTGTTTTATACATCATGGAGTGTTGTTCAGATGCTTTCAAATATTCAACCTGATTTCTGGTGCATGCTTTTGACAAGCATTCATTCTGCCTCTACCATGGTGTGAAGGGTGTAAAATGAGGAGGAGTAATGTTAGTTCAAACCAAGAGGTTTCATTCGAACTAACGCGGCCCGGAGTGCACTTCCTAGTTCGAATCAGCTGGCGATCGGACTAGCGCGCGGGCGAGACTATGTTAATGAAGCACAGGATATTTAAATCCCCGCTTCATTAGCAATTTCGGTCGGCTACATTTGCATCCCTATCTCGAGATAGGGAGCAAGTGTAGACGTACCCTAAGAGAATATTCCAAACACGTCTCTGAATTGTTCACAGGGGTGCCTGACATTTGGTTTCTTACCTATAACTTAACCTAATTTAGTTTTTCCAGAAAAAAAAAGTCAGAAAAATTAAAATGAGCCCTAGTATAGTCACATGAATGATATGTTCACAAAGTAGATCTCAGGAATTTAGTACATGTAGGTCTTACATACTGGAACCATCGGATTCTCTTTGCAGCTCTTGTAAGTGGGAAAACCCTGTAGGTTCACTCAGACACTTGGTATTCAACCTAATACTCTTATCTTGGGAGCTCACTATACACCATCTGAGAATTGTCAGAGAGGAGAGGACAACCACCCCACTCCATAGACAAATCTACCCTTTATCCATCATGATCTTTTCTCTTTTCCTACATGTACATATGTGGGTAGCTGGGAGGAACCTGGCAGAGGAACCATCTCCAACAGCTTTATGTCAGTTGAGATTTTCCCTGTGGAGGGAGAATTCTTAGTAGGTCAGTTGTAAGCACATTAACATCCCGTTTGAACTTCTCAAGGGGCACCAAGGGAATGGAATAGACTATCTGTAGATATTTCCCATTGTTACTTACTGTTTATTCTCTGTGTAGTTCATTGCTTCCTTATACATTATGGCTGCATCTAGACTGGCAAGATTTTGTGCAAAAGCAGCTGCTTTTGCGCAAAAACTTGCCAGCTGTCTACACTGGCTGCTTGAATTTGCACAAGAGCACTGACTTTGTACATGTACATGTAATGTACAAAGTCAGTGCTTCTTGCGCAAATACTTTGATGCTCCCGCTCAGGCAAAAACCCTCTTGCGCAAATGCTTTTGTGCAAGAGGGCCAGTGTAGAGAACCCAGAACTGTTTTGTGCAAAAAAGCCCCGATGGTTAAAATGGCAATCAGGGCTTTCTTGCGCAAAACTGCATCTAGATTGGCACGGACGCTTTTCCGCAAAAAGTGCTTTTGCGCAAAAGCGTCCGTGCCAATCTAGACGCTCTTTTCTGCAAATGTTTTTAACAGAAAAACTTTTCCATAAAAGCATTTGCGGAAAATCATGCCAGTCTAGACGCAGCCACTAAGCAGATTTGTTGTGTGAGATTATACTCACTGTGGGAACCCAGTTTACAAACAATAACTGAACTGTTTCAAAAAACTTTTGTGATGTTGTGTTTTGTTATATAATTGCTACACAAAATGATTGGCCTCTGCTCACTTTTATTTTGTCAAATAAATCTATACAAAGAACTTTTCTGGAAGGCCTCAAATCACTCATAAAACCAAAAACAGGCACCAAAAACAAGTAAAATACTAAAAGCAAAAAATTGAATCCCACAATGTATGATATTAAATAAATAAAATAGATTGGAGGTACCTCCATTTTGCAGGCCAGAATAGTAGAAGTGAATTGTAATTCTGAAACATAGGCTATTTGTCTATGCAGCAGTTTACATTTAGCTGTATTTACCTCTGGGAACAGCCCATTGCCATTATGTCTAATGACCATTTTCTGACTTGACCTCTCCCAGCCTAAAAACCCTGATGCAGTTGCTGACCAATGAACTGCTCATAGCTGGCATCTGTTGATTCATCAGCAGAAAGTCCCTTTGTGGCAATATAATCACCAACTATAAATGACCCTTACAGAAGCAGCATTTATCATTCATTAACAATCCATTTTTCCCATAGCAAGCTGTGCAGTGGGAGAATCACCCTCTGGAGAAATACATGGCAGAAGCAATCACTATATAATGTTGGTGTCATTTCACCCCCCTCCAGATTCCCTCAACAACAACATATTAAGGGCACAAAGTAATATCTGCCTCATTACCTCTTATGTATTCACACAGTATTTTTTTCTATATGGCCTAAAAATAGGTGTGGTGGGAATGGAGTGACTATGTAAAAATGGTACATTCATATTCAGTGTTTCTGCTTCCTGTGCTTTGAGTCATGTCTACTTACCTCCCTGAAACAAATGTGTTTTCAATGCTGCTATTCCCATGGAGCCGAAACAGCTCAGGAAACACACACTGACTTCTAGTCTAGCAGCAAAGTTGTCAGTCAAGTTCTGTTGGAGAATCTTTGTCGTTGGAGGGTGACCAGATATCCTGATTTAACAAGCCTGTCTCTTTTCTCCTTTTTTTATCATACTGTGGCAACTTTCCATTTGATTCCACTGTAGTTTGATTCAGTCCCATGCCCCCGACATGGTAGTTTGACTCATGTTGTCTATATTGTCTTCATGTGACTCTGTTCTGTGTGTAAGTCAATAATGATAATGATACTTAGCTTTTATATAGTACGATCCATAATATTCATCCATAGATCTCTAATTACTTTAC
Organism: Apalone spinifera; assembly: GCA_030068395.1. Classification (NCBI taxonomy): domain Eukaryota; kingdom Metazoa; phylum Chordata; order Testudines; family Trionychidae; genus Apalone; species Apalone spinifera. Next base: position 32,999,746 of record CM057848.1, read on the forward strand.
AAAGGAAGTCAGTATCTTTATTCCTAGTTCAAAGATAGAGGCATTGAGATATAGATGAGTGAGATGATCATCCTAAGGTCACCTAGCCTAGATTTGGATCCCAAGTCTTCTGAGTTCCAATTCAGTGCTTTATCCATTAGACCACACTGCAGCACCCCAGTGGAGATGGACAGAATAAACAGACAGATGAAAAACAAAAACCAAAACAAACAACAATAAAAACCCAAAAACCCAGAGTAGGAATCAGAAAGACTTCAAGGGAACTGGGAAGAATATAGTAACAGGAACACAGAGAAGTAAAAAGGAGATGTCTGGGGAGAGGAAGAAGGGAGAAGGACAGAATTACTGGCTTCATGGGCAAGGTGGGAAGGGGGAGCAAGCTCCATGCTCCCAGAAGAGGCCAGGCCTCAGGGTGAATGGGCAGGGCTAGGGGCTAGCCTCCCCTTGCCAATCTTTTAGCATTGCCCAGACCATGTGGCCAGGACTCCAAGCCACTGCCACAGCCAGGAGCCCTGGGCCCTTTTGAATCAATGGACCTATGGAAAGCTTCCCCTTTACCTCCCATCAGCAGGCCTTCTGTCTCACAAATCATTTTGGTCATGATCGTAGAGGATTTCATCTCCTAGGCACTTACCAGATATCATTCAGTATCCCTGAGGGTCAGTTTCTTATGATGGCATTTATGAGGCTGACACTGATGGAGATCAGTCTTTTCCAACTTCTGTGTTTCTAACACGGTTGGATGATTAATCCATATTCTCCATATGTAAAGCCCATGCAGTAAACTTTATGCAGTGGAGTTATTTCCAAGCCTGTTCTGAACTGAGCTTAGCAACTGAGCCAGGTGAATTTTGGGGATATGGAATTTGTTCTCACCCTACAAGACTTTTCTCAGTTCAGGAAACCAATATTTCATTTTGCCTCCACAGGCAATTTACCACCCCAAAACATATTTTAAGTCACATTTCTTGAAAGATCAAAATTCAATCCCCTCCAATTATTAATGTGACAAAGGAGCATGAGGAGAACTCCCTTGACTTTTCATAATAGGGAGAGTTAATTTCATTAAATTGAATGCTCTTCCAGTCTTCTATTGTTGCTTCAAGCACTCTCTCATTATATTTAGATGAGGATATACAGGCAAGTCAACTGCTGTGTAGTTCAGTGGGTTTGTCTGGAACCACCCAAGAAAAAAAGCAAGCTCTTTGGCATCAGTTTGACAAAAGAAGAAGATGCTGGTCAGATTTCAATTTCTGTTATTGTTCAGTTCGGCTCTGCTGTCAAGTTTATTTTTTCAGGCAGCTATTATCTATTGCATCACAGCTATAATTTCAACACGTTGTTTTTCTGTTTAATTTTTGTAGCACTCATAAAGATGAGTGACTAATAGCACCATTGTTATATGCTGAACATAGGCAGGCACAGTGCAACCTTTTCCTATAATTCTCTCCACCTCTACAATTTTCCCCTGCATGTTATTTCAGTCTAGTGTCTGATTTGTGCATTGGTTTTGAAATGCATGAAACTGGGCAATAAGATCAGAGTCCCAGTTTATGGACCAATAGCTTGGATTTGAATTACAGACTTTTCATGTGAAAAATCAACACTGCTTTCATCCAGTATTTTCCCAGTTTTATATTTTATTCAAATGTATTAATGTAATTAGCAGTTGTTTGCAACAGAATCTTGACTAAACCTTAAGCAACTTCCTGTGCCAGTTAGTTCAGATTTTTCTGAAGCTTTGACCTCCTGTTTGCAGTGGGGCAGAGGAACTTGACACCACTGACAATTATAAATCAAGATTGGGTATTTTTTTTGCTAAAAGATCTGCTCTAGGAATCATTTTGAGGGAGTTCTATGGCCTGTGTTATTCAGAAGGTTAGACTAGATTTATCACAATGTTCCCTTCTGGCCTTGGAATCTATGAATATAAGTCACAGTGCCATGTGTTCTATTGAGAGGAATACAAGAAAGGGTCTCAAGATGCCTGGTAGTTTTGCTGATATTCCTCTGTATGGCTAGGAGTAAATCACTGAGAAAGCGGATGATGATATCGCCCTCCTCAAACGTAGGAACTGAATTGGTAGAGCTCATTTCTTTCCATTTTCTTCTGGATTTCTAAGCAAAAAGAATCACGATTCACTGTTGACAGCTAAATGCATCAATACTTTGAAAAGAGTGTATATGCAATGGATTTTAAAATTGAGACAATACACATGCACCATTCCACAAAAGACTGAGCAGGATAGACTGAAAGTTAGCAGGGATTAGAATTAACACTTAAATGTATGGAATGGGTGTGACTGTTTCAGGGCTGAATTCATCCCTGGTGAACAACACTGAATATATTGAGCTTCTTGAGTGATTGTGACTGACAGCATGTTGACATGGTTGGTGAGGAAATGAAAGGAAAAATATCAAGGGTTGTGAATTTTTGGGAGAGAACTTGAACGGATTGCTTTGCAGATATTATTAAAAATTAGAGCTAGAAAAGACCTGTTGGTTCATCAGCTCATTTGCAGTGAAAAATTATTGCTTTTTTTTACAAACTCACTTAAAAAATTACACTGTCTTTGATTTCATCACATACTCAAATGCCCTAGTACCAACATAAACAATTACTCTCCCTACTTGGTGTTAACACCTTCCAATTCTAATCAGCAGCTAATGAAGATCAATAGGATATAAAGCAGATCCTAAATTAGCTTAGTTGTGCTTTGATATTCAGCCTTCTGGAATCACTGAGTTTAGCTAGCTATTAAAGTATCACATTTATTGCTGGCAAGTACTAAGCCTTGCAGTACTTGATTCAGGAATGCACAGAATATTCATGCAGTACAGAATGGCTAAGTGGGATTTCACAATGTGAAAAATTAGAGCAGTCTCTTTGTGGTTGCCAAAGTAGATTGACCTTCGTTTTCTCTGATGCTATGGATGAAGCTTTATTAACTTCACTAATCTCAATTAAAACATACTGTGAACCATAAAGTTACTGCACTTATCACCAACAGTTTTATGATCATTTAAGAAAAATAGATCCATTTGTGTATCTTCAGACCTGACTTGACATTAGACATGGGACAGAAGATATTTCTGTGGTTGGCTAACTTCTTTTGCTTGATAGAACACAGTATACATTATTTATGTATAATACTAATCCAGATAGGTATACAGAGCCATCTATTGTATTATATATGTATGGTTAGATAAGTGAAAGCATTGTTCTAGAGATAGCACTCTAATATTTCTCTCATTCAATCTATTTTTAGATTTGGTCTACATTTTAAATAATTTTTATTTTGAAATACTCATTAAAATTTAAAAATTTCCCACAAAATTATGTAAACGATTTTCCCTGGTTTTACCACCACCTGGCTCTTTCTCTCACTCATGCTTGTAAAATTCCCATAAAGGATTATTAGTGCATAACTTGGTCTAACACCTTAAGCTTTTCTCTTAAGGGTGGGCAAGCCTTGGAAAGACTAACTATTTATGGCTAGTACATCACTAAGAAACCTCACAGCAGATGAGGGTCCATTCAGTATCTATAGGATAGAATGATACTTCATAAAGGAAATTCAAGAACAGGGGGTGATCCCAAATATATATGGGCATTCAATAAAGTGTTCTTTTATGTTCAATGACTATTTCTTTAAGGCATCCTAACAACTGTGTAATGAGATGCAAGAGAAGTCTGGGCTATTTCTCCCCATTTTAGAATTCTTGCTCCCACAGTTCAGGAAGCTACTAATAGTCTTGGAGTTGAGATTGTGAAATTGTTAACTGGACTGCCAGTCTTCTGTCATCAAAGCCAGGGATAAGTTGAACTTATGAGCCTCAGAGAGGTTCACTTATGCTTATCCCAGCTAAAACAAAAGGAAGGTGGAGAAGTCTCAATTTTTCAGTCTTCATATTGGATTTGTCAAAGAATTATGTTTAAAATCTTTAAAATAATATAAAAAATACATAGAATAGCTTCTTTCAGTGCTAGTGATGAAAGGCTGATTACCTCTTTCTGGATTATTCTAGTGATTTAGGACTAGATTCAAGAAGGAACTTAAATGTTGTGATGATGAAGCACACAGAAAGCCACTGGGTTTGTCAAAGCTGCATTACATGCTCAGGCACCTTATACAATGAATGGAGGGAGACAGACACCTAAGATTGGGATTCACTGAAGCCAGCATGCTAAGTGAAGCTCCTCACAACCTAACCAATGGGAGATGCAAAAGAAAAAAGGATGCTTATATCCCACCACCTCAGGGATCTCAGTGACCAAATTTACTCTGGATGGAGACATCTATATCTGCTTTGAGTTATCTGTGAATCCACTTCTGGAGTTAGGCACCTAAGATCTTTCTTAAAAGCAACAGTAGCACCCTCATAACTTTTAGCTCAGGGGTTAGAGCACTCACCTGAGATGTGAGAGACACTAACTCCTGTAATCTTTTTGCTTGATAAGGAAAAGGGCTTTGAACTTCAGTGAGTAGCCAAACTTCTGGGCTATAGGATGTTCAAATCCTCTGCTTCCTCTATCTTGCCTGGTTTAGCTATTCCGATTTGGATAAATAGTGAAAGAGTTATTGGTATAAGGGGACTGAATCTTGTATCTCTGGGTGCATCTAGACTGCTGGGTTTTTTTGGGGGGGGAGGAGGAGAAACGGCCATTTTCCCAAAAAACCTTCACGTACATCCACACTGCTATTGCATTCTTTTGAAAGAAAATTGAAAGAACGCAGGGGGGTTTCTGACACTGGTAAACCTCATTCTATGAGGAAGAATGCCTTGTTTGAAAGAGCTATGTCGGAAAAAGGCATGTGTGCTCGCAGAAGAGGGATTTTTTTCAAAAGAAGAGTCAGGAAAAAAAACAGGTACCCTGGTGGACACGCTGTCCACACTAATCACAGCTCTATAGTCCCTGTTTCCTGCCAGCTCTTAAAGCTGCAGGCACCCTGGACTAGCCTTTTGGCAGGAAGCTGGCCTTGCGGCAGCATCCTGGCTACACGGCTCTGAGTGCTAAAGGCTTGCTGACTCATGGCACATCCACAAGCCCCTCGGAACCGCCTGGCCTGCACAGGGAGCAGCACCAGGGCTCTGAGGACCTACCCAGGGGCACCAAATGTCGGGTGTCCTCCTGGTCTGGGGTGGAGATCCTGTCCCTCCTGGAGCTGTGAGGGGAGGAGGAAACAATGCTGGATCTCTGCTCCCAGAGGCAAAATGCCAACATCTACAGCCGGATGGCCAAGGCTCTGGCCCAGAGGGGACATGCAAATATTGGACCAAATATGGAGCAAGGTAAAGGAGCTCTGGCAAGGGTACGCCCAGGCCAGGGAGCACAGCTCTCACTCTGGGACAGGACCCCACTCCTGCCCCTACTACAAAGAGCAGCACCAGATCCCGGGGAGTGATGAAGCCCTTTCCCCACCCGTACTCATGGACTTGCAGATGGAGACAGCTGTGCTTGCCAGCCCAGAGCTCCTTGAGGAGGATGACAACAATGATGAGGAACAACAGCTGCAGGAGGAGGAGGACACTGGCAGTGTCGTCACCTTCAGTCTGGAGCTGGTACCTCAGGCACTGGAGATCTCCCAGGCATCATCAGGTAAGTGCTCTCAGTTTGTCACACACACAGGGAGGGGAAGGCGGGCTCAGAGAGGATGGGGTGCGAACATCACTCAGCATGCTCGGCCTGGACAGCGTGCAGCTGTTTGTGCATGTGCAAGCACATGCAGTGGCATTGTGAACTACGTGGTCTCTGGAGCCAGCCCTGGAGCACACATAGGCTTCTGCTCACAGGCTGGGGGAGGGTGTCCACACATGTCCAACCCCTGGGAGGGACATTCTCTCACCGCCAGCCACTGCTAGAAGCAGGCTGGGCACAAAGCCGCATGCATGACCCCACGCAGAGTGAGGAGTGCTGCACATAGCACATGAATATGCCTGCATGTGAGAGGCACCTCCCACTCCTGTGGCCAGCATGGCCAGGTGCAGGTGTGTGTGTGGGCCCCAGGGAAGACCAGGCCACTCCAGGCCACTCTCCCGCAGTGGGATCCCACTGTGGCTGGACACTTCCCTGGCCTGCTTCTCCATGGGGGAAATGGGGGAAGAAACGGGCAGTATGGTCCCCTGGGCACCGAGGGTCCACTGTAAGGCAGAGCCTGCTCTACAGCCCACACATGGCTTGCTCTCGGGACATCGCCATCCCCTGCTCCAAGGACAGTTGCTCGCTGCTCACAGAGGCAGACAGAGCCTCAGGGACAATGTCTGCATGGACGACTGATTTCCTTTTCCCTCTTTTCCTCCACAGCTGGACCAGCCATAGCTGAGGGGAGATCCATGCCATCACAGGCAGTTGCCTGAAGTCGGGGGAGCCACAAGTGCTGAAGGGTCACTGAGGACCTCATAAGAGAGCCTATTGCAGTCCTGCATGACATGCAGCAAACCCTAGCCCAAAAAAGCCACAATAACACCAAGTGGTGCAATCACATGTGGGCTCGTGCAGCAGGGCAAAAACATGTGCGCCACCATCCGGGAAGTTATGGAATTGCTACTCCCTCCGCTCCTGCTTCCCCAGTCCTGCCCATGCCCCTTCCACCTGCCCCCCGAAAGGCCTGACCTCATTCCAGCCCCCCATCCTGCCCATCCCCCTGTTGTCCCAGGCCCCACCCAACCCCAAGTTCGTCAAGGTCCCCAGACCTGAGCCAGCAATTGAAGCTGCACCACATGCCACTCGCAGCCCTGATCCCCCTCCTCGCTCCTCATCCAGGTTCTCAGCACCCTCCCTTGGTCCCCCATCCAGGTTCTCAGCCTCCCTCCTCACTTCCCCATCCAGGTTCTCAGCCCCCCTCCTCCCCAGTTACTTTTTGTTAAAAAAAT
>CM057848.1:33015982-33037592 GCA_030068395.1 Apalone spinifera
CATTTGCATCCCTTTTCCGGAAAAGGGTGCCTGTGTAGACGTAGCCTGTGAGTCCTGGTTAGCTTGCATTGGCCAATTATGGGTGTGTAATCGCAGTGTCAACATACCCATTTTTTCATCTGAAGCTACTCTAATTACAATCAGTTTGTACTAGTGAAGGACAAGTCAGAAAAAGTTTCAAATCAGACCAAACATCCAGTTTGTAGATATTTACCCAAATATTAATCCAAATGTCTTAATTATGTAAAGCAAGCTCCTGTGAAAAAATCTTTCTCTGATGATTCGTGGCACTTCTGCCTTTATTTTGTATGATCAAGCTTTTCTCATTGTATTTCCTCATGTCTGCTTCCAGGACCAAGCAGAACAAATCCAAACATTTTAGATATTTTAAAAAAAATCTGATAAACGGTCAGTTTTTAAATGATCAAAGGATTGTTCAAAAGACTTTCCTTGCTATTAGCTCATTTCTTCATCTCTGGTTTAGACCTGCTTATATGCTAAACCATAATGACTGCTGTATCTTTTTTCTTAGCTAGTGTAGTTATTTTATGGATGGAGATGGGTAGAAATGTTGCTTCTTTAATTTCTAGCCAAAATTAATCAATATATTATTCTGATTCTCATATATCTTTAGTGTCTTCTGTGAATCATTGGCTGGATCTTAAGGTTCAGCTGATTAATTACAAGGCTCTACTGTATATATCTTTTCTACTGTATATATCTTTACTGTTGCCCTCCCAGTATTTATGAGAACAATCTAAATCCCTCTAACAGTTTAAATTTTAGATGCGTCAATTCCCAATGATTTGTAGCGAGGACTTTTTACCACCACATATATGGGATAAACTTCAGATGGATAGATGACATGCCTGTTCTTTGTAAATTTGCACAGTCTTCTCTGAGCAGTCTACAGTATCTAAACTTAAGTCTTCTCTATTTGATCTGTCAATCCGATACACTCTGTGAATGTATTTGCAATGTAAAATGTTGTTGAATGCTTGAGTAAGGGCATCCCTGTATAACTTTAAAGTTGTTTTAGTTTGAGTCTTGTAAAAGGCCACACAAGGCCTATTTCATTTATGTACTTTTCACCTTTAGCTATGTCGTTGGTATTTTTAAGCATAGAAAACATCATGCTAAATTTCATTTTTTATTCCATATAAAAAAAGTGCTACATATACAGGCACTAGCTATGTCCCCTTACTCTCATTCTTCTGTAGGCAACTGTACAATGTGTTGAATGGTTTTCTGTGCAGAAATGATGCACAAATGACTCATTGGGAATACAACTGTCTAACCATGCATCAGTACTGTAGAGCTTTAGGTTTTCCTTAGGGGTCTTCCATCCAAGTACTGAAAATATATAAACTTCCTTAGACTGAGCGCTCCAGTGGGACCACTAACAAGGTACTCTGACCACATGTACTTAAGAGAGCTCTGAGAAGCCTGCTGCAATGCATGGCCTATCTTTTCTGAAGATATAAATGCCAGAGAACGCTGTATGTTCCCTTTCTGTGCTGTTCTTCGCTAGTAGTAGCACACATCACTGTATGTGCCAAGATTCAAGGAAAAAGCATATGTAGTGATTTATCTGGAAATGGTTGGTAACATATGGAAACTTTTTTCCTTTTTCCATGAGGTCTTTTTGTAATATTCAGCTTTGGTATTTATTTTAATTAGTAAACAATCACCAATTAAGTTGCATAATCACAGACAAAAAAAATCAGATGAGGTATGAACTGAGATATAGGAGTCATGAGGCAGAGAGAAATACAAATGCTGTTCTAAATGGTTCAAAATGCAGAGGGATCATATGAAGAAATGAGGAACAGATTCCCTGATCATGGTGCTGATCTGTGCATGCCCTCTGTGTGGTGTTAGAGAAGTTTAAAAGCTGCTTTAACTTCTGCTAGCCTTGAACTACCATAAGGAGCAGAAAATACTACCCACTTTCAGAATGGGATAGGGGATCTCTTGCACACTCTGGCTTTGTAATCACATCCTCTTTTTCTGCTCAGCAACAGGATACATAATGCTATGGTGATGGGATGCTACACAAAATCTTAAAATAGTGTTCAGTTTTACTCCACTGCAGTATTACTGGCACTAAGTCTACTTTTGGGGGTCCAGTTTAACCAGATTTATGGTCAAAGTAAACTATGGTTGAAGCACAAATTGGTTACTGCACACCCGGGGATTTAACCCCATGCATTTCAGCCAAGAAACTTGCTTTGTTCACCATTCCTTGGGAAAATGTACCCAAGAAAAAGTGTGTAGAGATTGGTTTATCCGTCCTTTACAAACAGTATGTGTATTTATTTAGAAGGTGAAAGAGCCTTCAACTAAGTCTTCACTTGTCAATTCAATGTGTCCACAGAGGAAACTTCATTACTTCACTAGGAGAGGAAAAAAAGACCTTTTGAATTTGCTTAACAAAACAAATTCCTTGAATCCTGCATGGTCTTTTGCATGGAAACAAACCTATCTCCATCACATGTCTGTTCTTTCTGGAAGCTATGAGTCGTCTGGGAGAAACTCTGGTTATTAAAAAAAAAAAAAGAAAGGAAGACAGAAAGAAAAAAAGAAAGAAAGAAGCAGGGAGTTTTCCCTTGGGTAGAGGAGCTAATTACCATAATTCACCAGCTCTTTGTGATTTCAGTCAATTCAGAAGGGGCCTTTGAAAAGACGCTAACTTGTAAAATTGTGCTGTATTGATTTCAGCTTGCATGGAAGATTGAAATTGGTGTCACCTGCACAATAGCTCAGGGATTAAGCAATGCAAGGTGTAGTTGTCCCCCCACTGCCAGTGAACTCTGCAATTCAGAAATCTAGGGTCACATCATTTTAAGACATCTGTTATAGTTCTAATGAGAGCCTACAAGTGCTGTCAGTGACAGATTCCCCATCTACACACCACTTTGCACCAATGTGTTGCTGATCATTCAAAACCTCATTCTCCTTCATTACAAATCTCATTCTCCTTCATTTCACTGGCCACATGTGGCAGCCAAAACCAACAACTCTCTATACATGTCATTGACTCAGATTCATTACTATAATATTACCAAACAGCTGATACAGTGTTAAAAACCAAGTCAAATAATCTCAGACAATCAAAGGTTAAGGCTTTTGTAGCCACAGCTATGACTGCAGTGTAGGGTATAAAGGGGCATTGCTGTAATTCCGATTGTCATCAGTGTACTGAGCACAGGGTAGCATAGTGTCTCCATGGGCTCTGAAGTGGGGAGAGAAGAGAAGTAGCAATCACACAGTTTAGAGATGAAGCTTACAGTGACCACATTTTCCCACTGAACAGGGGCAGCTTGCGGCTCCCTCTACCCTACCCCGAATGACTCCCTCCACATCCCTCAATGCCTCCTGCCTATGTGGAGTCAGCCCAATGCCACTCTCTCTCCCCTGCATGGGAGGTTGCCATGAGACTCCCAATTGATTGCGAACATGACACCAATATTTAAAGGGCTCTAGAGGTGATTCTGGCAATTACAGACCGGTAAGACTGTCAGTACCGGGCAAATTAGTTGAAACTATAGTAAATAATAAAATTGTCAGACACATAGATGAACATAGTTTGTTGATGCAAAGTCAACATGGTTTCTGTAAAGGGAAATCATGCTTTACTAGAGTTCTTTGAGGGGGTCAACAAACATGTGAACAAGGGGGATCCAGTAGATATAATGTACTTAGATTTCCAGGAAGTCTTTGACAAGGTATCTCACCAAAGGCTCGTAAGTAAGGTAAGTTGTCGTGGAATAAAAGGGAAGGTCCTTTCATGGACTGTTAATGGGGAAAAAGACAGGATACAATGGGTAGGAATAAATGGTAAGTTTTCAGAGTGGAGAGAGGTAACGAATGGGGTCCCCCAAGGTTCTGTCCTGGGACCAACCGTTTCAACTTATTTATAAATTATCTTGAGAAAGGGGTAAACAATGAGGTTGCAAAATTTGCAGATGATACCAAACTGCTCAAGATAGGTAAGACCAAAGCAGACTGAGAAGAGCTTCAAAAAGATCTCACCAAACTAAGAGACTGGGCAATGAAATGGCAAATGAAATTCAATGCTGATCAATGTAAAGTAATACACATTGGAAAAATAATCCCAACTAAAATACAATATGATGGGGACTAATTTAACTACAACTACTCAAGAGAGAGATCTTGGAGTCATTGTGGATAGTTTTCTGAAAATATCCACTCAGTTTGTAGTATCATTCAAAAAAGCAAATAGAGTATTAGGATCATTTTAAAAAAGGATAGAGAATAAGACAGAAAATATCTTATTGCCTCTATATAAAACCATGGTATGCTTACATCTTCAATACTGAGTACAGATGTGATCCCCTCATCTCAAAAAAGATATATTGGCATTGGAAAAGGTTCAGAAAAGGGCAACGAAAATGATTAGGGGTTTGGAACAGGTCCCATATGAAGAGAGATTAAAACGACTTGGACTTTTCAGCTTAGAAAAGAAGAGATTAATGAAGCATATGGTAGAGGTCTATAAAATTGCGTCTGGTGTGGAAAAAGTGAATAAGGAAAAGTTATTTACTTATTCCCATAATATAAAAACTAGGGGTCACCAAATGAAATTAATAAGCAGCAGGTTTAAAACAAACAAAAGTTCTCCATGTCTCCAGGTCACTTGCCCCCCTGGGCTGTATTGTGAAGTATCAGAAACTGCTGCCCTTTATCTTCTCCTTATGCAGCCCAGGTGGGGAGAGTGACCTGGATGCAGGGAGCCCAGATGTCACTCCTCAACCCTCCTCCCCCACAACCCTATAGGAGAGCATAGAGGAGCAGTGCTTGGCAGTGGCCAGCAGCAATTCCAGCTGCTCTCTGAATGCAGGTCAGTTTTTCCATGTGCTGTAGGAGGGGAGTGCAGGAATTGGTGCAGGAAGTGGTAGGGATTTAGGGGCAAAGGGTGCACATTGCAGGGGTTGCGCTGAGGGGGCAGACTGGGAGCCCATTGGGGTATGAGGGGAATGAGGCACCTACAGGGACCCAGGACAATGGTGGGGTAACCATGCACACAGGGACCAGGACTTCCAAAATACAAGTTTGCTCAGGGCACTGTTTGTTCCAAGACAGGCTCTAAAAAGGAGAATGCAAACCACATCTATGTTGGGCCTTTTTCGTTGTTTGCAATCATGTATTGGCTTCCCTTTGTTAAAACAAATGACATTGAAATAGTAATTAAAGGGAGCTTTCCTAATTCCATGTACATCCTTGAAAATTGTTTTCAGCCAAGCAAGTTAATTTTCTTATTTAGCCTGTACTCTGCACTGCCTCTACAAAAACCCTCCATCATCCTCATTACAAATTTTCCTGCTGTTGTTCATTATTACCAAATGCTTTCCTTCTTCTCCACTATTCATTATATAGTTATTGTGTATCTTACAATTTAATTTTAATTGCCTCCCTTAATTTGTACAGTATTGCAGTTCTTTATGGAAACAACTTAATATATATTCTGTGTTTCCACTCAAGAGGTTTTCCTAGATCAGCTTTTTAATGTGTTTGTTAACATGTTCTAATCATTTTATCACTTTTTGGTTTGCAATTATATTTATTCCCCTGACTGAGGTCTCAACATAGTTCAGTGAGGACCCGATCCTGCTCACTCAGGTTGCTGATTTCACTTGGAGTGGAAAGTGCTCGGCACTTTGCAGGATTGTCTTCATTAAGGCCAGATCCAGCTTCTATTGAAGCCAATGTGAGTCTTTACAGTGCCTCAAATGGGAGTTGGATGTAGCCTAATAAATATGATCATCATCACCATCACAATCATCATATTAAAATACTGCACACTTTTCTAGTAGGCTCAGTCTTGGGATCTTAAACTGATTTATAAGCATATGTGATTTATATCTCAAAACACTCCCTCAAGTGGGTGCATCTTATTGTTCCATCTCTACAAATGGGGAACATAATCAATGGAGAAATTAAGAGCATAATTCTAAAAGATTCTGAGAACCCTTCAGTGAACTCACTCAGCCTCAGCAGCATGTAAGAGGAAGCCCTAGGGACCCAATATTTCTCCCACTGAAGACAAGGGAAGAATCCTACTTCACTTAAGTGGATGTAAAACCAAACCTGAAATCTGTGAAACATCCAACAACAGTCCATATATCTCCTGGCACATAATCTTGTACTTTGACCACTAACTACAATTCCGTTCTCTGGGCTATTTATTCTCAGGCTTAGTAAATATTAATAATTGTCTTTGTATATACATTACCACTGAATTTAGAATTAATCTGAAAAGTCCTTAAGTATCCTAAGTGTCATAGTATCACTCAGCAGTACCACAAATAGATTTTTCCCTAGGCTGTATCATGCATTTATAGATAAAATTATGGAATTGATGTTCTATTAAATTGTAAAGTTTTACAGAGACTGACTGTTATAGAGCCACTAAAATGCTGTAAAAGAGCAGGAAAACCAAATAGGAAAAGGAACAGGAGAGATAAGAAGGCCACTAAGTGGATAGAGGTGAACTAGCCTGAAATCTTTATGATCCTTCTATTTAGATATTCATAAGAGTGGCAGTCGGTATAAGGGTTTCCACTGAATGCCCAGAAAAGCCAAATTCAGCAAAGTTCCTGGTAAATAATTTTGTTCCAATAGCACTGTGTTTCAAAAGACTTTGGGCCACCTAGGAACAGCTAAACTGTTTGTGTTCTCCCATCAGCGAGGGTGATCCATTGTTCTCAAGGACTGATTATTTGTGTGGATTGTCCAGGCTTCCCTACTTACTGCTCCCAACCCACAATTACTTTTATTGACCAAATTCATGTGCGAAATAGCCTCTATGCACATCTGTGTTTGGAGGAAATGTTTCAAAACCAGGCTGGCCTTCTGATTCATCAGCCCCCAGCCTGTTTTAAGTGCAGATGTTCAGTCTGTGAGTTGCCTCCCCCCATTAGGCCTAGTGCCTGCAACAGGTATCAGTCCTCATGCACATTCTAAGGAGACATCACTGTCCAGTGGTTACAGCATGAGAGTGGGAATCAGTAAATCTAAATTCTATTTCAAGCTCTTCCATTGATTTGCTACTGGGGTTGTCAGTAAAAAGGAACATTTGTTGACAGTTGCCCAAGAGACCACAGTGATTTTTCTCAAAGACTGTTATTTGCTTAAGGTTACGTACCCCATTGTGTAGATACAGAAACTGAAGCTCAGCAAGGTTATATAACTTATGTTCAGATGGAATGTCAGCATCTGAAGTACAGGTTAAACCTCCTAAATCCAGGACTCTCCTGTCCAGCAATATCTGTGATCCAGCAGTAGTATTTTCAGCACATCAGATAAGGGGATGTCTGTGGCTAAACCTGTCACAACCATGTCTGATGGTTTATCACCCTCCAAATCAGTATATCATCAAAGCTAGAGGAAGGACCTTCCTTATCAGATGCAGAGGTGGCCAAGCCAATGTGAGTCACCTCATCATGAAGAACAAAGCCTTCAGAACTCTATCAATTATGGTCTGAGGACATTTGTAAGTGACGCATGACATTGTCTATCTGTAGCCACAGGTACATGTGGGATCCAGTTGTTGGCCCCAAGATATGAAGGCTGGCTGCACATTGGCCATGGCCCATTTGAAATCTGTTTACCAGGGCCCATGAGCAGTATGGTAAATCAAAGGTGGGTACATGCATGGTTGGATCAGTTATAAGAGATTGATTTCTCATGTCAGCTGCAAACCATACTTTATACCACACTGACATCATAAAGCAATCTAAGTCAGTCAGGAAACCCCACAACGGGTGCCCCAAAAACAAGCACACTCTTGGGTGGTCAGTCTGTGCATAGTGGTGGTAGGGTCAGAGTCCCAGGGTCAAGTTTTTCCTGATCTTTTCAACCATTCTGGTGGTAGAGTCCTCAAGATGGATGCATAGAGGAGTGATGATGCTTGACAAGGGGAGCCACAATACTGCTGTGGGTCAAATCATCCCAGTTACAATATGCACGGTTGAGTATAGCCATATATCAAACAAATGGATGTGAGATGAATGGAGCCAGACCAAAGCAGAATATCCTGCTGCAGAGCAACAAAGGACAAAACCAGATGATTTGACTGTTTTCTTCCCATGAAGTGCCTGCCAGTTTGATTAGAAAGTTATTATGTGTCCTCACTTTAGCTGCAGTTTTCAAGTGGTTAAGGTATTTGAGAGATCTATCCAGGGTTACTCTGCGATAGACTGGTTGGGATTCATGTTTCATGTGATGCACATTGAGAAACTGGTTAAAAGAAGACTATCTTTGCAGAATCAAGATCCATAGTCTCTCTATCCACAGTCAGGTTAATTAAATGAGTGAGATTTTAGAAACCCCATTGCAATTACCCGATTTGCTTGGTGTTTCTTTCCCAATGACTGGCAAAGCTGCGGTGTAATTATTTACATTCTCCTATTTTCTAGGTATTTATATATTTGCCTTAGGAAAGACTGTGTTGTTTTAAATGAATATGACAAATGAGCTGAGCAGTTGAACAGATGGGTTGAGTGTCTAACAGATGGTCCTACATTTTCATAGGTGAGGTGATCCATATCCATTTCCCCCACATTACAGGAATGCCAGCAGGAAGAAAGAAGAAAGAGCAAGAAGAGACCAAAAAACAATATTCTAAAATATTGCTAACACCCTGTGATGGGTTAAAGAGCTTCAATTAGTCATTCAAATGGAAAGGTATTTGACAGCCCCTGCCATGACATATTACAAGTACGATCTAAAGGTGAATTGGGCTAAATCATAGTTAAAATTAAAAGAGATCATGGTTTAATTAAAGCTCTGGATACCCCCAAGCATCATTTATCACAGCAAATTTAAAGACTATAGGAGTAGCTGCTAACCAGATAATCTTTTAATATTCGTTATATCTTTTGAAAAGGCAGAACCAAAAATCTGAAGGCACCCTCTTGAGCTCAGCTCTCCAGCTAGTGCTATGAATCCTACTGACCAGGAAGTGGACTGTGCTCCGAACAGTTATGGAAAAGAAGTGTGTGCAGAAAAGGGGATAATCCTAACCATAAGTGCCACACTCTGGTTGGAAATTGGAAAGATCTTGATGGAGCATGTAGGTGCCATGTTCAGTTCTAAAGTCTTTGAAGCCTTCTGACAAACACCTTGCCGTCCCCCAAAAAGTTAATTCCTGTCATTTTAACATTGCCATTGTAGATTCTATCTAAATCCCTGTGTCTGTCTGCCTGGCAGTTTTTTCCTGGTACACAGAATAAAACGTTTTGGTGTACAGACTAACACAGGCTCCTACTTTGATGTACAAACACAAATTCCTTCTTCTTCTTAATTTCATTCCCCTACTCCAAGAAGCCTTTGTACAATCCTTTAAATAATCCCCCTCTCCCTTCTTGATGTTTACACCTTTGAATTATTTGTAAACTGCTATCACATCCTCCATTAGTCAGTTGGTGACTAATTAGCCAGTTAACACATATTTAACTCTTTTAATCTTTCCTTATAAATCAGCCTCTCCAACACTGTAATAAATTTGTTGCTGCCCTATGCTAAACTCTCTCCAGTTTGGCCATATTTTTCCAGTAATGTGGTGCCCTCCCAGAAGTGAACATACTTGTCCTATGTGCTTGCCAGGGGGGGGGGGGGGGGGGGGGGGGGGGGAGAGAGCTATATATTTTTATCTGTTGTAACAAATATCTCATAAGTGCATAGCCCAGAGGGAAACTCCCATCCCCATTCTATACCCTAACAAGCTCCTGTTCTGTATTTTCAGGCCTTGAAAATGATTACATAACAGAACATTTTAATAATCTTTTTCCCATATTAGCAAATATAAGTGATTATATAATCTAGAGCAAAATAAATCCTTACCAGAATGCTATTAAGGATAATATATGGCACTTTGTATAAAGTGCTTCATAAATATTATTCATTTGGAGCAAGCCTCACAAATTCCAAAATGAGTTCTCTTATTACTTATCTGAGAGCCAGGAGACACTTCAAGGCCCTGGAATGGCCAAACCTGCATTAAGCACTTAAGCCAAGCGATCAGAAGAAATTAAGATATATCCAGTTTAAACACTTGACGTTTACATTAGAGCCCGACAGACATTTCTTCATGGAATGTAAACAATGAGGCATTTTTCAATTTCAATTGTCTTCATCCAAATATAAAACTGCCCCCACACATATGATCCCTCCACAGTCCATATGTATGTACCTTCACAAACACTTCACACTGAGAGAAGTGAAGTTATCTGAGCTGGAGGGAGCTCTGTGGGAGTCTCTGTTTAATAGACCCAGACTCTGGGCCTTATGAAAGACAATCTCAGCTTTCACTTAAAGTTGGGGGGAGGGAAGAGGCAGTAAATTTCTAGCCCTTTCCGTTGCAAGGAGAGTCATGGAAATGTAAACTAATGGGAGCTAATATAAACCAATGTAAACCAAACAAGGAACAAGCAAATGGGTTTCACTTCGACAGCAGGAAGCTCTGGGGAACCTGAAATCTCCTCCACCCCATTACACATATACAATTTCAATAAAAAATGAATCAGTTATGTTTAAGAATCATCTGCTGAGTCTCCTCAAAATCCAGGCAGACCCCCATGAACAGCTTGTGATTGTGATATATGAAAATCAGTATGTCTGAGGGGACAACAACCCCTTGTTTCACAGTCTCCCCTACAAAATGCTAAAACCCGCTCTGACATTGACACAAAAATATCTCTTTCCAACTGTAGCTGATGAGACAGCTAAGCCCCTTCTGTTGAATTCAAAATTATCCATTGTCATCCACATATTTGTGACCATTAGGCTTGATTGCTGTAGCAGTCTCATTTCAGAAGGACAGAACAGTGCTTTGTTTGTTTTTTGTTGGGATGGAAGAAGCAGGGAAAGTGTTTTAGTTAGGGATTCCCACCTTTATCTCTGACACTTTCAATGCTTTATGCAGTCAAAAAACCACCTGAGATTCCTATGAGTAAAAAGGAAAGCAGGGAAAGAATGGCGGTGGGGAGGATCCTAAAATACCACTCAGTAAATGTAACACAGCATTGAAAGCCAGGAATACTTTATCAACACAGACACAAAAGGGGAACTCAGAGTAGCTAAGTCAGTTACATACTGAATCACAGGCACCAAAAGGATGATGGGTTGGGTTTTTTTTGGTACTTTCATGGATTATCTCCACTGTGATAATGACAGTGTATTTGGATCTGAATTGTTACATCCCTTGATCTTTGAACTAGTCCACTCATTTGCATTCAGTTCTCATAAAAGATGGAGTGTATGTTTTTTGTTAGACACTGAGCCTAATTGTTTCTACAAATGTATCAGCTTGGTGGATCTTTTGCCATGTTGATTTCCTCCAATCCTGTGTAAAAGGACATAAGCCTCTTGTCTGTTTACCACAGTGTTACCCTGGCCAATGCACCTAGGGCTGGGGAAAAGCAATGAAAAAGAGAGTTGAGGAAAAGGAAATCACCCTTTGACTTACAAAATCTACAGGAATTCAGCACATAGTACAGCTCAAGATAGTAACCAGCTCAGGATTTTCCAATGCTAGCTCCAGAGGAGCTGCATAGTTCAGGAAGAGGAAGAAGGTAGTGTATAGGGCATCCCAGAGCCAGAACAAAGATAGCTCCCTGCAGATCTCCAGTATCCACTTGTCTTGGGGTCACAATCCATACATGTTTGATATGGCAAAGAGGCAGAGTAAATTCCACTCCCCAGGGAACCTCCATGAGAATTCTCCTTACCCCCTCTCCTGGAGCTCTTTCCACAGGAGATAGCATGAATCCTCTTAAGAGGAGCTGAGAGTCTCTTGAACAACTGCTACCCCCACTAAAGCCAATTGGCTAAATCCTGCAAGGTGCCAACCTTGCTGTCTGACAGAACTGAGCACCTCAGAGGTAGGCCCACATACTGGATGCATTAAAATAACAAAGTACTAGTTTGTCTGGAGCTACAGAATATAAAGTGAAGATAAAACTTAACATTACTGTAAAAGACCAGTGAAGGGAAGTCAACTTCTCCTTGAAACCCACAGAGCTGATATTTAAATAGCTTAGGCCAGTTCTTTCCCACCTTATCTCTTGCAGCTGGTTTCAACACGGTCAATAGGAATTGCTTTGTTGATAAGAAAAGTAGAATTCAACCTCCTTCATTGTATGTTTATAGTATACTGTTTGGATAAACATAGCTATGATTTGCTTCTTTGAAAGTTTCACTGAGCTTTTAGCCTGCTGGGAAGGAAAGATGGAGTATTTACATTATTTGGACACCCATGGGGACTAAAGGTTTCAGAACACCGGAATAGGGACAAAATGTCAGGGCAAAATCCATCCACTGTAAAAAAAGACCAATTTCTGATCCAGAGCCATTAATAATATCTTAAAATACAAGAGCAGATGCTCAGAGTGTGTCCACGCTGCTATAAACAAAAAAGAAACATGCCACAGAGTCTCAGAGGCCAGGTTAGTTGACTTGGTCTCCCAGGAGTCAGGCTGTGGGGTTAAAAGTAGCAATCTAGACATTTGGGTTCATACCAGATTTGGGCCTCTGGGACTCTCTGCTTTTGCTGGGTCTCTGGGCCCAGGATCCAAATATCTACATTGTAATTTTATAGCCTCAAGGCAGCTAACCCAGGCTAGCCTAGGACATGAGGTGGATCTTTTATTACAGTACAGACATACCTAAAGTCCCCAATTCTGTAAGGTTGTGTCTATACTAGTCTTATTGACTTCAATGGGACTCTACAAAGGCACATATGTCTTTCTACATGGGGTTACTTACAGGATTAGGGCCTAATTTTCTACAGAAATGACAGTGTACACTAGACCAACTCTTTTCTGTTTATAGAATTATTGGAAACAAAACAAAACAAACAAATAAAAAGCAAGCAAACATCCTCCCCAATGATTGAATCTCTGAAGAATAGCTTTGTAAGAAGGCCTCCAATTCCATCATGACTTCAGTGCCAGAATAAACAGGGCAGACATCCAGCAAACCTACATCCACATCTGAAAACTAACTGCAAAGTATTAGAAAAGCGAGCAGAGCTAAAGAACAAGTTATCATTTACTCTGCAGCTTTACATAATGCTGCAATAGAAATGTCGCAGCTCATGAGATGAAAATGTAAAAGAGAATTTGAGCAAAGTGCTCCAGAAAATGACTTCAGAATAGATAACATTCAAAATATGCCCGTCAGCATCCATTTACCATCACAAAAACTATGTCTATGGAAATTGATCCCACAGCAATTAACAACACAATCAACTCAAATAGACCCCAGCTTCTCCCTATGAATATAGGGGCCGTTAGGTGCCCAACACAGATGAACAAATAATTTGTAATGAATAATTTATATAATTATTTTGCTTTTACTCCATTTTTAAATTGCCTGTTAATATATTGCATAAATCCCTAGATTTAATTGTTCCATGATATTATTCATGAATCATTTCAACAACTAATTCCTAGTCTACACACCAAACTAAGATTTGTTTTTCACTTCTCTATAGGTGTGCTCCAAAGTCGGTCAAGGTCAGTAGAGTCCCATTTTCTCCAATGTTGCTGTGTTGCGGTATTTACTGAAGTCACTTAATTAAAGTGAACTTCAGTATGTCCCTTTGATTCTAAATTTTAGAATTTGCAGTTTGCACAGTATGTCCAGGCACAGGATAGAAATGCTGCTGCATGCCTTTATTATAAGCTAACACTACAAACTGAACTGTAATTTTACTCTTGGGTGCCTAATTTAAACTTCACTTTTGGCTGATATTTGAACATTCATTCTTAAACTCCAGTCAGCTGAAGAAGTGGGCTGTGCCCATGAAAGCTCATGCTACCATCTACATGTTTTATTAGTCTATAAAGCTCATGCTACCAGACCATTTGTTGTTTTTTTCTGTACAGACTAACTCTACTACCCCCTGAAGCATTCATTCTTAATGTTAGTGATAGAAAAAAGGTACAGCCATATTTGAATTGAATTTTCAAATTCATTCCCAAAGAAAATGTTTCCCACTGCTTTCTCCACAGTAGTCACCACACACACATTTTTCTGGGGCTGCACACAAAGCCAGACATTTTGGTCACATAGCCAGACATGGAGGTTTAAAGAAAACCTTTGAACATACATTTTTATAAACACCCAACCTATTATGTTTTAGGAGACACTCATGCCCCAATCTATAAAGTAACAAAGGTATTTATTCTGAATGTTAACAATTGCATCCCCACATTATGACTCAACCATACACTTACCATGCAGCTGAACAAAACTGGAGACATTTGAGATAAGAATAGATGGCAACTTAGATTAGACAGTCAAGGTTTTTTTTCCTTAGTCATTTGTAATGGACCAAAAGAGACAAAGAGGCAAAATTGCAAAGCATTTTTCATGTTAATTTCTCTTTTATGTATTGAAGAAATCACACCAGCATGCTGTATGCAAAAAATATCCATGTACTTGTGTGTATATAAAACCTCTATGACAACTTTTAGTGGACCAATTACTGCATATACAAATTACCTGTATATTTACCTGTATACTTATTGGGCATTTTTCACCAAGTATTCATGTATATTCTTTTTCAGGGCAACATTTCACCATATACCTGTGAATATATGTTCTTTCTATCTGTATATAACTTCATATCTGAAATTTAATATCTTCTATTATGCTTACTTGTGTGCAAGAACCTACCAGTGGATGTTATGAAGACCAAGACTTTAACAGGGTTCAAAAAAGAACTAGATAAATTCATGGAGGTTAGATCCATCAATACTTATTAGCCAGGATGGGTAGGAAAGGTGTCCCTGTTTGTCAGAAGCTGGAAATGGGTGACAGGATACTGGGCTAGATGGACCTTTGGTCTGATCCAGTATGGCCATTCTTATGTTCTTATCCTGCACCATGCAACTCAATATGAGTTTTGTCATTGTCTTCAATGAGCTCAAGGTTGAGTGTGTACCACAAAAATCAAGGATGGAATATAATATGGGGTCATATTTAAGCTCCTGACAATTGAGGACTAACATAACACCAGCTGAAGGCATGCAATAGTGCAAGGAAAGGATTGTGCACACGTCTCACTCTCTGCTATTGTTATACCTCATTGACTAGAATGTCCTTCTGCTGTTCTAAACCTGATCCCCCAAACACTCAACCAAAGCATCTCAGTCACAAACTATAGGCACGTTTCATCCCTGTTCCCACATAATAACACCAGTACAATTCTATCCTGGCCTGCAGAATGCTTTCCTGATTCAAGTCCTCAGACCCCACACAGTTGTGCTGATGTATTTTAAGCCTGATTATTACATCCTCTGCTACTTAAAGCATCTCTGAATAAATCAGAGATGAAAAAGAACTATAAAAAGATATGTAATACCACCTAGTCTCTCTGCTGGCCAATTGTATGTTCTTTGTAATGTATATTTTAGTTCTTTGTCCAATCTTCTTTTAATGATCTTACTCGCTGGAACACAATTCCCTTACCTAATAGCTCTCATTGTCAGGAAATTTCTTTTTGACAGTCATCCTCTTTTTTTGTTCTCTCAATTTTATTTCATTCTTGTTCTATCGTCCTGGCCTCCCATATAGCATATCCTAGAGCACTCACTGTTAGAATCTATGATGTGGAAATTGCCAGTATTGCTGAATTATATCATAGGGTATGTCCACACTAGAAATTCTATAGCAGCACAGCAGTAGTGCTGTAACTATCACTGTAGCCCTGTAGTGTAGACACTTATTACAATGACAGAAGGGTTCTTCCATTGCCATAGTAAATCCATCTCATGGAGAGGCAACAGCTATTCTTCTATTGACCTAGCAACATCTACAGAGGGGCTTAAGACAACTCTATTATATCACAGAGGGCATGACATTTTTCACTGAGTGATGTAGTTAAGCCAAGCTACCTTTGCAGTATAGTATAGTGCAAAACCAACCCATAATGGTTTTGCAATATGGACAAATGGGGAATAGGAAGAAATCTACTAAACTCACTTGTTCAATTCCCAATTTGAGACTTTAGTGAACTGAGTTTAAATCCAAGTGTCTAGAGAAAATGGTTCCCTTTACTAAAAAGTCATTTAAAGAAAAATATTCTGTCATTAAAATAATTATCGATAGAAACTATTTTTATTTACAGGTCTTCTGTTCCATACAGTGGCTCCAGAAGGATATTTTGAATATATGCATCAAATTCTGATCTCAGTGACATCGAGGTAAAAAAGTAATATACCTGATTGTTTTATTAGTTCGGGTACTGTGTTTGAAAATTGGGACTTTACAATGTGAATGAGAGATTTATTCTATAAACAAATACATTCACTGACCACATGCTTATTTCAAAGAAATATATTTCTATATTATGTATTTTGTATTAGTGCACAGAAACCAGTACAAAATTCAAATCTAATCTAAACCTTTGATGAAGTTTAAGAATGTTACTTTTAAATCATGTTTTAAATTATATTTTCCCATGGCTTTATATTTCCTGATTCTGGCTGGATGTGGAGATCCTAAAATATCTTTAAAAGTGCTACTAGCATTTGTGTATCAAGCCCAAGAATAAACAGAACTCTCACAAGAAAGATTGTTAATTCAAGAGAGCCAGCTGAGTTCTGTATGCACAAGAGGCAAACCTCTCAACTTTTTTTTATCATCAGTCACCTGAATATGACCTCAGTTCCACTGCTCTAAATTAGGCATAGCTCCAGCAGTCAGTGGAGTTCCTCTAGTTAGATAGATCAGAATCAAGCCCCAAAATTGTAGCAACAACCTCTTAAATGTCTACCAAAGGATTGATGTTTATAGCAGGTTTTTCTTCCTTTTATTTTTGCATGCAAATCATGCAAATGTACTGCTAAATCATTTAATCGATAGTTATTTTTCTAATTTCTTGATTAACAGAAGTACACAGTTTGTGTGCATTTTGTTTTATATAATTACTTTTCTTTTAAAGGAATAGAAAAAGATTTCAAAGGCCACACCCACAAAGTTCCATTTATTTGACTTCAGTTATCCCTGTCACTAATGTCAGTAAGGAGAGAATTAGATTCATAAGCAGTTCTAGAGCTGAATAGAAATGGTTTTCCATCCTGGAAAACGTTTTAGGTGTTTTTTTTTTTAATATTTCCAATACTGATCTGAGTGAAATGTCAAAAGAGAGACAATTTTCAAGAAACAAAAATTCAGCGGAGGAAGAAAGGTTTCACTGAATCGAAAT
Source organism: Apalone spinifera (assembly GCA_030068395.1). NCBI lineage: Eukaryota > Metazoa > Chordata > Testudines > Trionychidae > Apalone > Apalone spinifera. The sequence goes on from CM057848.1 coordinate 33,033,222, forward strand.
GTTTCCCTTCAGTTTTGTTGGGAAAAAATGTGAAAAAAGTTATCTTCAACTGAAAAAAGTAGATTTTTAAAAAAATTTGAAAATATAAATATAGAACACGAAAAAATTATTAAAAAGTCACCTCAAACTGAAAAAGTGTCTTTTTTTTATTTAAAAAATATAAAAATAGTAGTTTAGGTCAAAGTTAGCTGCATTAGATCAATTTTAAGCCAATGGGTCTCCACAGCAAAGCCCATTCTGCCAACTTTAAAGGCAATTACAGTTGATTTCTGTACTCCTTATTGATGGAGTACTGTTAAATTTAACCTTACATGGTTGACTTGGGATAGTGCAGACACAGTGCTCTTAAAGTCAATGTTCTTAGACTCTGAGAAGTGTCCCACAATGCCCCAATATGACCGTTATAGCCAGCACTTTCAACTCCGCTGCTCTCCCAGGTACACAGGAAAATACCCAGGAAATTATTAATTTTAATTTCCTGTTTGGCCATATGGGGAGCTCAGCAGCACACATGATCATGAATGCCCAGGGTCGCAAATGAGCTTCAGTTTTGAGTGTGCAGGAGACCCTGAATCTGATTGCTGTTGAGAGAGGAATCTGTGCAGGCAGAACTCTGAAGCAGCAGAAGAAATGCCAAAATTACACAGGGCATGGTGGAAAGAGGATACAGCAAGGACACCCAGCAGTGCCATGTGAAAATAAAGGAACTCAGGTAACCAGAACCTCCAGGTGACAAAGGAGGCAAATGGTAGGTCTGGATCAGATCCATATTCATACCACTTCTGTGAGCAGCTATGTGGTATTCTAGGAGGGAGACCCAATAGTGTCTCAAAAAAGCAGTCCATGGATACCTCCCCAGCAACTCTTCAGGCAGTCTTGGGAAATGATGAGGAAGAAATAGTAGATGAGGAGGAGGAAGAGAATACTTAGCAGTCAAGTGGAGGATCCAGTCTCACTGATAGCCAACCAAAAAAAGATTGGTTCCAAGATCTTTTTAAATTTTGGAACCAATCCCCTCCGAGGACTTATTGCTGGCAGACCTTGAGGATGGGGAGGAAACTTTTGGTGAGTTCACATTTGTAATTATGCTACAGTGGGTAAATGTAATTGGGTTTTATCTGTTTGATCTTCCCTGAGGAGGACAGTGGCAGCCACTCTGCCTACACAGAGGAGGCTCTGTGGAAAAGTTTGTTAACATGTCTGGAGTTGAAGTGGGAATCCTTCCTGCACATCTCTACAAAGCCTCTTTCATCCTTCTCAGAAGGTTTCTGGGGAGGCCTGCCTTATTCTGTTATTCATGGTAGGAGACCTTTCTACACTAACACAGCTGTGAGTGACCTGGCATAATTATAGCACAAAGTATTGCTGCATAAATTCCAGGTTTCTGACCACATTCAGTCAGCATCTGCACCCTAATATTGTGCCTTCTTTGCAAAGGGCTTGAAAGGATAATCTCTGAGAATAAGTCCCCCCGCCCCTTGCATGTGGGTGGTGAGGTGGTGAACACATGCTGACAGCATGAGCCACTACAAACCCACTCATTCCCTCCCCCTTCCAATCTTTGTGGGAAAGGAAAGTTGCCTCTACCAGCCAGATGGGGGGTAGCAAACACATGCTAACTATATGAGCCCCTACAAACCTGGTCCACTGCTGCTTACATGAATGCAGCCCCTGTTTGCAAATGCAGATGTCTAGATAGCCATGAGGGCTGTACTTTGCAAGCACTCTGTCACACGTTTTCAAAGTGAAAGCAAAAGAGAAGGAACTCAACCTGTTGCTTACCATGCCTACCACCAAACCAAGTCTAGATGCCCTCAGCTGTCCTGTGTCTTCTACCTGCCTGGTAGGTGTGTAAAATGATAACTTTGGCCTTGAACATAATACGTGCCTTTTGTGCAGCACAGTGCTTCATTCATTTCAAGAGAGTTAACCTTCTGTGTGTCTACCATTGATTTTGTTCCCCAATGCAGCTGCAACACTGTCTGTTACCCACTCACCCAGATCTTCCAGCACTTCAACTATCACTGATTAGAAGGCCAAAAAAAGGACACTGGGTGAAATTTTTGATGTATGTAATATAACAGGTTCTGGGAGCACCGTTGAGAGGGCCAAATAAGAGCAAATTGCTTAGAAACAGGGCTACTTACAGCCCAAGACTGGGGTTCCTCCACTACAAGGCACACCAAATTACAGCCTCTTCCTGACTTATGAACTGATTATGGACCAAGCAATTGGTCGTAACTCGGTTTGTTTGTATGTCGGACCCCATAGAGTTACACGCGACCACACTGTTTGTAAGGGCGGATTGCGTTCTTCGGTTGTAACTGCGAATGGTCATAAATTGACCGTCTGCATCTCAGGGACTGGCTGTAGTCACAAAAGTATTTCTGTTTGCCACACTAGTCAGCAAGACGTCACAATAAGCAATCCCTTCAGATACTCCAGCTTCTCCTGTGCCACACTTTACACAGATGAGAGATCCCTTCAGATACTCCAGCTCTACACTTTACACAGATGAGAGATTATTAAAGCCAATCTCACCAAATCCAAACTGGTTTTTCCAATCCCAAAAGGACTAGCCACATTCCCACATCAATTTATACCTCAGACCTTATCCAAAAGAGCATTCTGTGCCAATCCTTTAAAAGCTAAAAGCTAAAGGTTTATTAATGAAAGAAAGAAAGGGTTGAGAGTACAATTGTTAAAAGAAACAAAATTACATTTACCAGTTACAAAGTTCCTGGTGCAGACTCTTAGCTGAGATAGAATAATCTGCTGTTCTATAAGTCTCTGGAATGCATCTTTTGTTAGAATGGGTCATCAGTCCTTTCAGGCCCAGTTCACAGCAAAGATGCTTCTGAGGTGATGAGTTGTAGTGAAGATAAAATGGAGGAATCCCTAGAGCCCTTTTTATAACCTTGCTCATGTAGATGGAATTCTATTGTTTTTCTTATGTGAAAGTACCTCCCAAAACAAAGTTTGTCATGAGTTCATGTCCTTTTTAGGCAAGCACCCATGGCATACAAGCTTAACTGCAAGTTTACAGCAAAACTACTCAGATGTGTATTTGCAATATTTAAGATCTATTGAAACTCATCTGCTGAAGGGGTTTTATCCATGAAAGCTCATGATCCTATACATTTTTGTCACTAAATTTCTTATTTCAATCTTATTTCAAAAGAACCTGCTATTCCAAAATGTCCCCTACTCCTTCTGGAATGAGGTTTGCGGGGACACTGGACTAGCGCGCCCAAAATAACAGGCTTACTGTTAAGACACGGGATAGCTATTTTGGGATACTTCAGTATCTTGAAAAAGCATTGCAGTGTAGATGTAGCCTTAGGTGCCCCAGGACTAATCATTATTTTTTAAAGTTACAGACCAGCAGGGGTATCCCTCTGAGACTTTTTAAGATCCATTGTCATTCAAGTATTCTGATTTACCTGAGTAAATCAGACTTTACCTGAGACTTTCAAAATAGGTAAGCGAAGCCTGGTGTTCTCAATGTACTCTCCTTATTGCCCTGGAGACTGGCTGCTCACAATTAGCGGCGAGGCAATCTGCCTAGACCCCCCACCCTTACTTTCACATTTGTCAGAAGCAAATACTTGAAACAGCAATACTAATAACTTTTAATGTCAAAATCATACATGTGTATGAATAGTATAAACAGAATCAGCAACGCACAAGCTTTCAATAGACATCTCACTTGGTCCAACTTGTACAAAATTTGGGGTAAACACAAAATAGTGGTTGCAACAATGTTCTGCATTTTCACATAAAAAAATCCTGTTATGTCACAATGAGCAAATGCCATCTGCTTGCATTGACAGAGCACAACCGAATGCACAGAGGAGAACAATGTTACAGATCACACACACCAAAGAAGAGAGGAGCACATACCAGGAAGACAAGTGTAAGACATAAGATGAGATGTTGAGGCTTGTAAGGGAGCAAAAAGTGTTGATGAGGTGCCTAGCAAAAGTACAGTAAAAGCATATGGAGCTCAGAGTACCCCTGTACCCTATGAAAAACCACCTGCCTTCCTTACCAAGTTCCATAACCTCTTCTCCTAGGCACCTTAGAATATGTGGTGGAAGTCATGGGTAGCTTTTCACTCAACTCCCAGTGGTGGAACAGAAGGCTGTCATTAATACAGCTTTGATTGCTACACAGGGAACTGTAATAAGCCACTTACCCTTGTGCCCTCCACTCCCCCCTCCCATAAGAGCTCGTACCCTGAATTCCTTTTCTGTCTCTGTTCCCTGTGTTTCCTAATAAAAATTCATTATTTGTGAACAACAGGAACTTTATTGCTTGTGTCAACTGTGTGTGTGTGGACGGGGGGGGGGGGGGGGGGGGGGGGGGGGG
>CM057848.1:33051574-33082931 GCA_030068395.1 Apalone spinifera
AACTTGAAATAAGATATGCAATTTATGCTATGCAAATTGCATATCTTATTTTGATTGAATTTCGAAATAGGCTATTTTTAAATTTGGCATGTGTACACAGCACCAGATTTTGAAATAACGTGCTATTTCGAGACATCCTCTAACCCTTGTGGAACGAGGATTACTGGGATGCTGAAATAGTGCACCTGTTATTTATTTCGAAAATAATGTGTGGCTTATGAAGATGTGAGGTATCCTGAAATAACCATGCAGTGTAAAGTAATGACTTACTTAAGGTCATGTAGGAAGTTTGTGGGGGAGCAGGGAATTGAGTTCATGTCTTCATATCTAAATACAGTAGTTTGCCAAGGCTGTTCCCCACTCTGGTACTCTGAGTGCAGAAGATGGGGGCCCACAAGAGACCTTAAATACCTTACCTCACCAACTTTTGGAGTGATAGCTAATAGCATCAAGTGAAACAAAAAGGAAAAAAAAAACCTTTCTTCTTGAACCCAGGAAGGAAGCACTTGGACTTCTTCCAGAGGGGTACTCCCAACTCCTTTACCACAAGAGAGCTTGAAAACACAAAGGCTGTGTCTAGACTGGCAAGATTTTCTGCAAAAGCAGCTGCTTTTGTGCAAAAACTTGCCAGCTGTCTACACTGTCCGCTTGAATTTCCGCAAAAGCACTGACTTCCTAATGTATGACATCAGTGCTTTTTGCGGAAATACTATGCTGCTCCCATTCGGGCAAAAGTCCCTTTTACACAAAACTTTTGCACAAAAGGGCCAGTGTAGACAGCTGAGATTTGTTTTGCGCAAAAAAGCCCTGATGGCTAAAACAGCGATTGGGGCTTTTTTGCACAAAAGCTCATCTAGACTGGCACGGACGCTTTTCCACAAAAAGTGCTTTTGCGCAAAAGCATCCGTGCCAATCTAGATGCTCTTTTCTGCAAATACTTTTAATGGAAAAACTTTTCCATTAAAAGCATTTGCAGAAAATCATGCCAGTCTAGACGCAGCCAAAGAGAAACTAAACTGCAAGCTCTGGTAGCTGACCTCTTAGAAAGAGGCATGCATACACATAGGCAGACCTCCTGCTTCTTTCCAGGACACAAGAATCAAATCATTGCCTAGGTGTTATAGAGCAACTGAGTGAACTAAAGTAAAATACACAAAATATCTGTGGGTACACTCTTAGATAGTGAATGGGGGAGGGAAGGCATAGATTCACACAGAGAAGTTTAACCAAACAACCAAAACAAAACAAAAAAAATACCCTGATCACAACTAAATACACTTTTCAGCTTTACTCACAATCTTTGCTGTCCATACTTCAAGGCCCAGTTAATTCCTATGTCCAATATTTCTTTTAGGCATGGTGTAATGAACAGGGGTAGCCACTCACTGACCCAGAGGGGGAAGAAATCCTCTCCCAGCCTGGGTGGGCCAAGCTTCATCCTGCCCATTTAACTCCCCAGAACCCAAGGGGTGTTTGTTTGCCTGCCCTCCCCTACACTAGGGCCTGGGCCCACCTAAAGACTAGCACTGTGTTTGTGTGCCTGCCCTGCCCTGTACTCAGGGCCTGGGCTTACAGAGAGCCATGGGCATTGGTTTTATGGGCCTTAACACAGGATTGAGGCCCAGGACTGAGCCAAGTGGCCTGCACGTGGTAATTCTGATTACTTCATCTGGTCCCTCTAGCGCTTAACTTAGAAGACACAAAGGAAGAGCAAACCTGGTATCAATATCCAATTCAAATTTCAGCACTGTATCCCTATTGGCTCTTCTGGCTCCCTGCCAATACCCTTGTTAGGTACTGACTTTAACCACCTAGTTACTGGATGCTGTCCAGTACACCTTCTATCCATCACAGAGCTGATCTCATAAGTGGAAGTAGTGAGAAATACCACTGAGAGATTGCCCAAAGTGATGCAATGAATCAGTAGCAGAGCTAGAAGCAAAACCAATGACTTCTGATGTTAAGGCTTTGTCTACATTTGGAGCTGGGGATATGATTCCCTGTTTGAGTAGACATAGTTTCAGTAGTTTACATCAAATCAATGCACTAAGAAACATTAGTGTAACCACAGTAGCATGGGCATAGTATCAAATGGAGGCATAGGATAGCCACACCAAATATATGCACAAATCGTCCATCTGGCTAGTCCATGCTGCCACTGTCTCTACCAGTGATACCATGGCAACACTACTAGTGTGAGGTTGCTAGCTCAGTGAGAGCTAATGCAAGTATGGCTAATCAAGCTGGGACTCACTCGTCCCCAGTTCCAAGTTATAGATGTAGCCACAATTCGCTTGCTCTAGCCATTGCTCATTAATCAAATAAGAGCCAGTGGAAGTAGGGCTTCATTTCCCAATTCATTAGTTTGAGCTGCCTCTAAAGAAGAAAAAAAAATGTGTCCACTCCAAAATCTGACTAATATATAAAGGCAACAAGATAGTTGTTGTTGTTGAATAATAATGCAGATGATAAACTTCTTAGGTGTTCACTAGGAAAATTGTCCTTTAGTTGATTAATTAAGTTATTAGATACTTTTGCAATGATGCCACGATAGTGGGGAAAAGACATAGAAGCAATAAAGCCTACACACAAAGACACTGATCTTAAAAGGCCTTGAGTATGAAGAAATTCTGTTTATCGTGACATTTTCAACATCAGGATCAAAACAGATGTATTCTCTGTAGTCACTAATATTGGCAATTACTTCTAGTTGCTTATGAATGCATCTTGCAAAATTTGCAATTACTGAACAAACCAAGAGAACTATCCTGGGATTTCCTATTGTGTGTGGGAAGCTCAGCAATACTGCTATCTACACACAGTAGCTGAGTTGTTAGTTCTCCTTTCCTTCCCCAACTCATTAAAAATCAGTTCATCTATTTCTCCTCTCTTTTCTTCCCACTTCATTTATTTTTATATACATCATAGGAATTTTTGACATTACAATCCAGGCTGCTGGTTTCACTAAGGAGGGCTTTAAATCCAAGCATATAAACCTGTATTTAAATTTCCTCAAAGTCAATAGAGGCTCAAATCTCAGCATTACATTTCAACCGGTAGCCACACCTAGACACTAGTCATGGGCAGAGCTTCCCATAGTTTAGGATGTTCAGTTCTGAGGGTCTTATTCATATCTATTTCTAATGTTTGTTGCATGGATACAGGCTGGAAAGTTTCACTCCCTTCTTTGTCTCCCATCTCCACATATCACTCCTTTCCTATTCTTATAGAACCATGATAAGATAGGGCTGTAAGAGACATCAACTGGTCATCCATGCCAGCTGTCCTCACAGAAGTGGAACCAAGTAAACAGGATCCGATCTATTTTTTTTTTAAACAGCCAGGGATGGTGATTACACAACCTCCCTTGAAAGCCAATTGCAGAGCTTAATTACCCTTATAATTTGAAAACTTTTTTCCCAATATTTAACCAAGTCTCCTATGCTGCAGATTAAACCCAGTACCTCTTCACTGAACATGGAAAACAATTGATCATCTTCTTTATAACAGCTCTTAATATATTTAAAAACTCAGGTCATCTGAAGAAGTGGGCTGTGCCCACGAAAGCGCATGATACCATTTACATGTTTTGTTAGTCTATAAAGTGCTACCAGACCATTTATCATTTTTAACATATATTTGAAGACACTCCTCCCCCCACACTCACGTTATAGATTTCTCAATATTAAACATGTTCAGCTTTTTTAATGTTTCCTTATAAAGCAGGTACTCTAAAGCTTTTATCATTTTGATGGTCTCTTCTGCAGTCTCTGTAATTTATTCAAATCTTTCCTACAGTGTGGTGCTCAAAATGGAACACTAATCCAGCCTCACGAGTGTCTAGCAAAGAAAGAGAATTAGTTTACGTCTTGCCTACAACATTCCTATTAATATACCCTCAACTAAGGGTCTGACAGAATTGCGGGGGCCTTCGACATGGTGGGGGACGGGCTGGTGCCTGCTCCCAGAGGGGATGGGGATTTGGCCAGAAGGGGCAGGGCTGTGGCTATCCTCCATCTGCCAGCCCTTCAGTGCTGCGTAGAGTACTCCATGCAGAGCTCCAGTGGTGATTTCAAGAGCTCAGGGTTCCAGCTGCCACTGCTACTGTAACAGCCGTGGCATCAGCCACAAGCCCCAAGCCCTTTTGAATCGCCAGGCTCAAGGGCAGTTATTCCCTTTACCTCCCCTGGTCGGCAGGCCTGCCTCTACCACATAACATTGGTGACTCATATTCAATTTGTGATCACCCCCAGAATCTTTTCAATAATATTAGGACTTTTTCCTTTTGGTAGCGATACAGTTGATTTTTCCTTCCAAGGGAAGTACATTACACTACTCCTTGTTGGATTTTATCTTGTTAAAGGCAGACAAATTCTCCAGTTGGTCACATTTTCTTTGAGTAGTAATCCTGCCTTCCTGAGTGTTTGCAATCCCTCTCAATTTAGTGTCATCCACACATTTTATAAGTTTTCTCTCCATTCCATTATCCATGTCACTGTTAAAAATACTGAGTAGTACCAGAATCAGGACTGTTCTTCATGGGAACCCTTTAGGTATGCCCTCCCAGTTTGACAGCAAATCCCCAAATTATTCTTTGTACAACTAGTTGTATACCGCCTTAGAGAAATTTCATCTAAACTGCATATATTAATTTAGTAAACCTATCAAAGAAGACAGTTAAGTTTGTTTGTACTAATTCGTTCATGATAAATTCATGCTGGTTATTCCCAATGACTCTATTTTCATTTAAGTGCTTGCAAATTGATTAATAATTTTTTCAGTATTGTCCTTGGCATCAACGTTAGGCTGATTGGTTTATAATTTCCTGAGTCATCTTTGTTTCTCTTAAAGATAGTATGTTTGCCCTCTGCAGTCATGTGGGGTCTCACCTATCTGCAAGGAGTTCTCAAAGATAATAGCTAATGATTCCTTGAGCTAGTTCCTTACGTACACTATGATTAATTTCATCATCCCCTATCAACTGGAGCACAGCTAACTTCTCAAAGCACATTCATTGCCATGGTGCCATGCACCCAGCTGGACTGTAACACTATCTGCATGGGGTGCAATGGGCCCGACAGGCTAGAGCTAATTAACTTTGGTATCTAGGTTTGAAATAATAAATTTCAGCAGCACCCTATAACTGTAACGCTGTTAACAATTTCCCTTGGTCCTTCCTTCCAGGTTTGTAACATATCCTATAAATCAGCTATTGTACCCAATGACTGGAAGATAGCTAATGTTACGCCAATATTTAAAAAGGGCTCTAGAGGTGATCCCAGCAATTACAGACCAATAAGTCTAACGTCAGTACCAGGCAAATTAGTTGAAACAATAGTAAAGAATAAAATTGTCAGACACATAGAAGAACATAATTTGTTGGGCAAAAGTCAACATGGTTTCTGTAAAGGGAAATCATGTCATACTAATCTTTGAAAGGGTCAACAAACATGTGGATAAGGGGGATCCAGTAGATACAGTGTACTTAGATTTCCAGAAAGCCTTTGACAAGGTCCCTCACCAAAGGCTCTTACATAAATTAAGTTGTCTTGGGATAAGAGGGAAGATCCTTTGGCGGGCTGAGGACTGGTTAAAAGACAGGAAACAAAGGGTAAGAATAAATGGTAAATTTCAGAATGGAGTGGTGTTCCCCTAGGACCAATCTTATTCAACTTATTCATAAATGATCCAGAGAAAGGGATAAACAATGAGGTGGCAAAGTTTGCAGATGATACTAAACTGCTCAAGGTAGTTAAGACCAAAGCAGACTGTGAAGAACTTCAAAAAGATCTTACAAAACTAAGTGATTGGGCATCAAAATTGCAAATGAAATCTAATGTGGATAAATGTAAAGTAATGCACATTGGAAAAAATAATCCCAACTAAACATACAATATGATGGGGGCTAATTTAGGTACAGCTAATCAGAAAAGAGATCTTGGAGTCATCATAGATAGTTCTCTGAAGACGTCCACGCAGTGTGCAGCGGCAGTCAAAAAGGAAAATAGGATGTTAGGAATCATTAAAAAAGGGATAGAAAATAAGACGGAAAATATTGTATTGCCCTTATATAAATCCATGGTATGCCCACATCTTGAATACAGCGTACTGAGGTGGTCTCCTCATCTCAAAAAAGTTATACTGGCATGAGAAAAGGTTCAGAGAAGGACAACTAAAATGATCAGGGGCTTGGAACAGGTCCCATAAGAGGAGAGATTAAAGAGACTAGGACTTTTCAGCTTGGAAAAGAGGAGACTAAGGGGGGATATGATACAGGTCTATAAAATCATGAGTAATGTGGAGAAAGTGAATAAGGAAAAGTTATTTACTTGTTCCCATAATATAAGAACTAGGGGCCACCAAATGAAATTAATGGGAGGTAGGTTTAAAACAAATAAAAGGAAGTTCTTCACACAGCACATAGTCAATCTGTGGAACTCCTTGCCTAAGGAGGTTGTGAAGGCTAGGACTATAACAGAGTTTAAAAGAGAACTGGATACATTCATGGAGGTTAAGTCCATTAATGGCTATTAGCCAGTATAGGTAAGGAATGGTGTCTCTAGCTTCTGTTTTTCAGAGGGTGGAGATGGAAGGCAGGAGAGAAATCACTTGATCATTACCTGTTCGGTTCACTTCCTCTGGGACACCTGACATTTGCCACTGTCTGCAGACAGGATACGGGGCTGGATGAACCTTTGGTCTGACCCTGTATGGCCATTCTTATGTGCACTACTCTGTCTTGCAATGTTTTCTTAGGGATGCAGGGCATAGATTCCAAAGTAAGTAAGGATTCCAAAGCCAGAAGCTCTTCATAGAAAATACCTCATGTGCCAGCATGTCAAACTTTGTCCTGGGCACCACCAACTTCATCATCATCCCTGATGAGCTGTTCACAGGATGGCAGAAGGACATGCCATTAGGCCAGAGGTCCCCAAAGTGTGGGGAATGTTCCTCTAGGTAGGCGTGGAGGAACATCCAGGGGACAGCAGGAAGGGAGCACCACCAAGTCATTCCCCGTGTCCCCAGCTCCCAGCCCCATGCTTGGTCCTGTCCTTAGTCTCAGCGTGACTCTGCTACCAGCCCTCAGGCTTGGCTGCTGGCAGTGGCTCCATTCTTGGTTCAGGGCCAAGGCTAGGGACAAGGCTGGTTGCAGAACCATACCTAGCTATGGGCCCAGTTGCCACTGCAGCCTGGCTGTGGCTCTGTCTGTACTCTTATCCTTGGCCTCTGGCTATAGCCCCAATCCTAGTTCCATACCCTGCCTCTGAGCTGCGTCCTTAGCCTCAGTGTCTGTATCCAGTCCATGACCCTCCTCCCCTGCTCCCAGCCTCAGCTTTGGGAGCAGAGACACTCAAAAATTTGGGGACCACTGCTTTGGACTGTGAAGCCCCAGTGCATTTAAGTCTTTGAAAATGCAGACCTTGAATTTGTGATAACTCCTCTCCATCTCTCTTCTGCTCCCACATCCCTCTTCACTCAGGATCTTACAAATGTCTCAAAAGCAGCATTGACAGTGTCCAGCAGAAATTCACCGCACCCTTCTCCCAGCCCAACCCCTTTCCTCTAGTTTCTTTGAACCCCCTTCCCCCTGCAACTGGTGCTGGCAGTCTCCCATTTTCTATCCTCTAATTCCCTGCAAGTTGACAGTGCTTTTAACTCCATCCCTTTTAGCCTCCTAACATCCCTAGCACCCAGCCAGAGCTGTATCCTTCCCTCATCCTTTCTTCTATGCAAGTATTTAGTTAGCAGGTACAGCCAATTACCTTTGCACTCTTCCTCTGAGTTCTACACTCCACATGTTCCTGTGCACCTAAAGATAGTTTTGAATTTCATTCAGTACATGCTAAATCATTTGATTTGCATAACACAGCCTTGAAAGTAAGTTCAATTGGAACTGATTATGTGTTTACAGTGGGAGGGAGCAAGGGAAAAGTGGGTTGCAATAGCTAGGCTGTGCTTTATCAGAAGAAAAGCCACCTTTTAGCTTGTTTGACACAAACCCACATCTTGGCATTTTAACACTATTCTGCATTTCTGAATAGAATTTTGAGCATAAATCACTTTTTATTATAGCATGCAGTGTGTTTGATAATAAACTTTTAAACACTATTTATTTTGCTACACATACAAAACTATTACCTTTTGGCTAACAGCAATAGCTCATTGTGTGACAAATAATGACTTCAGTAAAGAACTAGAGGGAGCATTTGTTACTTCAGGAAAACATAACAGTACTTACTGATTGATCCCTCATCTTCTGTAACACATGACAAGCACATTCTACCTTTTCTCTGCCAAGGGCTAATTATTTTTTTCCCCTGTAGTTGTAAAGCAAATTTTACTTCCTGACCAGCAAATATCTCCACAATTCAATCAGACATAGGAAGAATGCAACCTCCCCCCACGTTCACAGCCCCTTTACGTCCTAATGCTGGAGTATAAATAGCATACCTCAAAGCCCTTCCAGAGTCCCTCTCAATAGAAGGGTGTAGGTCTCATGCAGCATACTCTGCTCCCAAACTGGAAAAAAATGGTTTCCATCAGAACAGAAAAAAAAAGGGGTGGTGATTTTCTGCATGAAAGGTGACAAAATTAATTCTCCAATGAAAGGGGTACTTCGATGAAGTATAGTCTGGTGTTTACAGTGGTGGTGGGGAGGGGAAGGCTGTTGAGCTCTCTGCTGGGTCACATTATTCCACTTGTTAGAGTGGTGGAGTGGAGTGTCATTACCAAAGCAAATTCTGAGAGGGTCCCACAATTTTGCAGAAGCAATATTTTGTATTTCTACCACCCCTCTTCTCTGCTCTCCTTCCCACTCACACACTACATGTGTAATTATCTTCTGAGGGAGTGAGCGGTCTTTACTCTTAAAGATTTGTGGAGTAGATGATTTAGCCTGACTTCCACAGGGCTGGAGCACTTACAGGAGAAAAAAACATAGAACTCAGCAACCATCCAAAAATCAGCTGTTTGGCATTGGGTGGGAGGCTTTGGGGTGGGCAAGCAAGAAGAAGTGGAGCAAGGGTGAAGCCTTGGGGGAAGGGGAGGGGCAGAGGTAGAGCAACCACCAAGAAAAAATGAAAGTCAGCTCCTATGCCAGCTAGTAGATCTGATCCATTCTGCAGCAGGATAGAAGACACTCTGACACTTGCTGTTGCCTGCCATTGCCCTTTCACAACAAGGGCAATTTCCATTACAATGACAAGTTCCAGTGTTGCTCACTTTTTTCTATTCTCCTAAGTAGGCTGTGTGAGGGAAGCCAAACCTGCTCTATGGATGATGATACTCACATGGCTTTAACCTCAAAGTTTGCCAGTCCAGAACCTTGCATGAGTACATAAAATAAAATAAAATGCATTGTGGAAATACCTACCTATGTTAATTCTAGGCAGACTACTTTAGCAATGCTGATGCAATGCTAGTGCAAAAGGCATACACAACCATATCTTAAAACCAACAAATAGTCTGGTAGCACTTTAAAGACTAACAAAACATGTAGATGGTATCGTGAGCTTTTGTGGGCACAGACAACTTCTTCAGATGACCGGGAGAGGCATAAGGATCTTTCACAAAAGGGTTTTTTTGCGCAAAATGGAAGCAGCTACACTTCTTTTTGCACAAAAACCCTTTGCACAAAAAGCATAGGCAGAAAATATGCTAATGATACTGTGACTCATGCTAATGAGTCCGTCATTAGCATACTCTTTGCCGCAAGAACTTATAGTGTAGACATAGATTTACAGACTAACTTGGCTACCCCTCTGAAACTCATGTTTTGTTAGTCTGTCTCTCTTGCAACTGGCTCAAATGCTGCTGGCTATGCATTCCTCCCTTGAGCATCATTCCACCATGCTACTTCTCCTCCCTATTTCAGGTCCCTTCATAAAACTCACATCTTCTGAAGTGAGTCTATAATATTGAATATTAATTAGCACTGGGTGCTTGAGGGAGTGTGCAGCTTTTAATTGAACTTTGCAGATAAGCACTTAGCTGGAGTAATAGTCGGATCTTATTGATATCCCTTGCCTTCCTTTACCCAATCCCCCGATTATTCCCTGCTAACTCACATGTCACATGTAGCATCCAGAGCCATCCCTTGTATATAACGAATTGGGGTGACTGCTCCAGGCCTTGTGCTTTGGGGGCCCCATGCTTCAGTGTGCTATAAGATGTCCCAGGAAAGGGGGTTAGGGTGTAAGAGGCACTGGGCCAAATGTGGTGGGATTAGGAGTTCAGGGGTCAGGCTGTCCCACAAGGTTAGCAGGGGGCCTTGTGAAATCAGCAGTGGTTCTGGTAGCAGGAATTGGGCCCACACTGACTGGCGGGAAGCATGCATTGTACTTCTTTTTCTTGCTCAGCATCATGGGGCTCTGTCTCAGACTACAGTAGCAGCAACAATAACCCAAGCCTGCCCCACTGGCTGCTGGAGTTGTTCACTGCCGCACTGGCTGCCAGCATCCTAGTGCCCTTATGCCCTGCTCCTCTCCCTTTTACAGGGACCCCCTTTCACCTCCTTTTTCCAGAGCAAGGAGGTCTCCTTTCCCCTAGCATAGTTTCCACATTGTCTCTCTTCTCGCCTCCCCCAGCACTGGTGTCCTCTCCCCACACCAGATTTCATTTATATAAAAAATATGAAGTGAGGCCCATACAGGCTGATTTGTCTTATGGCCCATCCCTCCTAGGGACTTCCTATCTAATAGTTAGACTTTTTGCAGTGGATCCTGCTGTCTTCAAAATGTATAAGTTACTGAATAACAAAGCAGTGTTTTCCCGGGGCTTAGATTGGAATTATAGTAGTTATTGTAATAGAAGGTTTTAAGCTCTTTGGGGCAAAGGTTGTCTTTCTGCAGGTAAAAGACACTGATTTCACTTTTAGGTGCTGCAGAATAATGAATAAAAAATTGATCAGTATTAACCACTAATAGTAATGGTTACTGCATGCCATTTAAAACTAATGATCCATGTGTGAAATTACAAAGCACTTAATCATTGGGTATAGATAATTATTGCTGTGCTCACCAGGAGCTCTTATTTGAATAAGAGAAGCACACAGTGCTATTTGAAAAACAAACAAACACACAGTAGATAGGACTTTCCACTGTGATTTTTATGATCCTTGAGCCTATTCCACAATTTAACCCTGTGTGTGTTCAGAAGGGAAGTGAATCTGTTTCATTCCACATATATTCATCACACAAAATCACTGCAATTGGCATTCTTTACTTTTGTTATTAGTATATCCAGAGCAAGAAAAAGCATTGTAGGTTCATTGATAGAGCTGGGTGGGTCCAGAATTTGAACAGCCGGGAGGCTGTTGGTCAGGAATGAGATGCAGTACAAAAATGGTTACAGCTCAGATATGAAGGTACTGGAATTATCTCAGATTTCTGAGACTTCAGGTAAGAAAACAAAACTCAGTACAGTAAGGTAAAGAGCTAGTGGATATGCTGAATACATGTCATTTACCTAGAGTTCTAAATAAAGCATGAATTAGTTCACTGAGTTCATCACTGAGTTAGGAACCAGAGAGGACATAGAGAAAGACTTGCATTATTTTTTAACATATTCACTTAATTAATTAAGCTGGTCAAAAAAGCTGTTTCAGCCTAGGATGTGTTCTGTGTAAAATCTGGAATGGATTTGAAGGTTCCCTCTAACTGGTCAAACCAAATGGTACAGAATATGAAGAGAATCTTTCCAAGTGTAGGGGAGCCTGCATTACCCTGCCTTGGCAATAAATGGTGATTTCTTTCTTGTCCAAACTGTGGATTTCTGGCCTGTCTCAAGTCTGGTGTGCCAAAGCATACAGGCAAGACCCGAGAGTCAGGAATTGTTTTGCATAACAATGAAGATTAAGCTTGATTCGCGAGACCACGTCAAGAACATAGGCCTTTTACTGGTACTTCTGTTTCTGATAAGCAAAAAAGTACAGATGCAGCCATGAAACTGTCAACTGCACACATAGCAGTAACATTCTGAGTAGCAGGATGTACCCCAAATAGGGGTATTGGAAGTTTTACATATCCTACATAATATGTAATCAATTGGTAAAAATTATTAGAACGACCAAGTCTCTCTTTGCTATAAATTGGGTGGGAGGGAATGGGCAGGATTGATCCACACGTCCTTCTCGATGTAACTACAAGTGATTAGGCTCTCCACACAGGCTACGTCAGTGGTGGCGTTCCTATGCTTGGGAAAAGACAGAACCAAGACCTCCTGCTTGGCACTGTAGGTATCATACAGGTGAAGTGTAAGTGAATTAAGCTTTATTATTGTTTATAGTAGATCTTTTAGTAATTGCTTTTGCATTGCTTTGCACTGTATTAATTGCTTTAGAATTTATTGTATTTAAGGTTTAAATGGCATAGTAATTGTGCTTAAGGCTTGTCAAACCTAAACAACTGTATTAACTGCTTAAAGCTTGCAATAAATAAGAAAGTGGTTAAGTAGCCTTGGAGTGTACTGGTTTCCCTTGGATCTAAAATAAATCGAACCACATGACACCAAGACATTACACAGGAAGTAGAAGATCAGATTTAGGTATTTTGGGAGAACAGTGCATGGACTTGGATTGAAGGGCTAGAAGGAGGAGGGTATTTCAAAGCAAGACCAAAGTGTATTGAACAGAATGTATTGTGAAGACTTGCGTGATGACTGCTAGTATTACCAATCTATTAGACATTCAGAAAGAAAGTAGAGATAGTGAAAACCTATTACTAACTAGGTCAGCTAGACCATACTTTGGCTTTCACAAGTATTATATTAACATACAACCATAAAATAAATTCAAAACAAGACAATCAAAATTCAGATCCAAGACAATCTGAGTAGATAGGAAGATTTAGAGCAATTTTGAAAAAAAAATCAGTTTTATACAGAAATGATGTTTTTAGCCTTAAACTATTGATGTTTTAACCTTAGACAAGGCCACTGCTAATGGTAAATATTGTGCATGTATTGTATAGTCATTGAATGCAGTCTTGATATTGGCATGAGATTGGTAGACATCTTTTGCAACTATGTACCAAGTGATCCTTGAGTGAAATCTCAGTTATTTAAAGTGGCTCAGTCAACGTACTGCAGATAATTACTGCTGCGTGCTGTCAGAGCTCTTATCTGAACAAAAAATACTTATGTGTAGGCTAAAAGTACACAAACAAATATGTCAATGGATCTGCCCACTTTACATTGAAACAAATTGTAAACGCTGCTTAAATGTTTCCTGAATCTTTTGAACAAGTTCAACCTAGAGAATTGCAGAGCACAGTGAAAGCAAAAATAGAAATACCATTATCAGCTGAGCCATGGCAGCATGAATTCCAGTATTTGTGTATTACCAGGTCTGCAATACATGCACTATCTTGGTATGTCATGACCTTCCTAACCCTGAGATTATATTGTTGGAGCTAAGAAAAAAAAATCATAAGCCAGTTTGTAAACCAGTGATGAACTAGCTGGGAATATTTTCTGTTCATGCTAACAATAGTTATAGAAAATTTTAAAAGGGGTTTCCAGTAGGGATGAGGGAACCTGCACAGGTAAAATAGAAATTATTTTCATCTTCATCCTGAATGCAAACCAAACTGAACCAAAACACTCCCTTTTTCAATGAATAACTCATTAAAAATTCCTGCATACCTGCACACTTTATGGGAAGTACCATGAGGTGATCCCTTTTCACCCAATATATATTTCACTTCAACATCCCCATCATAATTCTGTCCCAGTTCACTTCCTTTCTGAGAACCTCAGATGGCTCTGACAACTTGCAGCTGTTTCTTGTGCTACCCTATAACCTCTGATGGCCAACTTATATAGACAGGGAAGACAAGAGAAGGATCCAAGACAGAACTTTCCAAGAGTGAACAATAAAGGAATGCAATGTTTGGTGAAGATGAGCCACATGAAGAAGATGAATCAGTAGAAGTGGAACAAGGATTGGAGCGCTGGCTACTAGCTCAAGCATGCACATGTGCTGAAGGGCCCCATGAAATTCCATAGCTCAGTTAGGTCTTACGTGGCCATTACTTCCTGGTTTCATCTGGGATTTGAAGATTAAAGTATGAAATTATCATGAGGGATGTTGTTCTTCCATATATTTGCATATCACTAAGGAAGCACTGGATATGTTTTAAGAAAGTCTGGATACCGACAACTATTAATGTATTTCATTCAACAATGAACTTGACTTGGGTGCCTTTGTCTCTTATCTGAGTCTATGGTTTTTGGGGGCTTTCATGAAGTTTATTATGTTAGCTACCTGCGCAGAGCTGGCATGATATACTGAGGGATCTTACGAAAACACACACAGCTAAACGTTGATCACCACTGATGGAGCAGGAGACCTGTCAGGATTCCACATCAGTGAATCCTGAATTTACTGTATTGTTGTCTTGAACTACTACAAGAACCTCAAAGTCTGGGCTTATCATCTGATCTTTTTGAGCTTTTAGTTTCTTAGTCCATTAAACATTATGAGAAGGATCATGGAATTTTCCTGTGTGGTAAGATTCCAAATTATTTTTTGGATTATAAAGGAGACAGACAGAAAGAAACCCATTCTTATATACGTATTTAAAATAATAACAGAGGCAGAAAAGGTTCAGCTGTTCCATGCAGTGGTAAGAAAAGGCTTGACAGCTGCTGACTAATTATGGCTCCTAAAACCCTCACCAAGCCCCAGTAAAGATTAGCATTTGCTATTGTCTTCCGGGGATTACAAAGTAAACAAGGTGATTGAATCCCTTGGAAAGAGGGAAGGAGCTTTTTATGAGTAATAACAAAGATGTGTTTCTGGGTTTATTTGGGATACTTATTTCTGTTAGTAAAATGAAGAATGACATCACAAATTTGGTATATTCCCCAAAGAAATATCCCTATCCAGCACATTGAGATACAGTTCATAGCTCTTCATCTTTCTCTGAATGCACTTTTAACTCTTTTCTGCATGGGAAACTTAAATCATGCCCATCTGCCCGTTGGAGCCTGCTCTGGCCCTGCCCCTTACACATTCCTAAGTGAAACCATACCCCAGTCTGAAATATTCCCAGCACTTGTCCAGAATACTTAAAATTATGCAGGAAAAGGCCTTCATTGATCAAACCTGATGAATTTATGGCTGCAAATGTTTGCAATGAGCTTTATTTAAAAGTTGGATTAACCAGCTGCTGCATTTGGCTCCAAACTTCCTACCCAACGAGTGTGAAATGAGGGTGTGTGTGTGTGATCATAGGAAGCTACAAAGGGCTGAAAACTTTGAGTCAAACATACATTTCAAAGAAAAAGTGGCTGAATTCACAATCACTCTTTGTTGGTAAGAAATAGAATTTGGTTTCTCACCTGGAAGAAAAAAAGTGGGCAAGATGCAGTGCTGAGACCAAGTCTTCACGTCGAAGATGATGTGAGGTTTGGATCACAGAAAATATTACAACAGTTGTCTTTCTATGTGTTTGATACACACAGCATCCAAGATAATCCCTCCAAAGGCAGCACACGTGATTTATATTATACTGCAATGTTAAATAATTTCTAGGCAGGATTAGAGAAATAAGCAAAGCAAGTGCTGGAACAAGAGAAGTGAAATGAATTAATTAAACTCAACTGTCACAGACTTTTGGGAAAAGTTTGGCTAATTTGTATAGAAAATTGTGACCTTCTGCCCTTTTTGGTTTTAACTGGAAGCAGAAGAAGTGTACAGAGCTGGGACCACCCTTGGTGTTAGCAATTCACAGAGATCTCTGCTTTTTCAAGTCTATCACATCCCTCTCAGAGCTTCAGGATCAATCAGATCTCAAAATCTCACAGAGAAATACAGCCCAAACAACTGATTCTGACTTACTTTTGACAAGGTACCACATATTGTCCCTAGCTTTATTCCAAATTTGAACTGGTTTAGCTCAAAGATTCATAGGGCTCAGTGAACTGCTTGATGAACCTGGGCTGGTTTTTGATTTTGTAATGAAACACAAACCAGACAAAATGTGTGTGGTTTCTGAATTTGTAATGGGAGTTCTACACTGTGCAAATAGTGAAATACCACTAGCAAGGCACTTCTGTTGGTATTTTTGACTATTTTTAATCCAAATTTTGCAAATGGGATTTCTGACTGGATGCTTAGCTCAGGTAATGTTGTAAAATTTCAAATTTCAAAATTAAAGGTCATTCTTTGGGTCAGTTTGGGATTATCTGATGCTATGTGAGCTCAGCTCAGTGTGGGACAACTCTGGCAAAATCACATCTTCCCTGTGCAAATCGAGAAAGTTGGGGTAATTCAGTGCTAGAGTCTGAGATTCACTTGAGAATTTGGAACCGTATCTATACTTGGGTGGCAGTCTATTAGGGCTGTTCCCCACTCTGGCACTATGGGTATGTCTAGACTACATGGCTCTGTCGACGGAGCCATGTAGATGAGTTTACTAGACATAGGAAAATGAAGCGGCGATTTAAATAATTTAAATAATCGCCGCTTCATTTACATCAAAATGGCCGCCGCGCTATACCGATCAGCTATTTGGCGGCACAGTGGGACAGTCTGGATGTGCTGTGATTGACAAAGGCTTCCTTTGTCGACCGCGGCGCATCCAGACTGCCCCGCTGTGCCACCAAACAGCTGATTGGCACAGCACAGCGGCCATTTCGATGTAAATGAAGCGGCGATTATTTAAATCACTGCTTCATTTTCCTATGCCTAGTAAACTCATTTACATGAATCCGTCAACGGAGCCATGTAGTCTAGACATACTTTGTGAGTGCAGAAGGTGGGAGCCCTCAAGAGATTTTAAAAATTCCTTGCCTCTACTGAGACACAGTAGTCTGTAACAGGAAAACCTTAAAAAACAACAAATAGGCTATGTCTAGACTACAAGGTTTTTTCAAAAAAAAGTGACCTTTTTTCAAAGTAATTTCACCTGCATCCAGACTGCTGCCGTGTTCTTTCAAAATTAAATCGAAAGAACGTGGCATTTTTTCGACAGCGGTAAACCTCATTTTACAAGGAAGAACGCCTTTTTTCAAACTCTTTCAAAAAGAGGCTTTCTTGACCGCAAACAGGGCTTTTTCGAAAGTGATCATCCAGATTGTCTGGGTGCTCTCTTTTGAAAAAAAGGATTGCTTTTTTGAAAAAAGTCATGGCCTTCTAGATGATCGCTTTTGAAAAAAGCATGTAGTCTAGACAAACCCATAGCCTAGTAACACCTTAAAGACTAACAGAACATTTAGATAGTATCATGAGCTTTCGTGGGCACCACAAAAGTCAGTCTTTTAGGTGTTAGACTATTTTTAGACTATTTGTTGTTTTTTAAGTTTTTCCAGTTACAGACTAACTCGGCTACCCCTCTGAAGCTTTTGAATATGCAAGGCACTGCATTCAGCTGTATGGAGTGGAAATCCATCAGCTACACAAAGAAACTCACAGAGATCCAAACAGACATCATCTTCCTTTCCAAATGCAAACAAATGTACATCATATCTATGGGACTGAGAAACTGTCAGGAAGAAGTAGGTTGTGCCCAGGACAGCTCATGATACCACCTACATGTTTTGTTAGTCTTTAAGATGCTACCAGACTATTTGTTGTTTTTTAGGTTTTTCTCTCTTTTGTTATACTCATTTTCTTATCAACTGTTGTGTGCAGGCCACATCCACCCTGAGGTTATGTCCAGACTACGTAGAATTTTTGAAAGAGGATATGAAAATTCCACAGGAATTTGCCTATCTTCTTTCAATCTAACTTTTAAAAGAGGATCTTTTGAAAGTGAAAGTAGTCTGGATGCATTTTTTTTCCGAAAAAAACCCTTTTTTGAAAAATCTGCTCTTCCTTAAAAAAGGAGGTTTAAGCATTTTTTTCAAAAAAGGGTTTTTTCCCCCAAAAAACTGCGTCCAGACTACTTTTACTTTCAAAAGATCCTCTTTCAAAAGTGATATTGGAATTTGCATATCCGCTTTCGAAAAAAATTTAGTTTAGATGTTCCCTGAGTGGCCTCGTTAGCACTGATCCCCCCATGGTAATGTAACACTCCCATCTTTGCATGCATATGTATCCCTGCCATACTGAAGTTTCCACTTCATGCCTTAAATGAAGTGAGTTCCAGCCCATGAAAGTTCATGTCCTAATTAATTTGATTCCTCACAATACAAAGGAGTATCATTCTCCTATAGAAATACACATACAGCGACACACACATTCCTAGTTATTTTTGCTGAAACAAAATAACACTACTACCCTTCTGAAACTTGGTATTGTACAGAAAGGCATTGTTCACAAGCTAGGGGCACATCCTGAGTGCACAGAAATTCTATGGACCCAATCCTTCATTCCAAGAGCATCCAAAGTTTCTTAGCCATGGAGTTCAGGGTGCTGTTGCATTTCCTTGCCTCATAGAGTCCATGGAGTTGATTTTTGATCGCTGTTCTAGAAATCCTACAGCTGCCAATATGTTTCACAAGGGACTTTCTAAATATAATTCAGAATGAACTAATATTTCATTTTAACTGCAGTGCTGGGAAACACAGATGAAGATGTAGGCTAGTCATATGGATAGAAGAGTGTTTTGATTCTGAACATAGATTATTACAGGAAAAAATGTCTCACCTGAAACTGTTTCCGTATGTTTCCTGGGCTTTAGCTTTTACTGCATGAGGTATAGTGGAGTGACGCTTGATGACCTTTGTGAGTAAATGATGCATAGGATCTACCCCCTGCCACACAGGATCAAATCTGAGATATTTCCTTTGACTCTAGCATCTTACAAGTCTGTAACATATACAGTGTATCCTCTCACCAGATGTTGCTTACAGTACTAAGGGCTGGACAAGCTTTGAACATTCTGAGAAGACTAGATTGCAATTTGTGGTGGAGTTTTGGAAGCTTTCATTCTTAACTCTTCAATGTGCTTTTGGGGGGATTTTTTGGGGAGAAGAGAATTTCTTTTTGAAGGGGAGGAACAGTGGAAATAGTATTTAATTTGAGATGGGTGAGACTCTGAAGGGTCAGAGTTTGGCTCAGATTCGCATGTGTTAACAATAAAATAACCTGGATGTGCAGAATACATGTGTTACACAAAGAAAAAAAATGCCAACTAAACATGACCACATATGTCAGATCATTTTTTTTAACTATTTCATTTCCAAAATTCCTTTGAAGTGTGTCCCTGGAGCATTGAGGTCAAAGTAACAGCTACATTTTCAGAAGAAATCTCCTTTCTGGTGCTATTTTAAATGCATTGTGTTTGGAACTAATTAGAACTGCACAACTCTTTATGCTGTAATTTTAAAAATGATTTTTTTTTCAAACATGTTTTAACTGTATTGATGACTTTGGAGCTATTCTTTTGTTTAAAAGGATGTTGCCAAGATATCGTTCATTGTGTTTTTTAATATTTTCTTTTTTTAAAATCTCTTATTTGTAAAATCCAGTTACAGGTTTGAAACATTTTTCTTCCCTTTTCCAATATAATCCTTTTCCATTTGGCAAGCACTGAGATTTTGCCTTCCCATTTTTGAAGCATCTTTGGGCAGATAGATATAGGTGCAGGAACAACTGCCTCACCCCCGCAGGACAACATGATGACAGGTGGACAGAGACAGACCTGCACCTGATGCTACAAAGGGAATATACCAGGAAAATGCCCCCAGGAGAACTGTTGCATAATGCTGGGGCTCCCAGCCTATAGAGTGCCATGGGCTGTGTTGCAAGGGATAAGCACAGGTCATCACTTGCCCAAAGGAGGAGCAGAACTGTTAGAAGAGAATCAGGGGAGGATGTTAGCTGGTCAGCAAGCAGTGGACACAGGAGGGCCCCTCTGTCAGGACCCATTGACGTGGGGAAGTCTGGATTCCCATACTCTTTTCCACTAGGTGGTGCTGCCACCAGTAGACTCTTACTGCTGTCATGGGGCTACTGCCATGGACTCTAATCACTAGGCCAGCAGTTCCTATTTTCACTCATAGCATTTAACTATATGATGATTGGTTTCTTGTAACAACAATAATTCCAATTTCTATGGCATTTTATCAAATCATTATTAGTTTATTAGCCTCATCAGCTGATTAGATTGAGTATTTATTAGCATTGTGCTAGTGAGGAGAATCCCTAGTCATGGACTAGGATATCATTTGAGCTAGGTGCTGTATGCACACAGATAAAAAAATTATCCCTGCCTCAAAGAGGTTACAATCTGAGGCCTAGTCTACACTTTAAAGTTTTAATTATGCAGGCATAAAGTGGCAAAAAACCTTAGCACTTATACTGAAAAGTGCTTATTTCAGCTCAGCAAACCAAAATAAGCTTTTCCAATATAAAGAACTTTATAATGGTGTAAATGTGCCAATATTAGGGTTTTTACCAACATTTACTTTTTCAATTAAAAAAAATAATTCCCCTTTACTAACATAGCGGTGCTTGTAAAATGTTGTAAATATAAACCGGGTGTGAATGAAGCTGACACCAGTGACAACCATGCCTGTTAACGGGGGGGGGGGGGGGGGGGGGGGGGGGGAGAAACGGACGACAAAATGGGGCAAATGCCCTCAGGACTGGTGATTCAAAAGGCTCCTGGGGCTCCAGGCCAACACTGCCACTACTGCATCAGTGATGATGGCCAGATCCCTGGGCCCTTTAAATCGCTGCAGGAGCCTCACATGGGCTTGTTGCAGAACAAGGTGCATGCTGCAGATGGTGCTGAGGGTGGGGGTGAGTACTGTACAGATAGCACCAAGGGATGGCTGTTTCCAGTCCCATCCCTTCTGCCTGAGACCCTGTCCCTTCTGGGAGAGCGGATGTGTCCTCTCAAAATTCCCGAGGCCAGGATAGACTGTCAGTTCGCTTGGAGACAACTCTGGAAAGAATGTTGTTGTTACAGGGATGACAACAAGGAAGAAAAAAACTACCTTGCCTGTGTAACCTTTAGGTTATTAAAACTGAAAGAATAATGATGGCAAATGATTTAACTCTTTATTATGAAATCTCTGAAATAATTGGTGAAAGGTCTATGATTGGTATAAATGATCAAACTATCAAAGGTTATGTCTACACTGCCACCCTAGTTCAAACTAGGGTGGCTAATGTAGGCATTCGAACTTGCAAATGAAGCCTGGGATTTAAATATCCTGGGCTTTATTTGCATGTTCCCGGGCGCCGCCATTTTTAAATGCCCCGTAATTCAAACTACGTGCCCCGGCTACACGCGGCATGGACTAAGTAGTTTGAATTAAAGCTCCTAATTCGAACTACCGTTACTCCTCATTTGGGTATATCTACACTGGCAGTGTAGATATACCCAAAGATAATCTTCACGGTTTTGATTTTATTTCTCCTTTTATACAAGGGTTTTTTTTGGGGGGAGGGACATTTTTCCTACAGTAAGTGAAAAGTGAAAGTGCTACAAGCCAACTTTGTAATTGTTGTATGTATCTGATTTGTTTAACAATTTTAACTTTCTTTCTTTCTTTCTTTCTTTCTTTCTTTCTTTCTTTCTTTCTTTCTTTCTTTCTTTCTTTCGCTATGTCTAGACTGCAAAAAAAAAGTTGGAAAAAGATACGCAAATTGCAAACTTTTTCCGCTTTTCTTTTGAAATAGGCTTTTTTTGAAATTTTGGCCCATCTACACGAACCAAATTTCAGAAAAACCTCCTCTTTCAGCACATCCCTTCTTCCTCAGACAATGAAGATTACAGGGATGGAGAAAAAATGTGTCCGCTTTTTCAGTAATTGTTCGAAAAAAGCAGACGCAATCCTTGGACACGGCATAGCTTTTCCGGTATTCCGGAAAAGCTCTGCAGTCTAGAAATAGCCTTTCTTTCAATAAACCTTTAGATTTTAGATTCTAAAAGATTGGCAATTGCATGTTTCATGGGTAAGATTCTGAATTATAGATTGGAATCCAAGGAACCTTTTTATTTGGTGAGATTGATGTTCATAAACTCTCATCTGTATAAGAAGTAGTACTAGTGATAGCACAGGAGAACTGGAGTGTCTGAGGGAATTGCTTATATGTCTTCTTATTAGCCAGTGTGGTAAGCAGAAGTGCTCTTTGCCCTGATCTACACCAGGGAGTTATTTTCCCTTATTTCGAAATAACAAGTGGAGCATTCACACTACCAAGCCCGTTATTTCAAAATAATGGGCTGGTTATTTCAAAATCTGTACTCTTGTTTTCCTCAGGGTATAGGCTTATTTCAAAATAGTTATTTCAAGAGTTATTATTTCAACTTTAGTTATTTCAAAATCATTTCCTTGTATAGACATGCCCTTTGTGACTAGTTTGATATGCCTTATAGTGGAGGACCCCCAGTCTTAGGCTGTAAGAAGCCCTGTTTCCAAGCAGTTCACTCTGAATTGACCCTCTCAACAATGCTGCCCAAAATCCCCTTTATTCCACTTACCTAGATGTAACTGTCTGTGAAGATAGATATTGCAAGAGCCCTACAAAGTTTTCAGAACCCTGTTAGCAGTATATTCTATGCATACACTTTACATATTGTGTTAAGAAAAGTGAGTTCATCCAAATAATGAAACAATTTTTAGAAATGAAAGAAAACTAAATGGTATTATGGGAAATTTAAATAACACAGGAAGCATTACACAGTGCCTTGTTACAGCCTGAGAGGGCTAAGTTTTGACAGATAAAGAGGAATTGATCACAGAACTAAACATTAATGGTAACTTAAATACAATTAATCATGACTTGATCACATTTATAATTACAAACAAAATAAAGGCTAGATGAAGGGTATATATATATATATATATATATATATATATATATATATATATATATATATTACAAAGGTCAATTTCACAAAGCTGAAAACAATTATGAGTTAAATGAACTGTGAGGAAGAATTTAATCAGAAAAATGTGAATAACAACTGGGAATTAGTATAGAACACTTAACTAAATGCCCCAAAAGTCACATTCAAGAAAGAAGGCCAAATTGGTTAAAAAATCTAGTTTAGAAAGGAAGTGAAGAGAAATTAAAGAAAGGGGAAATTTGTAGTAATGTATATAAATCAGAAGCCAGGAATTGTAGAAAAAATCATAAGGAAACAAAGGGGCACAACAACTCATGGAGAAATCTATGGCCATCAGAGTTGGGGGGGGGGAGATTTCTTAAAGTCTACTAGAAACAGTAAAAACCTCCCTAATCTTCTATGATTCTATGAAATATTAATATAGGGAACAAATATTTAATAATGGGTTCCTCAGTCCAGCAGAGAAAAATACAGTACAATAAAAACCATTGACTTTAAATTGAAGCTAGACAAATTCAGACAAGAAGTGAGGTATACATTCTGAACAACAAGAATTATTTATCATTGGAACAACTAAGGTTCCACTAAGGTTGTGGTGGATTCTCTATCACTGACACTTTTTTATCAAGTTTGGATATCTTTTATAAAAGATTTGCTCTATGAATTATTTTGGGGAAATTCTATGGCCTGTGTTATACCGGAGGTCAGATTAGATGAACAGAATTACCTCATCTAGCCTGGGAATCTGTGAAGTGATTGATCGATTTTATGTTAACATACTGATGACATTAGCTTTTTCAGAAATATTATTGATAGTGTTTGTGATCACTCTATTCAGTGGAGTGACACATGACTGATTTATAGTTTATAAATCCTTATCTGTACAAAAATGCCAGGCAGGAGAAAAAATCATTGGGGAGGAACACCTATATAACTGGTTAAAGTAGGGAGTTGTGAAGAGCAAAGCTAGTACATGGAGTGGATCTTAGTTGCCAGTCATATTAACAACTTCTGAGAAAGAATGTTCTCTATGTGCACAATACCATACTTCCTCAAGCATGGAAATACCCAAGCTGCCAGTACTTTATTTCCCCCTAACAAACCTTATAGTCCTCCAGGGGGAATCATGAAGTGTGCAATGGCTAGTAATACTAGTTTTAGATGCATTAACTCTGAATTTTGTGATTCCTCTTGAAGGCTGTTAGCATTAGAACAAGGTAATTAATACAGACTGTGGACCTACTACTGGCTACATGATGAGTCAATGCAGTAGAATCCAGGATTTCCCTGCTCTGATTAATATGGGCAGACCCACCTAGTGTCAAGCTAAGTCTACACTACTGATTAAATTGATCTAAAGTATGTCATTCAGGGGTGTGAATAAGACACCCTCCTGAGCAATGCAAATGACAGCAGCCTGAGTGCTGTCCACCCTGACGTTATGCCGGTGGGAGACCCTCTGCTGGAAATAATAGCTTCCACCTGTTGTGAAGATGAAGTAATTATGTCAACAAAAAAACACTTTGCCATCTATTTGTCCCATCAGCTGGAGCTGAGTTACCTACACACTCCAGCCATCCTGGCTAGAGCTCTCACTGGAGTGTAAACGATATATGTACAAAGAGTACAGTTTTGGACTGTGGGGCATAGGGCTACATGACTTAGTCTTCACAAAGTGTCTTTTACTTGCTGCTAGTCTGGGTATCAAATACTTGCTCTCTTCCAGAAGTCTTTGGTAGGTGTTCCTGCAGACAGATCTTTCTGTTGAAACATTTAACAGAGGATATGTCTGCATTATAAAGTTATGTCAACCTAAGTTATATTAAAGTAGAACCACCACAGTAATTAAATTTCTTTTACATGTCCTCACTATGATTCTTGTGTTAGCAGTGCACCTCCTCACTGGGAGTGGTTGCATTCATGTAACTGTCAGTATGGGGCATTGTGGGAAAGTCTCTGAAAGCAGCTACAATTGATATAAGCAATGCAGTGTCCACAGTGTTACTGCATTAACTCAGCTACATAAACCTAAGTGCTACAGCTCTCATGGAAGTAGCATAACGAAAGTGTTACATCAATGGGGCTATGTCTAGACTATGGAGTTTTTCCGGGATTCCTCAGCTATCCCGGAAAAACTCAACTGCATCTAGGGAACACGTCTGCTCTTCCACTTTTTTGTGTGTGTGGAAGCCCAAATGCGCTCTTTCAGAAGCCCTGTCTTCCTTCCATGAAGAAGAAGGGCTCTTCCAAAAGAGAAGGTTTTTCTGAAATTTGGCCCAAAGTAGATGGGACAAATTTCAGATAAGCCTCTTCCGAAAAAACAATCCGAAAAAGGTACGCAAATTGCAGAGCACAATTTGCATACCTTTTTTCCAAGAAAACATTGTAGTCTAGATGTAGCTTGGGAGTCACAATTTAGAATAGATGTTGAGGCCTGGTCTACACTGGAGTGGAAGTTCGACCTAAGATATACAACTTAAGGTATGTTAATTTCTGGAGTCGACGTATCTTAAATCCATGTCCACACAGCAAGAGGTCAATGGGAGCAAACACTCCCATTGGTTTCCCTTATTCCTCATGAGGAGCAGGAGTACTGGTGCTGATGGGCATGCTATCTGAGTTTGATTTTGTGCGTCTTCCGACACCCACTAAATTGAACCTGGAAGATTGACTGTGGCAGTGTCAATCTTCCTCGTAGGATGTTCCTTTACAGAGTTAGTCAATATAAACTGTCTTGCATTAAGCTAAATCTGCAGTGTGAACAGGAGATCAAACCCTGTTTCTGAGTCATTCAATGCAGCACATTTTAAAAGTGGGAAAAAAGATTCAATATCTGAAATAACCAAAGAGTTTGTACTATATTTTGTTTCATTTTGTGTTGTTGCTGCTAATACTAAGTAAAAATTAGAAGCTGTATTAGTGTATGTCTACATAATAATATAATGCGCATCCACACAGCAAACCTGTTATTTTAAAATAACCTCATCATGTGAGCAGTAAGGAAAGTTGGGGGAAGAGTGCTCTATTTTGAAATAACTGTTGTGTAGACAGAACCAAAAATTGAAATAAGCTATTTTGACTTAAGCTAAGCAAGTAGCATAACTCAAGTTGAGTAGCTTATTTTGAGTTTAGCCTTCCTATGTATATGTGCCCTTAATATTGTTTATGAACTGATTAAAAGCTGCCCAAAACAAAACAAAAACCCTGCTCAACAGTAACTTGACTTGCTTTTAAGAAAAATAAAATAAAAACTTAAACAAGTTTGTAAGGAGTTTGACTTCACAACTTAAAACAGAAAAAGTTGTTTATTCTCTTTTTAGATGTCATTTTGCCAAAATCCATTCTCAAAAATATCGAGAAAGAAAAGACTTCACTTTTCAATACCTTAGTATTAAAATATTTTTTCCTCCAGTACTCTAAGCACTAGATTCTGCCCATCCTTACTCATTTTTAAATAATATCTTACTGCACAACTAGTCACATTGATTAAATTGACAGACTCAGACCCTAAAGACCAAAGAATCTTGTACTCACAAAGATTTGTTTTGTTTTTAATTTGGAATACATGTCCATGCGTGAGAGTACAAGACTCTTTATTCCTCTTTGGGTACATCTACACTTCAGAGCTTAACTCGAAATAAACTATGCAAATTGAGCTACATCAATTGCGTATCTTATTTCAAAATAGCTTATTTTGAAATAGGGAGCATCTACACAGCACTTATTTCGAAATAGAGCGCTCTTCCTCCGATTTTCCTTATTCCTCGTACAATGAGGATTACAGAAGTCAGAGTAAGAAGTCCTCCAGCTTGTCAGTATTAACTGCCTGTTGTGTAGACATGGACTAAGTTATTTTGGAATAATGCTAGTTATTTTGAAATAGTGTTTCAGTGTAGATGTACCCCTGTGGCCTACATGGACATTGGATGCAGGCATTTAGGAATCAGTAAGCTCTGCTTCTCTGCTTACTGAGCACAGAACAGGTGGATGGGAAGTGGATATGTAAGGACAGGGAATCACAGGAGGTGATATAAATTGGTTCATAAGCTACCTCATACTCCAAGTTAGCCAGGCACAAAGGGGAAGCAGTGGAGGAACTGAAAGTTTCTCAGTCACACAATACCTCCAGGGGCTTATCCCGGGTTAGTGCAACTTATGTACTACTCATTGCTTAGGACAGTGCTGAAATCATGGTCTAGCACACTGAAGTCAATGGAACTATTTACGTGCTACTCAATATTACTGTGCTGCAGAAATGGGCTGAGAGGCCTCAATGAGTGTTTAGTAGTTAGCATTCCTCCTAGAGAAACAACAGATTATGTGATCAGCAAAGCTTGTTAGGAATTTTTTGACAAAATGTTTTTTCATCTGAAAATGTTGATTTGTTGAAACCTAAACTGTTAACAAGAAAGTTTTTATGCTTTTATGAGTTTCTTGCTTTGAAAAATGTTTAAAAAAATCAAATTGACATTTTGATATTTTCTAAATGAAAAGGTTCCATTTAAACAACTTTTCATTTTTGAAAATTACATTAATATGTAATAAAATATATTGGAACACATAAATAAAAAGATAAAATATTAATTATTAAAATAAAATGATTTGATTGACTAAATCAGAGTTTCCTTTCTGAATTGAAACAAAGAGAGAGAGAGAGAGAGAGATTTTGACTTTTCATCCCAATTTGGAATGGGAAATGTATTTAAAATCTCCACAATTCTCACAGGATAGGAAAACTATTTTCCACGAGCTCAAGTGATCATGAATTAAATTACTCTCTCACTCCTTGAAATGATCTGGGTAGAACAAAGTTTGAGGCACATTGAGAGAGAGTGCTGTGTTAGAGTAACCCGAACTGCTTCTCCTCTCAATTTCTTTTCTGTGGCTAAAGAACTGTCAGTCAAGCACGTTTATTTTATTTTTTTTAAAGAATAAAATCTTTTCTAAGCATCTTGCTTAGATTTAACAAGAACTTTCCTTTCAAATACTCATTTATAATTAAAACCATGTGTATAGAGATTTAACAACTACCATAGTAAAAGATGCATATATCTAATATTGGGGTTGCTCACCTTCAGTAAATGACTGTGCAAACTGCAGCAATAGCTACCTGGCATCGATTTAATATTCTGTACAACCTTTTTTCTTTCTCTACTGATTTCAGGTTTTTACCCATTAATAACTGACATTTTCCCAAGCCTTGTCTGGCACAAGCTAAAATTTCAATATTATAGTGATTCCCTCCACTGAGCCATTTCAAGTTTATGCTTGGGCACTGCAATACCAGCCACCCTTGAAAGACAGAGGTGAGTGAGGTACCACAGTGTTACAGATCACAGATCATGTAGTTAGGAATAAATGAGCCTTGCTTGGTGCCCAAATTAAAAAAAAAACATATAAATTATAGATATGTCAGGAATATCACTCCATATCAGAAAATTCTAGCAATCATGACTTAATTCCATGTAAATAAGAAAACAATTAAGCCACCAATGAAAGATTCTCCAAGAAATTGTGTAGGATGATTTGGCTTAGTAGGGAATTTAAAAAACAGTTCCCACATAGATATAAAGAAGAGATTCTGGAAAAATCCCATGCCCACTGACACCTTACCTTAGATTTAAAGTACATATCTCTTAGATCTTGTGTAGCTTTCAAGAAATAGTGAAAAAGCTGTTTTCCCCTCCTCCATACACCCTGACAAATAAAGCTCAGGAATATGTATTTAGAACTGGTCAAAACACAAAAGTCCAATCTGCAAAAAATTCTAAGATTTTGAAATTTCTTGTTCCAAATTTGGGTAAAAATAGAAGTATCAGAATTCGTCTACCTGATTCTTGATTATATTATAATATAATAAAGTCAAATGAAACAGTTTGATAATTTTCCATACACATTTTTATAAAATTATAGGTTGAATCTTTCTAGTCTTGCACCCATAGGACCTGAATTGTGCCAAATCAGAGAATTTGCCAGACCACATCAGATCAATATTTTCTAGCAGTATTACCAATATGTCCACTGCTTACTGGGATGTTAGAAGACATTTAGGGGTAAATTAGAGCTAAATAGAAGCACACACTGAGAGCCAGGACTGGTAGTTTTAAAC
This sequence comes from Apalone spinifera, assembly GCA_030068395.1. Classification (NCBI taxonomy): domain Eukaryota; kingdom Metazoa; phylum Chordata; order Testudines; family Trionychidae; genus Apalone; species Apalone spinifera. The sequence goes on from CM057848.1 coordinate 33,080,435, forward strand.
AAACTTATGGGACTGTGGGAAACTTAGCCATACCCATGGTAAGTGCATATCCAGCTAACTAAAATCATGCCAGATAACGGATATTGTTGGACCAGGGAGTGCCAGACTAAAGAGGTTCAACCTGTGAAGTAAGTTACTGAAAAACAAGAAAAAATATTTTCTTGGACATTTTTAACCACCTCCATATGTAAAGCAAGAAGATAGGTGAACATCCAGTAGCAGGTAAGTGATAGTGATTGAAAAGAAGTGCTGTTGTGCTTCAGAAATGGTGACATTACAGGTAGTGCATTCAGACTAATCAGAAGTAATTTATGTTTTATAGCATCAGAAGGCAGCAGATGTCAGTGATGGAAGGACTGCTTTATTAGGGACTAACCCACCCTCCCCAAACGAGAGAGAAATGGCTAACCGTCATTGTGTATATTAGTTTAAAAGGTAGATACAGTTAATCACAGGATATAGTGTAAACTGCAGCTATATGCTCCAAATAGGAGTGGTAAACTAAAATGGATTAAATTTTGTGTTTGTGATTGGAACCTGCAAGAAAAAAACAACAGGGTGGTACAGAAAGTTGAAATGATGAACTAGTAGAATTAGAAAGTGTAATTACTAAATTGATGTCTCAAATGCAATGGCTTCTCTGCTAAGCTATAATACTCAAGTGCTAATCATGGTTGTCTATCAAGGATCTCATGACACTATTAATAAAAATAGTAGTGTTAACCTTGTTGTCCAGGACAAATTCAAGTTTGCTAACTTTACATTTTCACTGCCTAAAATTCTTTGTTCAGTTTCAATCAGGTACTATATTCTTCTTCACTTCCTTTTGTAATCTCTTCTATAGTGTTGCAATGTGCTTTTAACAACTGCAATGTTCACTGTAGAAGTAGTTGTATAGCTTTATTGATTCCAAGGGCAGAAGGAACTATTATGATCATCTAGTCCAATCTCCTGTAATATTTGAGGGAGGTAAGGCAGTGCCTGTATATAGTGTGTAAAGTGCTTTCAGATAAGAAGTATAATATAAATTCTGAATATATATTATGAATATTCATCTTGCAGCTGGACAGTTAGTAATTGTTTAGAATAGAGTATTCTTATAATAGTAGCTGTGGATGCACATGAAAATACAATGGGTCAGTCCTAAACCAAAAAATTTGCTCCACACACACACATGCTCAGACACATGTATGTGCACATGTATGTGCATGCAGAGACACTGATATGCATGCAAACACACATGCACAATTTAGAGCTTTGGATGTCTCAGATTGCCAGGAAAGAACTGAGTCAACACTTACTTGATCATTCCTCATTGTGTGCAGTAATCAGATGTAATAGTTGCTTCATGTGACAAAGCCATCAGGTGTTACAAGACAAATGGAATATAAAAGCAGCATTCGGAAGGGGGAGGAGGAATGTCAAAGACTGAATGTACTTATTGAATCTCAGTAATTGCCACTTACTGCTTGATTTAATGAAAGCTACTGAATAGAGGCACCAGCCTCAAGACTCATGTTCCAATCTGTACTATACCCTTCTCTGACTTCCAAAATCATGGTCCCATTTCTAGCAGAAAACCACTTCCTTCCCCCTCATTCACTTCCATCTTCCAGCATTGCCCACACCACTGGGAAGAGGCAGTTAAAAATGACCACTGCCAAAGATAGGCTTTGAAATTAACAGGCTTGCAATTTTCAGATTTGGAGACTAAAATGATACAGCCATGAATCTGCTCAAAACTCTGTGCTTTTTTATGTGCCATAGAAGAAAAAATTGACCTTTGTTATATAGAGGATCTTGCCATCTGAACTACTTGTAGACTGAACATTTGTTCATGGTTTGTGAGATTGTTTACAGCTCCTATTCTCTCTCTCATGCAATCACAAAATGGATTCAGACTAGTTAAAAGAACATCGTTTTTCTGTACAAAGCACTTTGTTTCTAATAATATAGTCACAGGGACAGGAAAGTGCTGTTTTCATCACCCTTAGCTCTTCAAGTAACACAAGTTCCATGCTGTTGATGGCATTGGTAAAGAATTAGTAGGATAAACATATGCTACAAAAGCTCTCTACCGAGGTGTTAATTCTTTTCATTGTTAACTGTTGCTGGGTCATTACCTTTTTTCTTTCTTGGATAGTTTTTCTAGGCTCTTTAGTTGTGGTTGATTATTGGCTTATTTTAAAAGTATAAATCAATTGTACTGAATTAAGGACTGAACTGAATACCAAGACAAACCTCAAAGCAAACACATTTTGGAGAGGAAAAAAAATCAGCTCCCTTTTAAAAATGTAGTTTGGTTCCATTTGGGAGTGAAAACTGAAGTGTCTCATTACTGCTGAAAAGATAGTTCTCTTCTGTGGGCATGTCTGGACTGACTGGAAGCAAAATTTAACAAAGAAACCTGTTTGTATTGATTTCTAATTCCATGTTCTGTAACTGACTCTAGAATGCAAACTAGAGCTAGTTAAAGCAGTTGTGGGGGGGGGGGGGG
>CM057848.1:33082941-33094964 GCA_030068395.1 Apalone spinifera
GGGGGGGGAGAGGGAGTTCTTCATTTTGTTTTGCTTCAAAAATGAGAAAAGGTTTGTTTAAAAAGTTTCCATATTTTAAAAAAACATGAAAATTGTAGTGATTGCAATGTAAGGAGCGACAGACACGCTGAGAGCTTGAGAGGGAATAGAACCCAATATATAATGTAATCCTTGCTTCTTTTCAGGGGTGCGTCTATGTTGTGTTTAAGCACGAAGCCATGATACTGCTTTCCCCACAGCATACTCGTGTCAGCAAAGCTGGGATATCATTGGAGTTAGAGGTATGTGCTTAGCCTGGTTGTTTTCTTTTGTGGGCCATCAGCAACCACAAATCCACAGGGTCTGATTTCAGAGGTCCTGACGGAGCACAGCTCCCATTGATGTCAATGAAAGTTGCAGGTGCTCAATTCCTATCAAAATTAGGACTTATATCCACTACGCAGGGGATCAACACTGCAGTGATTGATTGATCCACTGGCCATTGATTTATTGTGTCTGCTTAGACACAATAAATCAATCTCTGAGGGCTCTCATGTCGACACTGGTACTCCAACAACCTGTTGGAGTACCAGTGTCGACATGAGAGCCCTCAGATAAGTCAATGATCATAAGTCGCTTTAATAACATTGGTTGTGCATGTCCACACAACATTCCTTGGGTCAGGAAAGTCTGTCCACAGTCACTGCTCTGGGATCAACAGAGAGAAGGTTGTATCATGGGTAGCTATCCCACTATGGAACTCATCATCCTCTACCATTGGGAGCCCTGGGAACAGATTGTGATGCTTCATGGGGCCTTGCCATATCCTTATGGAGTTATTTCCATTCCCTCATTCTATGGGCTTCCTACTTTATTTTGTGCCATTTTTCAACAGCCCTTGAAACTGTACCCTGCATCTCTTCCTGACAACATGGATCCTAAGCTGCTGACCAGTCTTTTATGAACACAGTATAGCTGGTCCTGCAGTATTTCATGAGCTACAAACCAGAGAGTGAATCGGTGATGTTTGCCGTGCTGTTTGCCATGGAAACAAATGTGAGGTTGCTGGCGGTATTCATGGTATAGCTTGTCCTGGTGGACCGTGGATATGGGGCTTGGGACACAAGCAATGAGTGGTGGGATCATATCCTGAAGCAGTGGCTACAGAACTTTTGGACGTACAGACCCATCTTACTGGAACTATACATGGAGCTCACCCCAACACTGTGGTGTAAGGACACCAGATTGAGAGCTGCCCTCACTGTGGAAAAGCCAGTGGCATTTGCTGTGTGGAAGCTGACACTACCAACTGGTACTGGTTAGTCACAAATCAGTTTGAAGTTGGAAAATCCACTGAGGACTGTGGGAATGCAAGTGTGCAGGGCGATTAATCACCCCCTGCTACAAAGGACAATAACTCAGACATGTGCAGAAAGTAATTCATGCGTTGATGCAATGTGATTCTCTAACTGCAGTGGGCTGATAGATGGAATGCATATCCCCATTTGATTCCCCCACTCATCTTGTGATGGAGTACGTCAACCCAAAGAACTACTTTGGTCTTATGGGTGCTGGAGGATCACAGGGACCATTTCAGAGACATCAGTGTGGGTTGGCCAGAGAGAGGGCATGATGCATTTATCTTTTGGAACATGAGACCATGTAGAAAGCTGTGTGCTGAGAGTTGCTTTCCACACCAGAAGATTGCAATAGTGGAATGTGAAAATGTCCATAGTAATCTTTGGAGATCCCACCCCAGCCCTGTGACTTCATGAAGCCTTGTGCTGGAAACCTATACAACAGCTAGGACTTCTTCAACAGCCAGGTTAGCAAGTGCCCATTAATGCATCTTCATGTGATGCATTTCTCTAGGCAATGTTTACTTGTCATCTTGAATGAACTCTGAAGTGCTTGCTTTCTGAATGTGAATTGTACTAAGCACACATTCCTACATATCGCACCCATAAATTTCAATCTTAGTACTGACTAATGTGTGTATGTCACAAAGGAAGGCTCATTTCAAAGTGTAATAACAAGACAAATCACAGTTTTTGTTTAATAAGGGACCTGACAAAGAACAGTCTCCTTTATAGCTGTGTGTAACTCTAGTTCAGTGTTTCCTGTAAGCTGAACTCTTCGGTGACGCTGATTAGCAGAGCCCACATCTGGCAGCAGGTGTTTCTGCTGGTGGTGCACTTCCGCACATGCTTTATGCACAGAACAAAATTTATTCTACATGTGAATGGGAAAAAAAATTAGTGGGAACACTGCTCCAGCCCTTAGATGTGAAGTGTACAGATACTGTGGGGAACTGGTAACATGTGAGGAATGAAACGGGAGAGTTTGTGGAGGGCATGGACCAGAGTTCTGCAGTGGCAAAGAGGAATGTCAGCTTTGCTGGGCAAGCAGGTGCTTTATCATCCATTCCTGTCCCTGCGTCCTTTCCAGGCTGTTAAGCCTTTGTCTTTCATTAATTGTCTCCCTCCAGGCCACTGTGTGCTGCATCCAGTGACTACAGTACTTCACAAAACATACCCACATTACTTCTCCTGGTTTGCTGCTTTATCTGACTGGAGTGCCCCTTTCCTCTGGGAGAGTGGATCCTCAAGTGCACATCTGTGTTCCTTTTGTGACTGAACAGACGCAACATTGTGAATACACTCACAGCCATGATTCATACCCCTCTCTCTTGCTCTCCCTTGGCTAGCACATGGATGCATTTGCCCCCCACTGCTCATTGATCTTTGCATGGCACTGCTGCATATACCTCTCAGGCGCCTTCTCCTGCATGCCACTAGCAATCAGTCCATAGGCATCAAAGGTCCAATGCCTGGAGCAAAGTTGCCCAGGCACCCCTCCCCAGAGATTCAACAGCAGTGGAATGCTTCACGGGGGAGACTGTATGCTGCAGAAAGCCGGCGTGGTCAGCTGGGAAGCTACTGTTGGAACTGTGCATTCTGAGCTAACAGGAAGAGGGATTTCAAACATTGCCAGGCCTTTAAATGGGGATGAGGTGCATACCTGTGTACTTTCAGGGCAGTTGAGTTCAAACTGCTGAACAGAGCAGGTAAAATGAGCAATGCAGAGGCCAATTAGGGAGCCATAACCAAGTGCAGTGTCTACACTGACACTGTATCGCTCAAACTCCATTACAAAAAGTTCTGTGCTGCTCCTCAAACTAGTTTTATTTTGCTGGCATAGCAACTTTTCCTAGCCATGAAGCTGTACTGCCCCCAGCACCACCCTCAGCCACATTGCCTGTCTGGGGCCGTACAGCCCTGCTGGTGGCAGGGCTTGAGGTGGTACAGCTGCATGGCCAGGAGGAGCTGCCAGCACAAGGCACTGGCTCCTGAGAGTGGTGCCGCCATACTCATCTCCTTTCGCTGTAGCATCTCCCAGGAGCAGGGCTCTGTGGATTTGCAGATATTGATTTTTATCCATGGATATGCACATCTGTGGGTAGACATATAGGTCCACGTATGGCTCTCTATAGATTGAACCTCTCTAGTTCAGCATTCTCTAGTGCAGCAAAATCTGTGGTCTGGCATGATTTTAGTTAGCCAGATGTCCACTTTTCAGTGGGGGAACCAAGTTTCGCACAGCCCCATAAAGTTTGTTTATAGCCACCAATCCTGGCTCTCAGTGTTCTGTGCTGTTATTTAGCTCTAATTTACCACTAAATGTCCTCTGAGAACCCAGTAAACAGTGGAAGTGTTGGTAATGCTGTTAGACAAAATTGACCTCCCGTGGTCCAGCAAATTCTCTGGTTTGGCACCCATCAGGTCCCAAGGGAGCTGGATTAGAAATGTTCAACCTGTACTTATTGACTTTCCATGGAACATAGGGCTTATATATGTGGAGAATATTGAGCTATTCCTGTATAATTTATATCTTGTGGAATAGAGCTCTGGCATGGAGTTTATTTATTCTGGAATAATTGTTCTCCCATGTGAGTGGTGAGTGTCCACATAGAGAACTACTGTAGGATAGCTATTCCTGTCGATTTTTCAGAGTTAGTGAGCCCTTGGGCTCCTAGTGTTCAGAAAATGGTGGCTCCCAGGCCACTTTGAAAAATGTTCCCTAAATAACTAATGGAAAGAACTACGGGATAGAAAATCATTGTAGGATTTTTGCTTGTCCACAAGGTATAGCTAAATAGAAAATCCATTAGGTGAATTTCCTGTTAGCTGGATTGCAGTGTCACTCTCAGCATGTTTTCCATGATAATATATGCATTGCCTGATACTGTACTTCCTGACAGTGTTTCTAGGGCTTCAGGTTTTAACAAAGTGGAAATAAAAAAACCTCTATTGAGAGCTGTCCTTCCTTCTTTGTTTCTATTTTAAACGAAATGTGGGGAATGAAAAAAAATCAATAGTAGTCTTTAATGGAGTTGCAAGAAGCTGTTCATAATAGTTTCTGAGCTCTGTAAGCTAGCCACGCTAACCCCCCCTTGTTCTGTTTCTCTTAAAATCCCACTTGGTTGAAACTCAGCTCTTTGCTGGAAGTGGTCTGGAGCAGTAAGTGAAGACTGGCATAAAGAAGCTAGCCATCAGTGTGGAAGAAACACTGGGGAGATATGGACTTTTTTGTGGCCACATGATCCATGTAGACTGGGGGTGGAGAACCTCGGACCCATGGGCCAGACATGATTCATCAAAGTTAGCTGCTGGCAGACTGCCAGACAGTTTGTTTACCTGAGCATCCACAGGCACAACTATCTGCAGCTTCCAGTGACCGCAGTTCACAGTCCCTGGCCTATGGGAGCTGCGGGAAGTGGTGTCCTGACCTATACCACTTCCTGCAGCTTCCATTGAATGGGAATGAAAAACAGCCACTGGGAGCGATGGGAGTCCTGGCTAGCAGCTAACCTTGAAGAACCTCATCTGGCCTGTGGGTTCCAAGTTCCCCATCTCTGATGTAGACCCAGGTAGTATGATCCTGTTGTGCTGCTGAGCATTCAGGGTACATCCAAGTAGAACATGTCATCTGTGCTTCAGAGTGTGCCAAGGGCATCCATATAGAACATGGCTGCTAGCAAATGGTTCATATGCTGCATATCCAGGCTGCATACATCTGCTGTGATGCTGATTTCTCCGGATGCATACAAACAAAACAGAAACAATGTGATGCTACATCTCTCAGTATGTTAAGGCAGGATGCCCCTAATGTGCTGTTAAACATTCTAGGTATGTGCAAGTAGAATACACAAGTCTGCTGCTGATTATCCTACAAATGTACAGCTGGAGAACCTTGTCACTGTGCTGTACATCCCAATATTCCATGAAGTATTAATGAAACACAGTGGGGCTATTCCCCAGAGGTCACAAGCACCTTGCACATACAAACTGGGGCATAGATGAATATGGACCCGGATAAGATTATGCAGTTGGGAGCGGGGAGGGGAAGCAAAATACTTTTGCTACTGGTCCTGGGAGCATAAATCCTTCCTCACAGCTGCAGCATGGTGGTTCTTGTATTAATATAAGGTTTAAACAAAAGCAACCCATCGCCAATTAATGGGCTCTTAATTGCCATATTAATTTACCATTATTTGCATTATTAATTAAACTGGGAACTGAAGTAGAATTGTGCAGGTGGACAAGGTTCAGGACAAAGAAGCTTTTGTTTAAATTAAAATTGGATTGGGGAATGGCAATGCAGTTGAGGGAGACTGAATATGGAAGAGGTATAAGGTATTTAACACTTCGGTCTAAAAATATTCCTATCATGAAGTTTAAAGTTTAAAATTTAAAAAGCTTGAAATTCATGTGTTTATTTTTGGTGTTCCTTAACTTTAAATTTCTAAAGAAACAACAAAGAAAACCCACTGCCTGTGTGCAAGGATAGCATTATTTTCTTAGATATGCTATACCCTGATGTAGAGAAGGAAAATATTATAGTTTCAAGTGAAGGCCTTACTTTTGTTCTTTTTTGCTTTCCTAAAATATGTACCTTTTTTTTTTTTGCTTAATCTAAAATATGTACCATTTAAGATTGAAAATCTGTGTTTACCAATTTTTGTATGCAGGAGAACAGTTTCTATTTTTTTTAAATGTAGGGAATGTGATGGGTCTTTTTTTTCAGTCACAAACAAGAAGAACCTGTTCTCATTTAGTTTGAGTGCTTAGAAGGCTAACAAGAGAGGATAGAAGGGCTTTGGGTAAGCTGTATAAAAGAACAGTGCATTTCACCAGAGCTCCTTTCAGAGACCAGAACATACGCTGAAAGTCTGAGAAACTTACAGGGAAATTATACAGAGGCTAATGCTCAGTTTTAACATTACTTACAGGTTTACATAGTCTTTTAACTTATTGCTAATTAGTATATAAGAAGGGTTACTAAAAAAAGATAGTGGAATAGAACGAGAGTCCCTCCTGTGTAGGAAAATACCCTTGTTATCTATGGAAAAAGAAGAGTTTTCAATTATTTAAAAATTCCCTCATCTCTGACAGTCTGGGGAAAGGTAAATTAAATAAGACAGTAGATGTGATCAAGCTGAAATATGACACAGTAGTCCCCCTCTCTGTAGATAAGAGATTGTTGGACTTTTCTATACTGCTGTAGGTATTTATTAAGTGCGTAACATTTGGAAACAATAGAACAGTATGTATACACTGTTTAAACCAGGAATGGGGAACCTTTTTTCTATCTGGGGCCATTGACTCATAGAAGAAAATTGGCCACAGTTTAGACACAGTGCAATGGGAGAACAAGGATGCAGAAGCTCAGAGTTTCTCCTAGAATCTGGGGTGGGGCCAGAACTGAGGGGTTCAGCATGTGTGAGGAGGCTCCAGACTGGAGTCAAGGGGTTTTGAGTTCAGGAGCAAGGTTGGGACAGGGGTTTGGAGTGCATGAGTGGATTTGGGGTGCAAGCTCTGTCTGGGGATTGCTTACTTTGGGTATTGATACAAGCACTGCTGGAATATAGTTTTCAGTTCTGGTGTCCAAAATTCAAGCATATTGACAAATATGGTTCAGAGATGAGTGGCAAGAATGATAAAAGGATTAAAGAAAAGTTGTATAGTGATAAACTCATGGAGCTGTATCTCTGTATTTCAACAAAGGGAAGATTATAAATCTAAAATACCTACATGGGGAACAAACAATTGATAATAAAGGACTCTTTAATCTAGCAAACAGAAAGTATATTAACAAGATCCAAGGACTGGAAGTTAAAACTAGATACATTTAGAGTGGAAATAAGATGTAGATTTTTAACAGGGATAGTAATTGAACACTGAAACACTCTACCAAGGGGTATAGTAAATTATCTGTCTCTGGAGATAGATATTAGATTTTTTTTTCTGCTTAAAAGATAAGCTATAGTTCAGTGATTCTCAAACTTTTTGTACTTGTGATCCCTTTATAATACCAAGCCTTTGAGTGTGACTCCCCCTTTTTAATTAAAACACTTTTTTATATATTTAACACCATTATAATGCTAAATGCAAACCAGGGTTCAGGGTGGAGGCTGCCAGCTTGTGATTCTCCTCCCCCCCCCCCATATAATATATTTGCAATCCTTTGAGGGGTCCTGACCCTCAGTTTGAGAACTCCTGCTGTAGTTCAAACAAAAATTACTTCAAATAAGTCCTCTGGCTTCTGTCATATGGTTAGACTGCACGATCACAAAGATCCCTTCTTGTCTTATGATATATGAATCTCCTGAATCCCAGCCCATGACTAGTCCACACATTCATTACCTTAGGCACTGTAATTCTTACCAGCTCTATAAATGATGTGGGTGTTGTAGGAACTGTGAGGGTGTGTCTAGACTACAGGGCTCTGTCGACAGAGCCATGTAAAATAGCTTACCTGACATAGTCAATGAAGAGGGGATTTAAATAATCCCCACTTCATTAAAATAAAAATGGCCACCGTGCTGTGCTGACAATCAGCTGATCCGGCACAGCACAACAGTCTAGAAGGGAAGCCTTTGTCGACCGCTCCTGTAAACCTTGTTTAATGAGGCATAAGGGAGCGGTCGACAAAGGCTTCCCTTGTCAACCAATCCACATCTAGACTGTCACGCTGTGCCAAATCAGCTGATTGTAGTCACAGTGCAGCGGCCATATTTATTTTAATGGAAGTGGAGATTATTTAAATCCCCGCTTCACTGACTGTGTCAGTTAAACTACTTTACATGGCTCCGTCAACGGAGCCATGTATTCTAGACACACTCTGGGAGTCTTGCCTTTCTTCAAACCCAGAACTGTGGAAATATTTGGAGGTAGGGAGCAGTAAGGCTTCTGTGATATAAATCCACTAACCACTGTCCATGCAAAACACACATGCAGGGGCTGCAGAACCTATTACAGGCCCAAGGCTACACAAGTTTAAAGGAGTCTTTTTCTTTCCCCACTGGATTACATTAAATTCATTCTGCATCAGGTCTAGCATCCAAAGTCAGGGGAATAGATTTTTGCCCCTGTGATTAGACATCACACTAGAGATGAAGTGGAACTATTTAGAAACCAACAAGAGAACTAGCTCTCAATCTCAACTCTATGTATATGTACATGGGTAACTGAATCTTACTGTGATGGGGTGGACTAGACCCTAAAGCCTCCTGCTGGAAACCTTGCGGTCCTTCCATATCCTGCCCCAGAAAATAAGTGCTATAGAAAAGTGCCTCTGAGTAGCTTCTAGCAGCTGTGTGGGAAGCAGCCAATCAGGGGACATCAGTGTAGTATAAGAGTAGTTGCAGGGGCAGGGCAGGAACAGTTATTTGCTGGAGCTGGAGGACAGCTGGCTACTAGGACTCTGCTGAGACAGGACCTTGAGGTAAGGTGAAGAAGGTGCTGGGGCCATGGGGAAGTGATCCAGTGAATTATAGCAGCAAGGCAGTTATTTAAAGAGATGCTGCAGACAGCAGCTATCTATAGTGTTACTGGGCTCATACCCAGAGTACAGGGTGAGGCCATGCCCCCCTTCCCCATGCCCTTTTTGCCTCTGGGTTGGGTAAATGGTCTAGACAGTGAAGCATCCCAGAGCAGGGAACCAGGGATGAAAGTGTTGCTCTGGTAAGAACCAGCTGCTGGACTGGCCCACGCATGGCCAACTTTTTGTCCCCTGTTGGTCACATTGCTGGTAGGGTCTGACAGCATTATCCCCTTTGCCCAGGGCAGCGAGGTTAAATCCCCCTTTCAAAGCCCTAATTTGTCCCAGTGCCCAGTGCATTGGGGGTGCATTGGGCCTGAAGGCTGGGGGGTGGGACCTGGTGTTGGAATCAGGGGGTGGGACTGCCCTCACATTCACCAGCAGTATACAGAGAGATCTGATCCAAGCCTACTCTGTTCCCCAGCTGCATTGCTTGGGCAGGGATGTTAGGGAAGAGGTGGGTCTTCCCCTGCACTCACTGGTGGTGGGAAATAGAGCAATGTGGCTGGGACAGAGTCACTGTGCTTGCTGTCAGCAGGTGCTGGGGGAGTGACCATTGCTGTTGGCATCAGGGCCCCTATCCAACTCCCAGACTGCATCGCTCTGGGGTGTTGAGAGAAGGAGTGGTAAGGGGCAGAGCAGGACTAGGTGCAGTGTCTAGGACAAAATGTATGTGGTGGTGGTGGTAGGGGGTGTTTCTTAGGTCTTACAGCCCACTAGAGACAGCTCTGACAATGATTTTAAAAGGCCAGGGGCTCCCAGCCACTGTGGTAGCTACCAGAAATCTGGGTCCTCCAAATTTTGGCCAAGGATACTGGGTTACACTGCTACGTCCCCAGGGCTCCCAGCTGAAGTCTATGAAGGACAGGCTAAGAAGATTCTGCACCAGCCCCTTCCCATCTAGGGCCCTGGGCCTGGTTCAGGGCATATCCATGAGTCTCAGAATCTACTTTCACCCCTGCAGAGAACTGAATTATAGTGACCCAGCTGAAGGGCAGGAGCCAGAAAGGCCCTGAGAGGATGAAGACATTGCCCCCAAGTAAGGTGCCCAGAGAACCAGTGTATTCCAGAGCAGGGACAAAAAGAGGGAGACATTACAGAGGGAACTGAGAGCAGAAGGGTGCTTTTACCCCGGAGGGGGTTCATTTTGTTTTAATGGACTGCTTGTGACTTGGCCAGAGGTCTGAGTCATTGAAGAACCTCCAAAACCAGAAAGTGTGCAGGCACACACACTACACCAGGAGTGCTCACAAGAGGTGAAGGTAACCCACTGCACTTATTCTGCAGCAGCTCTGTTCCATATCTGACACTTCTCCATGTACAATTGCATGCTAGCTTCCTTTTAAAAATCTTTTAAAATCCATCATGGGGAATCAGTAGGTCTGTCTGTTGTGCTGGCTGCTGTCTGAAAATATCATGCACTCTTGAACTTCCTCAGGCACAAAGGCAAATGCATTTGGCAGAATATCAGGAACACAGAAATGTGCCATATTGGAGTAGACTGATTGTCCATTCAGTCTGGTATCCTTTTTCAACCTTGACATATACAGTATCTGTTGGTTTGCAGGTGGCTAAGCAATGGAGCAAAGGTCTCAGTGTCTGATACTGTAAAAGGATTGTTGGAAGTTTGAACTGATGTAGGATTAATTGCAGAAGCATAAAAACATAATTCACTGTCACTTTGCTTTCAGGGATCATGATTTCTAATCTGAATAAATGGCAGTAATAAAAATACCACATTTTTTGAGGCGCGCGGGTGCTGAACACTGCTCTTCAGTGAGGAATGTACATCATAAAGGATATCCTGGTCACTTCTAACAGTGCATATGATGGAGAAGGAAGAGAGACTGAGTCTGCAGCAATATGTTTTTCCAAACCAAACAGGTTTATTCCCTAGATACAATAACAAAGCCAGCTATATAGAACATTCCTTTGTTGGATTTTCTTGAATCCTCCGTTCATCCTCTGAAACAATATAATCTTTTGAAATTCCTTCTTCCTCTATAGTCAATGAACATTGCTAAACTAGGATGCAATGGACCCTTTCAAACTGCACAATGTTGCCATTTACTGTGTGCTTTTCATGAAAGGAATTTGGCTGCTGCTATTTATTTCATATCTCTGTATCTACTTTTCCCTTATGCCTGTGCTTCTGCTTCCCTATCCATGTGGATGGTAGGTAGGAAAGTTACAATGTTATGATGCAATATAGAGGTTTTCTTGAGAGTTGGGATATCAGTGTAACTCAGAAGGAGCAACCTCACAATGAATTATGCCATTATACCACACAATCATATATTCTGTACATGCCACTTATTTTGCAGGAAATCTAATCCATCCTTCCGGGTGCAGAAAACAGGAGCCAATGTCTTTGTGGAGAAGGAGTGTGGCAGAAAAGGATCCAGCTCTACATTCCAGAAACATTAACCTCCTCTGGAAGGCAATTGCTTCTGAGTGGTCCCAGAGTTGCCTTTATAAAATTTCACAAGGGTTTGGAGCTTGAAGATGGCGTGGGGCTATAAGGAAAACAGCCAATATTCCCTCAACTAATCAATGAATGTGCAAAGCCATCTTAGCTCTATACAATTAACTTATTATAAACAATTGCAATAAAGACACAGAACCAACCTGATCAAATGAAAAGTGAGCCTATAGCAAAGAATCTGGCTCCAGCACAAGCTCAGTAGTCCAGTCCACTGGTTATTTCAAAGGAGGACTCTGTTGACAATAAATACAAAGGGCTCAAAATGGGAACAGCAATTTCAAAAGGCTAGGAGCAAAAGACAACTATTGGATGGCTTTTGGGGCAATGACTGGGAGAGGAGAAGAATACTGCTCTTGGATAAAAATATTATATGCTATAATCCAAGGAAGCACTTTTCCCACAGGTCACATTTTACTATAATTTTCCATAGACTCAATCAGTGCTTATACAGAAAATGCAATATATGTTCAATGAAAAAATATCCAGGTATGGGTGCATTTCTCTGGCTGTCATAACTCATGCTGGCCATAAGTCTCAAGTAGATAGTATAGTGTCAAATTCTGTTTTACTATTTTGATATAAATATAGAGTAACTTCCTTATAAGTATTAGAGGGGTAGCCGTGTTAGTCTATAAGGTGCCACAGGACTCCTCACCGCTTTTGCAGATTCAGACTA
>CM057848.1:33095064-33124299 GCA_030068395.1 Apalone spinifera
TCCAACACTTCGGTTAGTCTATAAGATGCCACAGGACTCCTCACCGCTCTTTCATTAATAAGAATTCTTAATTCTTTTTCATTGATAGATGCTTAAAAGTAATTTTATAAATGGGGAAATGGAAGAACGGGAAGGGAAGTGACTTGCCAAAGGTCACCTAGCAAAGTATTGGCAAAGTTGGGGTTGTCACCTGTCCATGTTTTCTCAGAGACTCATCCCTTTTCTGAAGTAGCTATCCCGGGAAATGTGTTAAGTTAGTCAACAGATACTGCCAACTCTGTGCTTTGGTGGATCATTCCAGATGTTCCGAGTATTTTAGTATATCAGATATGGCAATCCTACTCAGGAGTTTATTAAATTTATGACTCTTGAATCCCAGTCTGGTGTTGCATCCACTGGAATACATTGCCTCCTTATTAGTGGAATATACGCTGTTTACACTGGAGCAAAATTCACGAGCAAATCTAACTCCATTCCACTGGCATAACAGCTTCCCAGGCAGTAGGATTAATAAGTGAGGTTTCCCTGTATGGTCACTGGAGAACTGCACAAGGGGTTGCTTATCCTCTGCGTGAGGTGGAGCTAAAAAGTGTGAGGGGCAATCAAACAGTAGTATATAGTATCAGGAGGGAACTGAGCATCTACAAACAGGGATAGAAGTGGGAGTGGAGGACCTGATTCCATGAATATGCTCCTATCTGGGAGTGGAACTTCACTCTCCATCCATATATGCTTCTGTCTAACACTGAATCTGTCTGGGTTCTAGCCTATGGTTGAAGATAAGAATTCGGGCCTAAATTTATGAGGCTAAATCAAATCATAAGTTTGAAGTTCACACTTGAAAATCTATTTTCTTTGCAATAAAAAGCCTTAACCACAAAATGAAAGCCAGTTTTGCACTATATTTAATATATTCTAGTTTTTCTCTCTGCCCAGGATGGAGGGGGAGCAGAAAGATGCCAGCACACATGGTATGGAAGATGAAAGTGATTATAATGCATAATGTAGGAGGAAGAAAATTATGGGGAAATTATCTATAGCAGTTCCTTGATAATTGTATTGCATAGATTATAAAAGAGTAACTGAAAGTATATATGTAAATTACTTAAATGTTCTGAGTTTTTTACCATTCTGTAGATTGTAAGAGTTGCCTGGTATTTGTGAATTAAGAGCACAGATTAAAGTAAAGCCAATTTATTTTATTTTATGTGTTTAGTGGTGCACAATAGATGCAAAAATGATTGGTTTGTGTATGTACAATCCTTGCAAAATATACATGTTATGTGTTGATGAAAGGAAATGCAATATAGAACAGTCTACAATTCGGGAAGATGAAGATAAAGTCTAATAATTGCTTCTGGATTTTCACTTTCATTTTCCTGTGTGCCTCTTCTATTAAACTTTTTGTATCAGTGGAAAGATAATTAGGCCATTCATGTACTTACTAACTAAAGCTGAAAATTTGTGATTTCAGTGTTCTGTATACACAAATATTCATTTCTACTGTGTCTGCTTGCACATTGTAGAGTTGATACATACCAGCAAAGCTATTTATTTAAGCTACTTTCAAGACAAATATGCAGAAAAACTGGATTTTCCCTTTTATCTGTTTGCTTTTCTTTTAACAATGATGTCAGTGTAGGTATTTCACAGGAAGTTCATGTCACTCATGGAAAATCATTTAGTGCACCTGGAAGACATGAAAAGAAAAAAAATAATGTTATGATTTTTCTTTACAATCTGGATGTCAGAAAATAGGGCTACAATGGGCAAGAAGGACTAATTTTATTAAAATTAATGAAGTCATACTAATAATATAAAAGTGGTTTGAGATCAGAATTAGACCCTACATTTTCTTTTGCCAACCTAATTGGCAAGGTTTTTTTTCTACTTGTTTGTATTATACCTTGTTGTTTTTTTTTATTGTATGTATAGATTCTATAAGAACATATTTTTTTATTTGTGTATCTGCGGTGAATAGCATAAGAAGACCCTGATCTTCAGGTTACAGCTATTTAGGAACTTTTTGAGAAAATCTTTTTGTCATCAAAATGCTACCTTCTTGAAACAATTTTTTTGTAGTACTGCATCTTTCTCAATTAAACTTCCATCAGGAAGGTTTCTCAGATCCAGGATGTTGTTTCTGGCTATCAAGAAAGCAGGAATTTCAACCCAGACAAGTAACCTAATTCCTTTGACTTCCCTTACTTATCATGGAAGCAGGACTACTAGCATTGACTGGAGTACCCCTCTCAGTTCAAACCCTGGATGATCAACAGCGGTAGCTTTGAACTTGTCTGTATTGTAGACATACCCTAAGATACTACAGGATGAACCTCTCTAGTCTGGCATCCTTGGGACCTTACCAATGCCAAACCAGAGAATTTGCTGAACAATCGGAGCTCAGCATCACCAACACTTCCACTGCTTTTTGGGCTCTTAAAAGACATTTAGGGATAAAATAGAGCAAAATAACTGCACAGAACACTGAGAGCCAGGATTGGTGGCTGTAAACAAACTTTATGGTACCACAGGAGACTTGGCCGCACCCATAATAAGTGGATCTCCAGCTAACTGAAATAATGCTGGACCACAGATATTGTGAGACCAGAAAATGCTGGACTAGAGAGGTTCAACCTGTACTCAGTTAGGGTATGTCTACACTAGCCCCTTATTTCGAACTAGGGTGGCTAATGTAGGCATTCGAACTTGTAAATGAAGTCTGGGATTTAAATATCTCGGGCTTCATTTGCATGTTCCCGGGCGGGTGCCATTTTTAAATCACCTTAGTTCGAACTGACTGCCCGTGGCTACACGCAGCAGTCAAAAGTTAATCCGAACTAAGTCTATAGTTCAGATTAACTGTTATACCTCATTGCAGAAGGAGTAACAGTTAATCCAAACTAAGGACTTAGTTCGAGTAAATGTTTGACTGCTGCTTCTAATGAAATTACTAGAAGTAACAAAAGCCATCTAATGAAGGGTTCTACATCTGACACCAAATCTAATCTCAGATACCTGACATACATCAATTAAATATGTTCACACACCCAATTAGAGGTTGTTTGTGTATTTTAGGATAGGTGCTGCTCTCTTCCTTATGTCATGGAGCAGATTCCGATGACTCCTCTGCAACAGAGAAAACATAAATATACAGCATATCAGTGAAAAATGCTTGGAATAGTCTGGCCCAGAACATTGTGCTGGGCCTTGACCATGAAATACCTGCTCACTTTATCTGGGAATTTGGTATTGGTGTTTGGTATCTGGTTTCTGATATTTTCATTCCTAATAGTTTAGGAATATAGGCTTTCTTAGGGTATGTCTACACTACAGCACTATTTCAAATTAACATAATTCAAAATAGTTAATTTGAATTAAGCTAATTCGAAATAAGGCATCTATACACAAAAACTATTTCAAAATAGCATTTTGCTATTTCGAAATAGCACGTCCACACTGAGTGGACCCTGAACCAAAGGTAAGACTGGCCAAAACCAGTGCCGGCAGGGCATCAGGTTAGGATTTAGTGTGTGGGGCTGCTGCCTAAGGCTAACTGAGCTCCGTGCTTAAAGGGACTCTACCCCCACCCCGGACAGAGAGTTCTCAGGGTTCCCCACTTGCTTGTCTACCTCGACGAGGGACAGCAAAGCAATCCTGTCTACACTCTTTGTCATGGATGGGTAAGATTCAACTTGGTGGCTGGATCCAGTCCGTCTAACACTTTGACCTGGCCGGCAGACTGCATCTGGCCGCTTTCTATTTATACCCTCCTACCCATGCCTCCGAATTTTCAGACAGTAGGATCCTATTTAAATGTCTTACAACTCCTGGTCCCAACTGATCCACGAGCCCTTTAAATAACCACAGCAACCCAGTCAGCTCCCAGGCAACACGGTAGCAGAGGGAGCTGGAGCTGAGAGTCCTTTAAATAGCAGCAATTTAAAGGACTCATGGCCCTGCCACTGCTGTGTTGCTTGGCTGTGACCTGGGGCCTTTTAAATAGCTGCAGCAACCCCAGACAGCTGCCAGGCAACAGGGTAGCAGCAGGGCTGGGAGCCACAATCCCCTGTGTTTTTAACTCAAAGCCTCCACCCTCAGACAACTCTAGGGGAAAGCTAATCCCCAACCATCCAACCCTTCCACTTTAGACCCCACCCCTTTTGGGAGTGGAGCTGGCCCATGACTATGTATCTACATTCATTAAATGCCCCCTGCCCAACCCCCCGGGAAAAGTATTGCCCACCCCTGCTCTATTTAAAGCCTGAATTTAAGTGCAATCCAGGATCTACCTCAGACCCAAATACCCTTGTCTCGCGTCCTTCGTGTCCCTTCTCTGAGGCCCTAGCCCTGAGGCCCTAGCATCTTCCCTCCCCATTCTTTCTTCCTTTCACCAGATGGGACAGAGGGTTGGGTTACAGCCTCTGGTCTTGGGCTAAGGGATTTGGAGTGTGAGAGGGATTCTGAGCTGAGCCTGGGGCAGAGAGTTGGAGGTAGATTCAGTATAAGTTCAGTATAAGAGTGTGCAGGAGAGGGTTCAGTTTAAGTCTCTGTAAGGGAGTTTGGACCCCAGGGGCCCAGGACTAGGGCAGGGGCTTGGGTTGCAGGAGGGGGTCCATGACTGAGGCAGGGGTTTGGGATTCTGGTTCCAGCTGCACACTGCCTACCTCAGGTGGCTCCTGGGTGGTGGTGCATTGGGGCTAAGGGAGACTCACCCCTGCCCAGGCTCTGTATCACTCTCAAAAGCAGCCAGCAAATTCCCTCCATCCCAAGCATTGTGCTCCACCCATCCATTCTGTGGAGATAGAATACAGGGTGGGAGGGGGCACCCTAACATCAAAGCCCTCTCTTCTCCCTTTTCTGCCCTGCCCTGGCTAGCAAGGAGGAGGCTCGTGAGGGGTGGGCAGCTCCAAAGCAAAGGGCAAGAGATGTGCAGCAGTGGGGGAAGGGGCAGCTGAAGTGCTGTGCTTGATAACCTCTTGGCCAAACTAATCAGAATCACCTGTCAGAGGCTCCAAGCTCTATCAGTAGATCCCTATCTACTGGTTGGTGACCACTGTAACAGAGTCAAGAAACTCCAGCATTTCTACATAGGTCTGGAATATATGATCCAGAAGTAGAGCTGGGAGGGAAATGTTTTTTTGAAACAGTAACACTTGTTGAGATTTCAAAACTTTTTGCTGTTCTGCATCAGTATGAAATTGAGACTTCTAAAGGTCTGAATCAGGTTGAGCATGGACTTGAATCTGGGTCTCCTGTATCCCACAGGTGCACTGACTACCACCAGCCTATTGGTTAATCTAGCATGGGGTTCTCACCTGGACCTGAAAAAAAACTTTGCTAATGAAAGTTTAATTGAAACTCATAAGTTACCAGAAAATAAAAATTGGTGTTAACAAAGTGGCCTTTTCTGAAAAAAAGTGTCACCCCAAAGTTCTTGATCAGCTCTACCCTGACGAGCCTATCCTTCTTCTTTCAAGACATCTGAAATGTCCATTTCTTCACTAGGCCTCAACTGTCATAATGCATATGCAGTGATTTTGAACCACAAATGTATCTAGCCAAACAGTTCAGAGCCTATGAAATTAGCAGGCTTTGTGGTATTGAGAGATGTGAGTTAGAAGTCATAAAACTGCAACTTGTAAAATTTCAGGAGGAAAATGGAAAGCCCACTCCAATCAACACCCAACAACATGGAGTGATATAATTATATCCTTCTTTCTATCAACCATTAAATGTAACACAGAAATGCTTTAAAAGCTACAGACTCACAAAAGATTGGCGTAATTGGTTTAGTACAGTTGAAGTACTTTTTAAATATAGAGCTATCAACATATTTGTAAGTTAATATTTAAAAAAAAAACCTAACTGCAGATAACTTCCTATGACCTGTGAACAGCTGGGGACATTTATTATGATTTCCAGAAAAAACATTTATAAGATTTATGGCTGAGGCTAAGAATCTTCTATCTTTCCAGATACAATTCCATGTTGCTTCTCTTGAGGCAAATGTGTCCTTCAGTTTTTTGAAGCTAAACAGGGGGGGAAAAAACAAGCAATAATTCATAGTAAGATAAAGGACATCATGTTTACATCAGGAGAAAAAAGGGAGGAGGTCAAATGGCTGAGAGTACACATCCATCATAGTGCATTGACTAGCATTCCAGTCTGGTAGCTCTATTAGGCTCTGCTCCCCTAAACCAACTGCCTAGGGGAAATACACAGTACTGTGAAGTTAAGGCTTTGAATAAAATCACATAGTGTTGAGACTGCTGCAGAAGTTGCACTTGTAGCCTTGAATGTCACAAACATCCCAAGGGTCAAATTCTTAGCAGATGTAAATTGATGTTGAGCTATTTAATTCACATTTACTTTACACTAGATAAGGATTAGCTCTCAAGCCACCTCATATTCATGGTTTGAGACAATGCTTTGCCATTATATTATTAATGGGCCATCTGGTAATTTACTAATGCAGAATGAAGAGGCTTATCTCTTGAAAACATCCCTCAGAGCATATTACAGCTACAATGCAGGATCTGTGCTGGCCTTCAGCTCTTTCTGGATGCAGTTGGAGGTGTAATGTCTACCTATATAACCTTAAATAGTTTAGAACCAGGGTAACTCTGAGACTATATTTATATTGGTATTCTACTGCAGTAGCTGATGCAATTCAGCTAATGCTTCCATGCTCTCTCAGAGCGCAAATTTGTTATCTGCAAGGTCATGGGCTGGGTTGGTAATAGTGCGTATTGTGTATCTGAAGGGCTTGGTCCCTTGGCCTCAGTTTCTTTTAAGATAATGTTTTCTGCTTGCTAGTAATGATAATTCAGGAGGTCTGTTGTAGTTCTTTAGGAAGGGAGGGGATGCTTTTCTTGGTTGCATATGTCCATTAATTTTGAAGTAAAGGAGAAATTATCATTCAAGCATGTAGGAATTCCACCAAGTCTTTCTTTTAATTCCAAAATAAATGGGATGCTTTTGAAAGAGAACACTGACAATGGAGCTTGCATCACGTCTTCAGTGTAGAATTGTCAGCACGATATCCAGGAAAGCTAATCCAAATTAACTAAAGGTATGCATTTGCAGCGGATTAGTTAAGACATATACTATTTCTGTGAGTAAGGGACTCAAGCAAAACCAAATTAAAGGCCACTGGAATTCTGAATAAAGGTGTTCATACAAGGGTTTAATATGATTTAACTAATCTGCTTCAAATGCACCCTGTTAGTTCATTTAGATTAATTTTCCTGGATGTCCCAGTGTAGAAAAGCCTAACTGCTAAGTTCTTGTAAAGAAACTACACAACTATCCTATTGAACATCATCTGCTTTCTTTTGCCCAGATGATCATTCATTACTACATAAAACAACACATTTAAAGGGGCACAGTAAAGCGGTCTTAGACACAAGAAAGCAGCAGCAAAGCAATGCAGTGATATGTTCAATAGCAATCAAAACTCTTGATACATTCCAGAATAGTAGTTCAAACAAACACATACACTGCACATACACTTGCAGCTCAAAATAAGTTATGCAATTTAAGCTATGCAAATTACATAGCTTATTTCGAGTCAATTTCGAAATAGCTTATTTGAAAATTTGGCATTGTCTACACAGCACTTATTTCAAAATAAATCACTATTCTGAAACATCCCTTCCTCATTGTGGAATGAGATTTACAGGGACATCGGAATAGTGAGCCTGTTATATTTCAAAATAATGAGCAAGCTCAAAAGACGCGGCATAGCTATTATGGGATGTCTCCAGTATCCTGAAATAGCACTGCAGTGTAAAAGTAGCCTAAGTGAGATATGTAGATAATAAAAAACATGTAATAACTGTGAACAAAACCTGGCAACATTATGAACAGCAGCTATGTAGCAGCAGGTCCTGGGCAGCTACATACACACAATGCTGGTGTGCATAGCTTTACACAAGAAACCAAACATTGAGTTCTGGAAGTAGAATGGTGAACCCAGTCTTCACAACGTCCTTCCATTCTCCCCAAAAGCTCAGCTGGAAAAGCCAGATGACAGATAAATCCATAAAACCTCTACTGCATTATTTGCAAAACGGTACATTCCATATTCAATATCATGCCACCTTATTGTAGCATCTGGTCCAGAATAGCATTATGTCATAGCAGAATAACAGAATGTTATTCTGTTAGCAACATGTACCCTGGACATTTTCCAGGAAATAAGAGACCAGCCTGAAATACCTCAGGAGCAGAGACTAAACCAAAGGAGAGTTCTTGATAGCATTACCTCCCAAATGGCATGCTGAAAGTCAATAACAGGTGTAAACTTTCAGCCAGAGGTATTTGCTGATAACGGGATCGATTTACCAACACAGAGAAAATCCATCCAGGATCCACTTACCCACATGTCTTCTCTTTGAAAGTTGTCTGTTGAAACTGCTCATGTTTCACATATGTATTAACTGTCCTAAAATCTCTCCGCAGTCAGATAACCTAATTCTTCTTGTATAGGATCACCATGGGTTAACTACAATCTTTAGAGTCCTACACAGACAGATTTATACCCACAGATGTGGCTATCCATGGCTATAAATCATTGTTTGTGAAATTGAACAGCTCTCCTGGGAACCACAGTGCAAAAGCAGCAGAATGTGGGGCCGCTACTCCAGGAGCCAGGGCTCCATGCTGGCAGTTCCTCTGACATGGCTGTACTAGCCCCAGTCCTGCATGATTTGAATCTACTGTCCATTGGCGTGATAGTGAGCCTGGTGCCCAGCCCAGTGAGTGAGGCTGGGGGCAGTGCAGCTTCACCAGAGGAGCTGCCAGTGTGAGATGTGGGCTCCTGGGGCTTCGCCTAGACTGCATCCCTCTGTTGACAGAAGGATGCAAATCAAGCACATCAAAATTGCTAATGAAGCAGGGATTTAACCTAAAAAAATGAGGTTTACAGGATCTGTCGAAAAAGTGTTTATTTTCGACAGATCCGTATCTAGACTACCGGGTTTTTTTTAAAAAGCTTTGTTTAAAAAAAAGCAGTGGCCATGTTTATGCTAATGAAGCACAGGATATTTAAATCCCTGCTTCATTAGCAATTTCGACGTATCTAATCTACATCTCTCTGTCGACAGAGAGGTGTAGTCTAGACACAGCCAGGGAGTGGTAGCTCCATGTTCTGCTCCTTTTGCCACTGTAATTCCTGGGGCAGTCTTACAACTCTGTGGATGCCAATTTATATCCATGGATAGCTGCATCCATGAAGACAAATTTGTATCCACACAGGGCTCTACCAATCCATAGGGCAGTCCACTTCCTGAATGCTGTCATTACCTTTCACAAGCTTCAGTTCTGACTGTATCTTGTCTACATGTGCAGAAGTACATGACATTAAGGTAGTACAAAGGACTTGACTTTCCAAGCAGAGAGTATGTGTATCCTATTGACAGAATACTGATAAATAAATTATGGTGTCTCTGAATGATATATTAAGTATGCCCTTCTATGCTCGTTGTCATCTGAAAGTCTTGTCTGAGTTCATGCATAATATCAAGCTGCAGGCCCAGGTGGTACAAAAACATTGACAAATAATTCACAGCTGCATCTTTAACAATATAAAACATTGAGACAAGGCTATGTCTTCATAGAGCAAAGAACATACAACTTCACCAATTGTCTACAAGGCATACAAATTCCAAACTTGTACAATCACCATAAACATGCACATGTCCAGATTGTGAACTAACACAGAGTCTATGAAATGCTTATAAATTATTTCATGTATTAATGGCCCTTGCGATGTCTGTATGTCATGCTTTAAGAAAATTTGTACAATTTCCTTTATAACTTTCAAAATGTTTGCACTGAACTTGTGAACTCAAGTATGGGAATCATCTCCTGCCTCCCTGGCCAATCATGTGCCATCAAGGGTTATTACAGTACAAAGGATTGGTTAATAGCCCTATTGCATTGGGGAAATAGTATGTTTGAGAAAGCTCATCTTGCAGGCTTGGAAGTTGAATAAAGAGAATTAAAGAAATCACAGGAAAAGTGTCCATCTTTTGCTCTGTTTGAACAATGAAGGGTCAGAGACTCTAAACAGAAGCCAAAGGTTCTCAGGGGCTTCTGCTTTAGTCCTCTTTGAAAGACTTGTTGAATCCACAGATCATTACAACCCTGTCAGTCTTCGGTTTTAGATAACTCATTTGTGGGTCTATCTTTGCTTGTTTTAGCTTGTAAATAACTCCTTTTTCCTTTTTCCCTAGTTAATAAACCTTTTCGTAATTTATTGGTTACAGGTGTTGTCTTTGGTATAAGAGCTAGAATGCCAATTGATCCGAGATAAGTGACTGATCTCTTGGGACTGGAAGCATCCTGATGTGGTGTGATTTTTGGTGTAAGTGACCACTTATCGCTAAATCTAATTTGTCTGAGTGGCAACATAGACTGGGGAGTCCAAGGGGAGTATGACTCACTGGTAAGACTGTTATAATGATCCGAGAGTTCACATTTGTTCTTGGCTTGGTGAAATCTAATTCTATAACACACCATCAGTTTTTGACAATCTCACCTGAGGCAAGCACTCATGGTTGTGAGCCACAAGAAAGCGTGACAATTGCCGTAGTCTTGGCAGGATTCACATATCACAAGTCAATTAAGTTTATAAATCATAAACCCATACTGTTTAAAAGTTTAAATTTGATACTGAGAATTTTTAAGGTTAATGAGTAGTCACAATGAGTGAATCACAGTCCTGTAGGGGTCTTGGAATAAAAGATTGTTCCCCTTTATTTGCCATTGGTGAGGCCAGAAATGGAGTACTGTGTCCAATTCTGGGTCCCTCGTCATAGAGAAGATGTTGACAAATTGGAGAGAGTCCAGTGGAGGAATAAAAATGATTAGGAGGTTGAAGCACATGATTTATGGGGTGAGGCTGAGAGATTTGGGCTTCTTAAGTCTACAGAAGAGAAGAGCGAGGGGGGATTTGATAGCAGCCTTCAAGTACTTGAAGGGGGGTTCCAAAGAGGATGGAAAGAAACTGTTCTCAGTGGTGACAATTGACAAAACGAGGAGCAATGGTCTCAAGTTTCAGCAGAGGGAGGTCTAGATTGGATATTAGGAAACTATTTCATGAGAAGGGTGGTGAAGCACTGGAATGGGTTACCTAGGGAGGTGGTAGAATCTCCATCCCTAGAAGTTTTTAAGTTCTGGCTTAACAAAGCCCTAGCTGGGATGATTTAGTTGGGATTGGTCCTGCTTCTAAAAGGGGTTTGGACTTGATTCCCTGAAGTCTCTTCTGACCTATGATTCTATGACCTCAAGCAAAGGCAATGATCTTTTAAGAGGAAAGCTCAGATAAAGAACTGAGAGCTTTGTCATAGACTTTGAACAAAGAGTAGGGTCTAAACACCTCTAAAACCCAGATGCCATAGAAATCACTGCAGGGAAACTGGCCCAGTTAGTGAAACTACTAGAGCCAAAAAAAGAATGTGAGCATCAGACACTGATGGCGGAAATCAAGAACAAGAAGAAACAAATTGAGGCAGCTGAGGAAAGAGCCTACCAAATATGCAAAGGCACCACTGAAATTGAGAGGGAATCTTATGCAAAGGTGCATTGAACAACTAGAAGCTGAAAAAAGAGCATATGAAAAACAGACGGAATCTCAGTTCTGTTCCAATTCCCAAAGCAGCACAAACAGTAGCCACAGACTGTGAGTGCATCCCCTCTAAGTAGTAGGGAATGGCAGAGAACCTGCCTACTGTATTAAGAGACTGATTGCATTGAGATTGTCATGCTGTCCATCTCTGAGAGATTATGTGGGATCCGTAAGATTCCAAAGGCTAAGTGGCTACCTATCATCTGATTCAGAAAGCAGATTTTTTTTAATGTTATGGATATGGGTGATGCTATGAGGTACAAGAGATTTGAAGAAAACGGATTGATAAGACTTAAGATCATCTCTGAGTCCTATTCAAGTATAGACATCTGAAAATGTTTGTCAATGTCACTAGTGGAATATATGCATATGGTGTATATATTTAAAAAATGAGTAGTAGGGGCAGGGGTTGAAAGTAGCTGTGACAAACTGTTTTATCTGATGGCACAAAACCAATTACTGTGAACCATTACTAATGAAGTGGCCATCTGTGACAAAAATCCTTCCACAGTTTTGAAGGCAGCTGAAACTGCTGATGAATATATTGAATCAAAAGCTCATGCTGGACACAGAATCCAGGGGTGGAAAGTTATCTTGTTTCCCAGGATGAGAAATCTATCCCCAGCTTTGTTAAAAAGCCTCAAGGGAGTCCAGATTTTAAAGCGTCTTACTCTAAAGTAAAGCAGAGCGTACAACTGCTCAACATTTAGTCATCTCACAATCTGTACCAGTGGAGTAGCGAGAAGGGGCGGGGTTGTTCCCAGGCGCCACGCTAGGGGGAGTGCCAATTTAGTCCCCTTCTGCTCCCCCTGTCATCCCTTGGCTCGCCTGCTCCTCCTCCACCCGCTGCTACCAGCTGGAGCCTCCTCCCCATTTCTCCACCTCTCCCAGCCCAATTCTCCTCCATCTCTACAGGCGGGTTAGTGCATGCGGGAGCCCAGTCCCAAACTGGAGGGGGTTGGGGAAGACGCGGTACAAGCTCCCTCCACCCTCCTCCCCGGATCGGGCTCAGCCATGTGCCAGGGTTGGGTTCAGCCATGCGCCAGGTTTGAGGACCTGCTGCGCAGCGGAGGAAGAGGCGCAAATTTTGCCTTTGCCCCTGGGAGCATAACACTCCTGCTACTCCTCTAATCTTCACTCACCTTGAGAACAGAGATCCGGAGAAAAGTAGAAGTATTTTAGCTTTGGCTGAAATTTCTGTGACTGTGCCCTTGGCTAAAGTCCAGAAGGATTTTAAGGATTACTGTAGTCATTAATATTTTGCTGCTTGCTGATACTTTAAAAGTAGGGATACCTACTTTGTCTGTGGACAGCAGAAAAGGCTGCAAAGGGAAGGGAAAGGCCCTCAATAACAGTGTACCTTCTGTGGTGGAATTTGAAAATTCTTCTGTTGTGCCACGGTCTGCCTTGGAGTTACAAAAAAAAAAATTAAAATGAGTTTGTGGCTGCTCGATAAGCTGACCTTTTTCTGTACCAAGACAGTCTTGCAGCTCAGAATGATACCCTAGCCAGGCAAGGAAAAGGTAGATGTTTTTGTTGTTGCTTTGTTTTTGTTTGTTTGTGTTTTTTTAAAAGGAAGATTTGTTGTATGAGGAGGCTTCTATAAAAGAAAAAGAGGAGCTCTGGTAAGGTTTGCAAGCAGGTAGTGGTACCTGAGAAAAACAGGAGAGATTTCCTCCCAGTAGCTCATGATTGTCTAGTGACTGGATGATTAGGAGTGGAAAAAACCTGTGGAGGACTGAAACAGACTTTCTATTGGCCTGACATGTCTGAGATAGTAGAATACTGTGATCTACAAAGAGTTGTAATGTATGTTAGAAACATAAGAAATTAAAGGGACCCTGCAAAGCATTATTGCAGTTTTTGTCCATTATTAATAGATGTTTGTTAGAGTTCCTGTAGATATTGTGGGACCTCTCAGTGAATTTTCCAGGAACACTACTGGTGGTGAATTCTGCCTTCTGGGAACCGTAAAGCCAGTCTTGTCTAATATTGAAACAGAAACAGTGGCTACAGCTTTATTTACCATTTTTAGTAGAGTAGGTTTTCCCAGAGAAATCTCGCCAGGATATGGTGCAAGTTTTGTCTATGGTCTTTAAAAATGTATGGCAGTTATGTGGAGTAAAGCATATAAAGGTTGTAACCTTTCATACAGAAAATAATGGACATAAGGAAAGAATTAATGGAATTGTAAAAGCTATGCTAAGAATGTGTATCTCCAGATAGGAGAATAACTGGAACATGTGACTTCATTATTTGCTATATGCGTAGAGAAGTGTTCCCCAAGAAAAGGGGTGAGCATTAAGCGGCCTGTGGGCAGGAAATGGTGTGCCTGGGTTAACCCCTTGCAGGCCACCAGATGCTTTATTTACCTGAGTGTTTGCAGGTATGGCTTCTCACAGCTCCCCTTGAAAGTAGGAGAAGCAACTGATGGTTTAAGCATAGACATCAAAGTAGCACAATCTGAGGAACAGAATCCTCTCATCACTAGCCTTCACAAATGCCTCACTGTTAGCAACTGCAGCCTCAAAAGTTAGCATTCTAGCATTTTCCACAGTTAACTATTCACTCAGGCTGTGTCTACATTGGCAGGATGCTGCGCAAAAGCGGCCGCTTTTGCGCCAAAATTTGCTGCCTGTCTACACTGGCCGCGAGTTCTTGCACAAGAACATTGATGTTCTCATGTATGAAATCAGTGCTTCTTGCGCAAGAACTATGATGCTCCCACTCAGGAATAAGCCCTCTTGAACAACTGTTCTTGCGCAAGAGGCCAGTGTAGACTGGCAACATGAATTACTTGTGCAAGAAAGCCCTATGGTTAAAATGGCCATCAGAGCTTTCTTGCACAAGACAGCGTCTACACTGGCAAGGATGCTCTTGCGCAAAAGCATATCTCTTATGCAAAGGTACATGACAGTGTAGACTCTTCTGCAAAAGAGTTCTTGCGCAAAATCATGCCAGTGTAGACGTAGCCTCAGGTGGCCATTGGCTACACCAATCCTGAGCATGATCATATTGTTCTCAGTACTCATAATTCTGTGCCAGCCATGCAAAACACACACTAAATCATAAGTTCTTTTGTTGGACTTCTGGTGAGCTTCAAAAAAATCTTTCCTTCTTAACCGAACAGAATCTCCAATCAGGAAATACTAATTGAGTGGCTACACAGCTACATCAAAAGAGGATTTGGGCTCCTAGAGTCCCTCATAAATATCTATGCTATAGCATTAGCAGTTCAACTGCTAATGTAGCAGCATCAGATCTGTGCATAGTTCTAAAAATTCTGACTAAAATATTGCCAGTTAACAGCTGAAGAATGTGCACAGCAGCATGGATTGAAAAACAGAAGCACCCAGAATAGTGATCCACATCCACACAAAATGAAACAAGGCTTGCAGGTAGGTTCTCAGTGAAAACATACAATAATCATGTGTACTGGCTAGGTCAGCAACAGTATGAACAAAATGCAATAACAGTCTGAACAGCAGGTATTTATCAGAGGGCCCTGCATAGCTGCTGTCATGGCACATTCTGCACAATTATGTATTTTTAAACAGGACCTAGACTTCAGAGGCCAGGTCTACATTAAATACCTATATTGGTATAACTACATCACTTGGGGTGTCAAAAATCCAGCTCCCTGAGCAACTTAGTTATACTGACCTAACCCCTGTTTTAGTCAGCATGATGTCAACAGGAGAACATCTCCCACTGACATGGCTATCACCTCTTGGGGAGATGAATTACTTTTACTGATGGATGAAGCTCTCTCAAAGATATAGTAATATCTTCATAAAGCATACTATAGCACAGCTGCACAGGTGCAACTGCACCTTTGTAGTGCTCTACATGAAGACAAGCTCTAGGTTCAGAGAGCAGGAACCAGGAAACAAAGCAGGAAGAGGAAGTAAGAAGGCAATACACACACTAGACATCACAACAGTATAGTGATTGAGTGGACTGGTCCTTTTCCATTACTTTTGGTTTAGACACAATTAACAGAGCAATCTGCCTCTGGTGACAAGTTATTTCCATAATGAAAATTTCATTCCAGATATGTAGGGAAGAAACTTTGCTGCTTTAGGAAAAGCATTTGGGATGGAAATGATTGGTCAGATTCAGACATTAAAGTTTGAATACTAAATATTCAATCTACATGTTCTAGGGTTCCAAATGGAATAAGTTACTTATTTACAGATTATTCTTGTGGAACCACGATCTGGCAGACTTTTACAGTTTTCTAATGTCCCATGATTGCTGACATTTGGCTACTGCCATTCCAATTAGTTTCTAAGTATTTGCAGGGGAATTAGGCTCATTTTAAATTCAACATCCATAAACAACATGGCAATAGGAAAAAAATAGTCTGCAAACCTGATTGATCAAGGAGATCAAAGAAATTGCAAATGAATCCAAATAAAGCCTTTGTTAACAAAATCTTCAGCAAAGTGATTAAGAAAAAGGAAGGAAATAAGAATGCCCGAAGCTTCAGTTCTAGCTAGGTGGCCCTTTTTTGCTAGACTAGCTGCTTTTATTTTTCCTTCCAGTGTTTGGAATCATCAAGCATATATTTGTTTTCCTAATTGGCATGTGTCTATATCTATCTATTTATTGTCTTTTAGGTTGGAGGAATTTAGCTCCAAAGATTTGTCTTTTGACAACTGAAACAGAACTATCGTAGACCACCCACAGCCAATTAAAGTACTGGCACTGAATGCCAAACAGAATGTAATGAATTAATGAAGCTGTCTTTTTTATTATAGTGAATGGGTTCCAAACTAAAGTTTATGCTGAATATGTAAGAGAGACCAGGAAGGCAGGAAAATGTATATCTTGGACATGTGGAGACTTATGGGCACCCTTGCAAATGTATCTCAGCTGACAAGTAATTTGTGTGGTAGTGGGTGGGGCAACTATTTCACACATAACCTAGGCAAGTCCAATAAATAAATCAGTGTGATATCTAGAAAGCTACCTATTTAGATTGCAAACTCCTTTGGGTTGGGATTGTCTTTTTTGTACAGTTCCGAGCAGAATGGGCTCCTAGATGTTATGATAAATATAAATAAATTAATAATAATTATGGTAATAGTTGGATATAGTTGGTAGAATGGCATTCTTTAAATACAAGATCTGACAGATCTGAGGGGTGGATGTGCATAGGTGTAGGACAGTTGTGAAGCAGTGCCTGTGTTTTTGAACAGCAAACAAGAAGTGGCACACAGCATGTTTCCAGTGATACTTTCAGGATTCACAAACATGTAATGTTCCTGTAGAAAGAGAATGTACTCTACAGCACCTCTTCAGAGGGTGCAACTTAACTCCCACGCAGAGAGCTATGGTGGCCAGTGCTTAGGGATGTTCCTAACTTGGTGGTTGGTTGGTAGGGCTTACACCCATGACTTGCAGGGGAATTATTGGTAGGGGAGCTCAGACCCTCACACTTAATGAGGCTCTGATGCTGGGCCCTCTTGGGAGCTATCAGTAATAAGGCTGTTTTCCCTGGGCCACTTCCTATCAGTCCCCTGCAATTGTCCTAAAGTTGCCAGCAAGGATTCAAAGGCACAAAGGGTATCCACTCCCCATACCCCACCTTCTGGAGGCTGCATATAGCAGGGCAGTGCTCTTTCTTGCACAGGTAGTAACGGCCTCCTTCTGTAGTAGGACTCCCCTGGCTAGGGCAGTCCAAACAAAGGGAAAGGAAATTAACAAAACTTAAAGTCCATATTAGGAGGAGAGGGGAATGCTTCCCTCTCAGGAAGTCTCTGTAGCAGATTCTCGACTTCCAGGAGGGACTTTTGGGGAGAGATTCTACCACTCCTGAGCTGCAGGTCTGCTCTCTTCCCTGCTTTCCCACCAAATGAGCTGCTCCCCTGCCTCTTAAATCCCCCTGTAGCTGGAGGATTTTCTCCAGGTGTAGTGGAGCTGGCTGAGCCCAGAGCAATTTCTGAACCCCTAATTGCCGAGTGTGACATTTGCATACCTCATCACCCTCCCTGAAAGACTTTCTTCCTATTGTTTCCACTATTTAATTTCACCACAGTAGAAATTCTAATAGTTCTCCAGTCAGTTTGTTGGACAAGATTTTATAGTTTTACCGGTGGCCACTGAATAGTGGGACCTGCTCAGCTAGTCGTGGCTTCTGATGCCAGTCTACAGGAGCTTATATAGAGGAGAAGATGATCTGGATAAACTTCGGTATTTTAAACAAAACTCAGCAGCAATTTACTGGCTGATATTAAGAGTAATCCACTGTACCTTTCAAGCTGTATTACCTGCCCACCCTTATAGTAGGATTCTGTGAATGACTGGCAATACTTGAACTTTGGCCTATGTTAGCAAGCAGAGGCAGTCCAAATCCTCTTCCCTACAGAAGGAAGTATCTCTTCTGATATCAGGCAGAAAGGAATATTTAATTTCTATGCATCCTGCACAAAAGAAGGAAACTAAACTCCTTAGCATACTGGCTGAGTAGGTTTCTGATAGACCAGGCACAACTGTTTCTCTATACAGGGTTTTGCCTTCATCTGACCAGGTCCGTAGGGATGTCATCACTGGTTTTCCAGTGTGAACTTTGTATACTTATCAAAAGGTGGCATAGAGAAATGTCCCAAACTGTTCCTAGTGGCTAGAGCACTAGGCTGGGATTCAAGGGATCTGGCTTCCATTCCACCATGGGTACCTACTGGTTTGTAGGGCGACCTTGGGTAAGTCACGTCATTGTCTTGTGCCTCAGTTTCCCCATCTGTAAAAGAGGGATACTGATCCTACCTATTTTGCAATGTGCTATATAATAACTATGTGTTATTAGTCCCTTTGAGGCAGGCCCACCAACAAGGAGGCAAAGGAGGCAGATGCCCCAAGACCCAGCACTTTAAAAGGCCCTGGAGCTGCTGGTGACTGCCACTGCTATCACAGGAGAACTGGTGGCCAGAGTCCTGGGCCCTTTAAATTGTTGCTGGAGCACCTCATGGCATGTGCTGGGTGGCTCTGGGGGGCTGGGAGCAGCACATTGCAAGCAGTGCTACAGGGGAACTGTGCTCAGCCTCACTCCTTCCACCCAAGGTCATGCCCCTTCCAGGAGTGCAGACTGGACCCCCTAAACTTTCCCAGGACCCCGCCATATCTGTTGGCCCTTCTGCTTTGAGTTGTGTTAAGATGATGAGGTGCAGAGAAGGAGCAACAACTGAACTGAAAGACTCCCCTCCCCCTACTATTTCCCAGCTGCACAGGGGTCCAGGAGCCTGACTCCCTGTGTTCTCTTCTTCCTTTGTGAACCTGCAGAAAAGCCAGCTATACTCTGGCCATAAGTGCTGTAAAATAGAATTAAGCAAAGCTCTGTCTAACCTGTGACTACTTTAGTTCCTTTCATGCAATTCTGGATCCTGGATTCCCTATTGATACCATTGCACGAATGTTTGTGATATAATATACAGTGTATTGTATCACAGAAAAAGAGATGGTAATCTTTGCTACATATATCATTTAATTCTGCCTATATTGTTTTTGAAGGGGACTCTGTTCCCATGAAGTGGAGATAGTAGTCAGAGAGGAAAGCCATTTAAGTTTCTGAAAAAAAAAAAGACCCATTAGTAAGACAGGTAGCATGAAGGCCATGTGGGCCGGTACTCAGGAGACTTATTCCTGAGCTATTCCTGGCTCCTGCCACTAATCTGCTGTGAAAGTCACATTACATCTCCATTTTCCCTCCCACCCCTTTTCTCTTTTGTCTAATTACATGGTAAGCTTTTTTGAAATAGTTTCTCTCACTAGATGCTTGTTCAGTGCCCTGAACAATAGAAACCTGATCTCAACTGAAACCTCAAGTTGCTGCCATAATATAATTCATAGTAATAGGTAAATACCGTTTACAGGTGAGCCCAACAGTTATGAAACTCTTGGGGGGCATCTAAAACCTTGATAAAACTGAGACTTTGTATAATCAGAAGTTGTTTGATCTTTCTAAAATTGCAAAGACACCAAGAGCTGAAACTATGTTCAGGTGGAATTCAGATCTCCACGATCCCATAGCTTCTTAGCTTTAGCTCAATGGCGTTTATAAATTCCATTTCTGAAGAGTTTAGATGCTGCATAGGAATAGAATTTCAGGCTGTGTAATCTTGGAGGGCATAATTTATATTCATTTAGCTGGAGTTTTGGGAATAAAAGGATTGCATTCTATATTATTCTAATAACAAGTGTTTTTTTAGCATGATTTTTGCCTCAAGCCCATGGGGGCTCTAGTAATTTCTTATACATAGATATATAACAGTGGCTGTATTGCGATTTTTGACTCTTACTGCAGAGTCAAAAACACAATCAGTTATATTTACCAAAACTAATAGAGCCAATTGATGTAATGTGTTATCTACTGATGATGGCAATGTTATTGCTAGAAAGCACATGACTTTCAGAGAACAAGCCATTGTATATTTGTTTCCAGCTCCTAAGCTTTCAAGAAAGCATTTTAGTCACACATACGTGTGATAAAAGGCTTTCATAGTTCAATGAATAACAAGCTAGAAGTGCTTCAAAAATGTGTGAGGGATTTTTTTTTAATATATAAATATTAGCAATTTAATACTTTATTCAGTGAATGTAATAAAGGAAATCTACACATTGTGGAACAAATTCTTTTTCCAACTACTCCCAAACAATGCTGCTGATGCTGAGTGGGGGTAAGCAAAATATGTCCCAGTGATTATAAGATTTATAATTACCACTGGTGAAAGATATTTGTATATCAAAGATCTTGACTTTCAGGAATCAAAGCATCAAGGACAACGGGTTGTGCTTCTCTAGAGGACTCCTTGGAAATTAGCAAGTGCTCATCAGTATGCCACTTGTGATTATTTTACTCTTTCCATATGCCAGAAGAGGATTGAAAGACTTATTTTCAGGTGTATATGTTTTCCAGTCTACACTAGGTTTTTTATTTACCCTGTGAATTGAGATGTTTGAATAATATTTGATGAATAATTTATTTCAAAAAATTAACAATAGCTTTGAATATACTATTCACAGAATAGTTTTCCCCCTCAATCAGTCCCTCAATTCATCTAAGCTTTATGTGCTTGGTAAACTGCATTAATATGTACAAATTTCATGGTGTAAAAATAAAACAAAGAGCCCACATATCTATGAATGATTGTTTCCTATTATTTTCCCATCTCTTCTTGTAAGGGCCTTATAGTGTGAAGGGCTAATTGGCCTCCCACAGAAATGGTCCTGAGGGCTCAATATTGAAATTCTCCCTTAGAATCTTCAGAAGCACTTCTCGGTCAATGGCAGCTTGTTTGGAATGAAGCATCATGTTTGCTTGCAGCCTTTAGCAGAGATGAGCACATTACATCTACCATGTTCTCTCTATATTGGCTACTTGTAAACAGGCAGATTGGTCTTTGATTTGTATTCTAAATTGTTATAGCTGGAATGGTAAGGGCCTTACTATAGTGGTCTCCTCCTTAACCCTCACCCTAATGGGTATGTGTGATTAATCACCACCCACTGTTTTCAAATCCTGTTCCCCTATAATTTATAACCTCCACTTATTTTTCCTCCTTTTCAATTTCCCTCCCTCCACACTCTTTAACTTCATTTTAACTCTTTGTTGGGTTTTATTTGCTCATGGCCAGATGGGAATGATTAATCATAGAATCATCGAGTCATAGAATAATAATACTGGAAGGGACCTCGAGAAGTCTTCATGTCAGATCCCCTGTCCTCACAGCAGCAGGACCAAGCAACATTTATATCACCCTGACAGATGTTTATCTACCCTGCTATTAAATATCTCCAATGATGGAGATTCCACAACCTCCTCAGGCACTTTTTCCCAGTGTTTAACTACTCTGATAGTGAGGAAGTTTTTCCTAATGTCCAACGTAAACCTCCCTTGCGGTAATTTAAGCCTATTGCTTCTTGTCCTATCATCAGAGGTCAAGGAGAACATCTTTTCTCCCCCCTTCTTGTAACATCCTTTTAGGTACTTGAAAGGTATTATAATGTCCCCTCTCAGTCTTCTCTTTTCTAAGGTAAACAAACACAGTTATTTCAGTTGTCTCTCAGAGGTCATGTTTTCTAGATCTTTAATCATTCTTGCTTCTCTTTTCTGGATCTTTTCCAATTTCTCCACATTTTTCCTGAAATGTGGTACCCAGAACTGAACACAATACTCCAGTGGAGGCTTAATCAGCACAGAATAGAATTACTTCTCATGTCCTGCTTACAATACTCCTGTTAACGCATCCCAGAATCATGTTGCTGTTTTGCAATATCCTGCCCCATGTTGAGGTGGGGTGGAGGGGAACAGTGTATGCTGAGCTGTACAACTGAATGGTGCATTTACTGCCCTTGGGAAGCCTGGAGAAGCTATATTCCAGTGTAGAGTGGGGAAGGGGCCATATTCCTACATAAGAACATAAGAATGGCCATACTGGGTCAGACCAAAGGTCCATCTAGCCCAGTAGCCTGTCTGCCGACAGTGGCCAGCACCAAGTTCCCCGGAGGGGTGGACCGAAGACAATGATCAAGCGATTTGTCTCGTGCCATCTGTCTCCAGCCTCTGACAAACAGAGGCCAGGGACACCATTTCTACCCCTTGGCTAATAGCCTTTTATGGACCTAACCTCCATGAATTTATCTAGCTTCTCTTTAAACTCTGTTATAGTTTATAGTTTATTCCTGCATCCATGCTAACCTTCTCTGCTAGATTTGGGGTAGATTGTACTCCCCAGGGCCACATAAATACAGTTTAGCATCTGCAGTTGCAACAGGCCTTTGTAGAGTGAGTGTGAGATGAGCAAAGATCCTGGTTCCATTCTTTCCACTGTGCCTCCATGCAGAGCAAAATCTAATGCTAACATTTTTAACATTTATGTTAATCTAGCATAATGTCTTTATTTAATTTTTTGTGTTATGATGTACAACATTCTGGGTGTTTTCCAAACAAGACAATTAATTAACTTTTAACTATTATTGATTTTAGTCTTTAGTTCTTTTTAGTGCCTACTTTTATTTACAGCTAACTGCAACACAGTCCTATTTTAGAATACTGGATCAATTTATAGCAAAGTATCATCTGCTGTGTGAAGAACAGGTGTTCAGCTCATAGAGAACTATTACTTATACAGCTTGGCAGTGGCTACCAAAGTTAACATATTTCATCAGAATGTTCAACCTGCAAACACCCAGTAAACATTTAAAGAATTATTGATCGGCTGTTTTATGTGGGTTTGGATAACCTTGCATAAATGACTGATGCTTTATTTGTTAGCTTATAAGTCTAGGTATGCTACTCCTGCTGTGACACAATGGGGACCTGATTTCTGCAGGTGTTGAGTTCCCACAACTTCAGCGGGAAGTTTGAGTGCTCAACATCTCTGAAAAAGCAGACTGTGATTCGGGTTATTTTATAAGGCAAATAATCTCCCCTGGAAAAAGCAGCCAGTGAGAAAATATTCATACCTATCAGAGCCTTTAAAACTACACTGAAGATAGAACAAACAAATATGGATAATGAAATTCTAAGTGCTTTAAAGAAATAATTTGGTGTGGATAACATTTTTGAAAAGCACTTAAGTGAAAGTCAATAAGGCTTAGTCTCATTTAACAGTGATTCTAGATCTGTCATATATTTTAAATCTATCTGTCTGTCTGTCTATCTATCTGCTCCATGGGTCAGATTCTGTTCTCACAAACACTGGTTTAAATTCAGACTAGCCTAATTATCAATTCCTCCACTCTTGTCAAACAATGAGAATTCTGTAGCACTCTTTCTAATTTCCTCTTGCCTTCTTTGAATGAGTCATCATCTGTTTTTTCCTTGAAATTGTTAAAGGACTAATCAAGCAAGTTTTCACTGGTAAGTCACTGTTAAAAAAAAGGTGGTGCAGGGTGATAGATTGTTTTGGGGAATGGAAAAGAGATCCAAGTACAGAACCTTTCATCTCTACTTTACTAGTTTGAATCTGTTTCAAGTTGGAATAACTGAAGGTCACTGCCCTCTTATGACTTTTCAGTGGTCTCAGTCCAGTTCATAGGTTTTCCCCCCACATTCAAACAAACAAACAAACAAATATTACCAGATGGTAGTATTTGTCAATCACATTAGTCTCAGCAAACAGGCTAATTAGTTATGAAGACTGAACAGCCCTCGTCACTATGGTGATAGCTCTTGGACTGTATGAGGACAGGGCAGCTTATGCTGCCGTTATCAGCATTATCCTTATTTACTGGACTAACAGAAGAACCCAGTTTCCATTTTGGTACCTTCACCACAAATTAGGTTCCCTTTATTTTAATTTTAGATATCCCAAGCAAACAAAACACTGGCTACTCCACCAAAAGGAACCACCCCTTCCCCCCACACACAAATTTTAGCCAGTGAGATTAGAATAGAGCTTTCAGAGGAAATGTTCAGTTGCCATAAGCATGCCATCTTTAGTATTTTCTGATTTTATTGTTGCTTTCATACAATTAGAAAACAGAAAATGCAGGCAGGTGCTGTGCATATTTCTCTACATGGCTCCATAAATGCTGCAACCCTACTTTGTAACTTTCTTTAATGAAACTGGTTGAAATATATGGTAGTTTTGTGAGCATCTGGGATTTAATTGAAGCCATCTGATTCTGTTCACTGTGACCTAAGTTAGTTCCCCTGAAAGGGAAAGACCTTATGCTATATAGTTCACATCTACTGCTATGGTTTATAATATAGGATAGCCATCCAGACAGATTGAGATTCTTTATTCACTGAGGGTATGTCTACACTACAAAGTTAATTCGAACTAACAGCCGTTAGTTCGAATTAACTTTCATAGCGTCTATACATACAAACCGCTAGTTCGAACTTAATTCGAACTTAATTCGAACTAGCGGAGCGCTTAATTCGAACTCGGTAAACCTCATTCTATGAGGACTAATGCCTAGTTCGAATTAAGTAGTTCAAATTAAGGGCTGTGTAGCCACTTAATTCAAACTAGTTGGAGGCTAGCCCTTCCCAGCTTGCCCTGGTGGCCACTCTGGGCCAAACCAGGAAAACTCTTCTGCCTCCTTCCTGGCCTCAGAGCCCTTAAAGGGGCACGGTCTGGCTACACTGCTTGTGCCAGTTGCAAGACTGCCAGCACCCAGCCAGCAGACCCTGCACCTGGCACGGGATGAGCCAACCACCTGCTGCCACCCAGCCCTCCTCCTCTTCCCAGGACCAGGCTGGCGGCTCCCAGGAGCCTGCCCAGGGCCACAAGAGGTGGGCGCCCGCCTGGTCTAGTGCGGAGATTGTGGACTTCATAGAGGTTTGGGGGGAAGCCTCCAACATCCACAATCGCTGCACTAGCCACAGGAACGCGGCCATCTACAGCCGCATGGCTGCCAGCCTGGCCACCAGAGGCCACATGCGGACCTGGGAGCAGGTCTGCTGCAAGGTCAAGGACCTATGGCAGTCCTACTCCAGGGCCTCCCAGCCAGGGGCCGACCCAGAGGCCTGCCCCTACTTTCAGGCCCTGGACAGCATCCTGGGGGCTCACGCCATCCATGCCCTCCGGGTTGAGATCGACCCCGGGGCAGAGGGACCTGTCCCTGACACCGAGGAGGAGGAGGAGGAGGATGTTGAGAGCCAGGAGCCTGCAGGAAGCCTGCCCAGGACCCAGGACCCCAGAGGCACCCCACAGAGCACATCGGCTGAGTCTTCAGAGGCCGAGGAGGGCTCCACATGTGAGTGCCATCATGCTCCCTTTATGTATATGGAGGTATGGGGGGAGAGGAAGCCCAGGGACCATGCACCTGGGCCTTGCCCACCATGGAGCAGCAGCTGGGTGTCATGCAGGGGCCCTGGCCCGTTCCCCACACGCCGACCTCGCCTTGCAGAGGAGGGCTGGGTTTCACCCACCGTGTCCCCAGGGAGAACTGACCACTGCTCTTGTTTCACCACAGCCACAGCACCTGGGACTGCAGGGCGCACCACCCCGCTTGCAACAGCCACCCACACCCGGGCCAGCAGGTACACCAGGAACCTGGAGGACTATCACCGGCTGCACCTGCGACTACTGGAGCACCAGCTCCGTACCCAGGACCACTGGCTGCGGGAGAACCTGCAGCTGCAGCAGCGGAGTTTGGAGGCACTGGAGGAGCAGAGCAGTGCCCTCAGAGGCCACCTCCAGACTCTGTTGGACAGGTTCCTGCCTCCTCCTGCTCCGACCCCTGCAGCCGCCCCAGCTCTTGCTCCTCCTCCCACCCCTGCTCCCCCTCCCGTTTCCTCCGCACTCCTTGTCCCTCCTGCCCCACCCTCCACACTCACCCCTCCCCCCCGATGTGCCCACACCTGCAGTGCTGCGAGACAGGAGAGCCAGCAGGACCCCCAACCCTGAGCTTTCTCTTCCCTTCCTATCCTTCCTCCCCCTTCTAGCTCCCTCCTCCCAGGTTTCCCCCTTCCTTCTCCCACCCTCATTCCTCCCTTCCCCCACCCCAGTTATGTAAAATAAAAAGAGATTGTTGTTTTCAAAACAGGTGTCTTTATTTAACATTAGGAAGGGGGATTAGGGAGGGGAAAGGAGAAGGAGGGGAGAGTGGAAGAAGGCCCCAATGGTTAAAAACAGTATATACATAATTAAAAATGCTACTGTAATATACAGAACTCCTAACGGGTTGGGATATGTTTGCATTCACCTTTCGAGATCAACAATGTACATTCACTAGACTTCCACAAGGTTTCCACAATTCACCTACTATATGCCATTGAATCATTAGGAATGTGCTAAGAAACATCCCACACACAAAGAACGTACTATGTAGACGACATCCTTATTGCCACAGAAGATCGACAGATTCATCTGATGGTGTTGGATGAAGTTCTAAAGGCATTAAGACAAGCTGGACTCCTCATCAATCCACAGAAGGCACAGCTTGTTAAGCGGGAAGTGACATGCCTAGGTGTGCAACTTGGTCAAGAGGGACAAAACCTGACCAAGCCAGAGTAGAAT
The DNA here is from genome assembly GCA_030068395.1 of Apalone spinifera. Lineage (NCBI taxonomy): Eukaryota > Metazoa > Chordata > Testudines > Trionychidae > Apalone > Apalone spinifera. The sequence goes on from CM057848.1 coordinate 33,121,675, forward strand.
TGATTTCGAAGCTACCAGCTCCCTCTGATGTGCACAGTCTCCGCATGTTTTTGGGCCTTGTCAGGTTCTGTCGGGACTTTATTGAAGAATTCGGTAGAAACGCGAAACCACTCTACAAATTATTGAAAAAACAGCAAGAGTGGTATTGGGATCCTGAACAAGATCAAGCCTTCTACCAACTTAGAACTTCCCTAATGCAAGCACCTGCGTTGGCATACCTGAACCTAGAGAAGGAATACCACTTATTTTTGACTACTGGCAAGGAAGCAATTGGTGCAGTATTAATGCAGCACCAAGATACCTCCGTAAAACCAATTGCCTACGGATTTAGGACTCTTTCCGGCGTAGAACTGTAGTATTCACCATGTGAAAAAGAAGTTTTGGCTCTGACATGGGCACTTATCCACTGGGAATATCTAATTGGAAAAGCCCCCATTGTCCTTAAAACCAGCCACACTCCGGTCAGATACATCATTTCCAGCCAAACAAATAATGGCAGAGTGAGCCATCCAAGGTTGGCACAGTGGACGCTGACCTTGATGAACCATGACATCAATGTTGAGCCAACCAAAGTACCATCATTGGTCCCAACAATCTTCTGCAAGCCCATACATCCAGAAGATATACATGAGTGTCCGATTCCAGATTTGAGTGTGTCCAAATACAAGTCCCCATTTGAACTGTTAACTAAATACAAAGAAGCTCAACAACAAACTGCTCAGAACATATGCGTAGTTGATGGTAGCTGTTACCGTAAGGAAGGCAAAGTAGTTACTGGTGCTGCAGCATTGCACGCTTCATCAGGAAAAGAGATTCTACGAGCAGTAACTATACCATCAGCACAAGCAGCTCAGATCGTCACTAATATTCTAGCCTTGGAAAATGCTGATAAAAATGAAGATATCACCATCTGTACGGACTCCAACTGGGTGCTCAGATCTTTCATTGATTGGATGGTCATCTGGAAACAACGAGGCATGTGCACAAATGACAACAATCCAGTGAAGCACGCTCAATTATTAAATTACGCATGGAGTCTAGCGGAGGTACGGACAGGGAAGACCTATCTCTTTAAAGTATGTGCACATAGAAAAGACCAAAAAGAGATATCCGTACTCAATAATCAGGTGGACTTAATGGCAAAACAAGTAGCTACCTCAGATAAAAGGTTCATATGGAATCTTCCATCCCAAGCAGATAAAATAAATGCTGTGGAAACATCTTCGACTTTGAAGGACGCAGTCGATATAGTGAAAGTTCAGGAATCAGATATGGAGATCATGAAACTCTCGCAACAAGGTCATCTCAGAAATTATGTTGTAAAGAGACATGTACAAGGACCGATAATGGCTCAAGAAATCATCAGTGGCCAAGAGTCCAGAGTTCCTCTTCTTGTAATGCCTACTGTTTTGAGACAAGATCTTGTAGAGTTAGCGCATGCACAAGGTCATTTTGGCCTAGATAAGACCATGGATCGCCTGGTGGCCTCAGATCTGAGTGGATGTCGAACACTATATCAACAATTGCCTCAAAAGTGCACAAAATCACCCTAAGCCAAGAAATAACCAGATCCCGTTGAAACATCAATCGATTGATGGACCGTGGAAGAGACTTCAAATTGATTTTATTGGTCCACTTCCAAAGACGGGCAGAGGCAATGAGTATTGCTTGGTGATTGTTGATGCCTTCACCAAATGGGTCGAAGCAATACCAACAAGAAATTGCACAGCAAAGACTACCACTCGTGTGTTCTTGAATGAAGTTTTCGCGAGATATGGTTTACCATCTGTGATCGATAGTGATCAGGCATTACATTTTACTGCCGAGATAATCAAGCAGTTGTGTGTGGCGCTAGGAGTCAAACAGTGGTTCCATATCGCAGGATATCCACAGTCCTCTGGATTGGTGGAAAGATCCAATAGAATCATCAAGACTGCTTTAAGAAAAGTAGTGGAAACCACAGGAAAACAATGGGACACACACCTTCCATTGATCCTAACAGCTATGAGATCCACCGTGGGATCAACCAGTTATTCTCCCCACGAGGTTCTCTTTGGAAGACCCATGAGAACCCCTGAAATTTGGTGGGTTGAAGGTGGTGTGCCTCCAGATGGTTTCCAGCCACGAGTAAAAACTGCGGAGTACTTAAAACAACTAATGGACACGCTGTATGATATCCCTGATATCCAGTCAGTGGCAGTAACATTAAATAATAATGTCAAGAAGATGGATAAAAGGCTGGGAGAAGAACTGAAGTTCCATGAGTGGAATGTCGGTGATAAAGTCTTATACCGACACTTCAGTGAGAAGAGTCATCCACTGAGTCCTAGATGGATGGGTCCCTGTTTTATTACTAACAAGGCAGGCCCCACTGTTTATCCACTTGAGATTATTGCCAAAAGAAATAGGAAGATCCTTAAGTGGTTCCACTCATGCCAACTAAAAGAGTGGAAAGGGAACTAGAAGGAGAAGTGATGAGAGTAGATCGATGGAGAGGAGGGGAATAGATAGCGTAAGGAAAATATACAGAGGAAATTGACTTGATGTTCTATTTATGTTTTCTAGATCTAAAGAGCAACATGCCTGCTCAGTGCCACCATCACATTGGCTGTGTCTAGACTGGTG
>CM057848.1:33154434-33167188 GCA_030068395.1 Apalone spinifera
AAAAAATATGATTGACCCTGGGAGAAAAGAGAGAAATGGCAGAATTGGAGGAGCTGGTCTAAAGAGGAAGGATGGCCTAGGTAATTAGAGTGATAGTCTATGATTCAGGATGCTCATGTTCAGTTGGCTGTTCAGTCACAGATTTTCTGTGTGAGTTTTGGCAAATTACTTCATCTCTCTGTTCCTCAGTTACTATCTGTAACAGTGATAACTTCTTTAGCTTTGAGGATAAATATATTAAAGATAGCGAGGCACTCAGAAACAACGGTAATGGGGCCACAGAAGTACAGACAAAAAGGGTGTTGCCATACATAGCAATCTGCCAACCCATCAGAAATGGATAGTAATGACAAATAGACAAAGGATATCAATTCCCACATGTAATGCATAACCCAATACATGGCGAGCCATACCAAAACCTAACAGACTCTTGAGCAGTTTTATCTTTTTCTACACTTTATCAATACTTGAGTTGGCCATCCCACCAACAAATCTCATTGCATTGTGTGGGATGAAGGGCTATGCTAAATACATGAGCATGCCCAATATGAACTGGATATTTGTAGATGCCTGAAAAAGACTCATATTGAACAAATGGGGAACTGCCTTTTCTATAATCCACTTTACTCCTGAGTGGTTAGCAAACGCTACACCAATCCATGATGCAGCGTTTCAGTAGACAGAAGGGACAGCTTTGGCAACATTGAAAACCAATCTGTCATTGAAGGCAGAAAAAGGATGGGAATGTATTGGTGATGTGTGGTTTTACATTTGTTAGGTTTGATGGTCTGAACTGAAATCCATGCAAGTAAGTTGCTGCTCTGTTTCTATACAAAATATAAGTTTCAGATGTAATAGCATGTTAGGTTAGTCCACCCTCCAGCTTCCTGGAATTCCATGTCATATGCCTCTGGCTAAGTAGAGGTATCAGAGATTCCAATCTCAGCCTTTTGACTTCCAAGGCTAATGAGCTTGGACTGCTAAGATATGAAATCAGAGATTTCCTTTTCCTAGATAGACTTTTCTAAGCAGGCTGAGCAAGCACTGTCTGCACCTGACTGAAATTGGAGTTTTTCTTTTCCTTGATCAGTTGTGGGTATGTCTACACTACAGAGTTTTTTTCAGAAAAATGGCTGTTGTTTCGAAAAAACATCATGTCCACACTGGAATTGTGTTCTTTTGAAAGAAAATTAAAAGAATAGAGAGGTTTTTCCGACATTGGTAGTCCTCATTCTATGAAGAAGAAGACTTTTTCCGAAAGAGCTCTTTCAGAAAAAAGTGTGTGTGGATGGGAAAGAGGGAGTTCTTTTGACAGAAGAGGAAAGAGGAAAAAGCACAGGTGCCCTTGTGGCCGCTCTGTCCATCGTAGTCACAGCTTAAATGCAAGATAGTGTCCATTCAGTGTGGACACTATCTTTCGAAAAAGCAGATGGCTTTTTCGATGCAATTTTGCAGTGTGTACACTCACTTCTGGAAAAGCTTCTTCCGAAAGAAGCCTGCAGTCTAGACATAGCCTGGGTACACAATGCTTTATTTTGTCATGTTAGTACAATCTTTCTGGATTCCCCAAGACATGCTACCTTCAACCATTGCATGGATGATACATCTATATGCTCTTGAGTCACACTGCAAGATGCCAAAGAAAGTAATGAAAACTTAATCAAAATCAGTCAGACTCAGAAGATGAGTACTACTTAGATGCTAGGAGTTCATACACAGAGACATAACCTGTCTGGGCTTACTGGAGGAACAAGCCATGAACTGGAACAAATAGTGACACTTGACTGCTCCCCATGTCCGTTGAGAATCTTTGGAATGAAAAAAGAAGGTGGTTCAAATGACCCTTTTCTCTGTCTGACACAAAAAAGAAACAAAAAATATAGCAAACCTAGGAACAGTGGAATAGTGAGGGGCTTTCACAAAGAGAAAGGTGCCTAGTGGCTACACAAAAAGTGTCTGCCTCTAACCAGCTAGCTGCCTCTGTCACCTCTGAAAAATATATAGAAGATGATACCTAAGAATCGGGGGGCATGACCTTCCAGAACAGAAGGTATCTGAGTAATTGACATACAACCTGTCATGTTTCCAATCCATCTCAGCTCTAAATCATTTATTGTCATGCATTGTAAGCTATTAGTGCTGTGAGCAACTGTATATCTCCTCTGTAGCTTTCACAAACGTTGGATGGAATATGACCAAACAGAAGGAGGGAATTGAGTAACACTAGGCCAATACCTGCCACTGATGTGGAATGACTGGAACCAGAATGATGATATGTAAGGACTTAAATGCACAGGTTTTGCAAATACATTTCCCTTCTACTAGAAACCATGATCATGCCCTTTACTCTTGGCCATACACTATGAATAAAGGTGTATGTATTACAAATCATGAGGAACATATGTTAAAATCTTAATGTGAGAAAGGCAGCTATAGCTTTAATGAGTTAACTGGTCAAGGTAAACCTTGAAAGAACTATCAGCTGGAAGCTTCTGCTGCTCATTCATGTATCACTTTGCCTCATTGATTCTAATCATGAATCCTGACTTTGACACTAACATTGACTAAATTACTTAGCCTGATTTCTCTGAATGAGATCCTCACCTCCTCTCTGCCCCCTTCACAATGAGTAAAAAAAAAAACCCAAAACAGATTAGCCTAATAGAAATGTTAAAAAAGCTCCAGTTTTGAGTTTGAGAAGAATACCTTAGGTCACAGGCACTGTCAAAGACAGCAGTGAGGCTGTCTACCAAAGACCCTACCATAAGCCCCCGAATAAGGTACATGTGGGGAGCTGGGTGCAAGTAGGAGGCTGTATGGGAGAAGAGACTACAGCCTGCAGAACAAGATTCTTCACAGTGGTGCCATCTGTAGGGCATTCTGTGAAAGTCACCATAACTAAGGCAGGCCTCCAGAGGCATTTAAGTTACACTCCAGCCCCCTAGCAGTCCAAGATGGAGAGGGTGCAAAGTTGACTAAAGCCTCTTAGGGTATTTCTACACTGCAGCATTATTTTGAAATAACTGACATTCTTTCAAAATAACAAAGTGAACGTCTCCACAGCAAGCCATTATTTTGAAATAATTTTGAGATGGCGGACTTCTTACTCCGGTTTCTTTAACCCTCATTTCACGAGGAGTAGGGAAGTCAAGGGAAGAGTGTTCTTCCTTTGACTTCCTGCTGTGTAGACAGTGCCAAAAGCTGAATTAAGCTATTTTGACTTCAGCTACACAATTGACGTAGCTGAAGTTGCATATCTTAACTTGACCTTTGCCTTGCAGTGTTTATTTGCCCTTAGAGGCATAGCACAGAATGTCATCCTCCAACTTTAGACTGCTGATAAAAAAAAAAAAAACCTCTATTGCCTACCTTCCAGGACATTTATGACAAATGATGAATTGGTTCTTAAAAGGCCCTGGAGGAGCGTAAAGTAATATTGGGCCAGATGCTGAGAGTGTCACCCAGTTTTCACTCAGTCTTTACTTAGTCCAAATTGCATCAAAGTCAGGACTGATCAGAGACATCATCCACTGATGTTAATAAACTTTCCCTACCTCTTTGGAATGCTTTTGTGATCTGAAGACCTCTACTCTTGAAACAAATCTGATAATATTTCAGCATTTTCTCTCTCCATTTTGTCATGAAAGGAGGGTAGTTCTTCCACAATTTGCTGCTGTCCACTTAAAATCCAATAATATAGGAAAAGCTTCCTTCATCTCTTTTTTTAAAGGACCATCTGGAATAATGCTTTTGCTAATCTATCAATATCCATTTTCTTTCCTCTTGATAAATGGAGGAAAACAGTTCCAAGCCAGGAGTAAGTATGTACATCTTTCCTCAGGAACTTGGACTTTTTTCCTGTTTAATACCTGCAGCCAAACATCTTGCTGTGTCCCTTAAACTATCTCTTCTCATCTTCAGTTGCTTAATTAAGTATGAAATGTTTTATGACAGGAAGTCCAACTCAAGGGCTTTTAATGTTTTATTTATTTATTTTTTTAGGAGAAATTCACTGGTTTCAGCTTTAGGAGAAATTCACTGGATTTAACTGAGTTTTTAAACAAACAAACAAATAAATAAATTATGTTTTCTTTTGTTGAAATTAAGGTTCTAAATGCTGGACTAAAGCCTGGGCTGTGAGAAAATCAAGATTTTTCTTTTTCAGTTGCCACTGAACAGTAATGCTGAGAGGTTTTGATTTGTGGGCAAATATATTTTGCACTGTATTTTTTATAGTCACACAAGTATTGTATTGTTTTAGTTGTTATAAATGCAAAAAAACTACATTAAAAATTAACAAAAATGGCCATGTAATAAGATTCCAGGAGAAATCCTCCTGGAATATGTTCAGATGTTCTTATCCATGTTGAACACACAGTACATTATTCCACAGTTGGTCCTAGTGACCATGCATGGTGCTACTTATGTTGTATAGTGATATCCAGTATGAAAAAAAGACCCGTGAATAGAAGAAAAATGAGCAGAACATGAACTTGCAAGGAAAGATGGAGCAGGCGTAGGTGAATAATGGGTACCCATGTTGGCACTGCCCAGTTAGATGGCACAATGTACAAATGACTAACAAAAGCTATGTTAGTGACAGAATAAAATATTATCAAGGCTATATTAACCAATACACCCATGAAATCCATTACAAATGGTCAGTGTTTTGCAGTGTGCTAGTCTCATGAGGCAAACTGAGGTAGAACTAGGGGACAAGCATCAGGATCCTGAGGACTGTCTGGTTGCTTGGCATTTATATATATGTATGTAACATATTATAAATAAATAAGAATATGACTAGTGTGCTGTAAATCAATAGAAAAAAACCCCCTGTGCACATATGAATAATTCCACTGAAATCAACAGGAAAATTATGTATGAAGTTAATTTTGCATGATCATGACTTTAATAATAATTTCTTTTAAGTTTCTTATACTGGGTGGACTTCTCAGCCTCCTTGCTGTTTTTTGTAATACTAATATATGCTGTATATACGCAGTGTGTTTTCTAGCTTTATACCCCCTTCTTTTTATCAACCCCCTCATGTGCAAACAAATGATCTGCATGTCAAAGTCTCTTTGTTTGAGATACAAGGCATTACTTTTTCTGATTCATTTAAAATAATTCTGCTGTCAGGCCTTTTCCAAAACAAACAAGGAAAACCTTCTTGCATTTTCTAACATACAGCTCCTTGATTTGATACATTTGCTTGAATGGTTCACAAAATTTTGCATTAAAAAGGCTGACAAATTTCAGGACTTCTTGCTGTTTTTTGTTTTAATTTTTCTCTCTCTCCTGCCTGCAAAAGGATATAAAAAACCAATATAATGAACACATACTGGTACTAATGTGATTCGTGTTGTATAAGTCCGAGTCCCAGCAAAACTATTTGTAAAATTTGAATTCCCCAGGGTGCCTTTTTGTTTGTTGTCAATTAGCACCGTTTAGAATAATTGAGGTCACCTAATCCCTTCCTCTGGCACATGTAAATCTAGTCACCTGTGGGCTATAATACTTTGGTCTAATTTTGATTGTTAGGATTAGTCTATGGATACTGACTGATATTGGTGACCTGTGATATTTAGGAGATAAGACTAGATGATCAGGTCAGAAACTCTGACTCCATGATTCTGACAAAGCCTTGGTCAATGCCAAGTGTCCTTTACAAAAAATATTTACATACTTGAACTGGGCATCAGCATTTTGGCTCTGCTGTCATTTCAAACTTAATTTTTTTTTAAGATATTGAGGATTTTCTGTTTTACACAATTAATCCTCTGTTCTATGAATGCTGGGTGCCAGTAGGGAAAGTGACATCTCTTTTATCCCAGAAAAGTACATAGTAAGTCATTTATTTTAGCTCATTTATTCCTGTGTAAATCTGCAGTAACTGCACTGGCTTGATTTACTTTGGATTTACACTGGTACAGTATATCTGAGATTGGAATCTGTCCCAGAATGTTTTATTCTACTCATTTTTCGTGTGGCAAGATCATTTATGTCTCGAGGTTAGGAAAGGAACAAGGATTTTCTTCCAGACCTGTTTGGTCTCTGATGTGAATGACACTTGGCTCAAACTGTAGGTCTGTCTGGTCTTAGACTTGGAGAAATAAATACAATTTAGACATATAAATTAGCAATGTAGGTTTTTTTTTTTCAGTTTGTGAATATCTAGTTGACTCTTAAATTACCTGATTCTGCATACTACAAAATTCAGTATCTAAAATTCATCTCAGCACTCAATGTATTTGCTTTACTTTCCCTGATGTGATACTATGTAAAGGGATTATTATTAATAAGGTTCCTATTAATGTCATGGACAAAACTGGTATTAATTAGATAGATATGTATTATTTACCCACTGGTGCAGATGTCAAAACTGAGACACAAAGGGGCCAGATTTGAGTGCCCTCCTTCCTGGTGAGTACAATTTTTTCCCACAAAAAGTTCTACCTACTTATATAATAAGAATGAGTAAAGGTGTCAGAACATGGAATTCATTTAGACACATAGGGTGCATCTAGACTGGCAAGTTTTTGTGCAAAAGAGTTGCTTTTGCGTAAAAACTTGCCAGCTGTCTACACTGGCCGCTTGAATTTGCGCAAGAACACTGACGATCTAATGTAAGATTGTCAGTGTTCTTGCGCAAATACTATGATGCTCTCGCTCAGGGATAAGCCCTCTTGCGCAAATATATTTGTGCGGGCGGGCCTGTGTAGACAGGGGAGCACTGTTTTGCGCAAAAAAAGCCCCGAAGCCGAAAATGGCAAACGGGGCTTTCTTGTGCAAAATCGCGTCTAGACTGGCCATGGATGCTTTTGCGCAAAAGCAGTTTTTGCACAAAGGCACCCGTGCCAATCTAGGGTGCCACAGGACCCCTCGCCGCGTGCCAATCTAGATGCTCTTTTTCGCAAATGCTTTTAACGGAAAATCTTTTCAGTTAAAAGCATTTGCGGAGAATCATGCCAGTCTAGATGCAGCCATAAAGTCCTGAGTAAGTCAGTGGCAGACTAGGATCATTACCTTATTTCTGAGTCCTTGTTCTTTGTTTAGACTGAAAACGCTGCTTCTTCAGGCTCGTGTAGCTCCCTCCTACAGTGTTGGCTACCGTTATTTCCACTGTTTGGCGCAACATATTGAGCACAGATCTGGTCTTATTGAAACCAATGAGAGGAAATAAATCCCACTGACTTCACTGAAAACAAGGTCAGACAATGTTGTGTTAGTGACTTGTATTTTCCTTGATGTGAGTGAGGAAATTTCCTACTGACTTCCATAAAATGCAGGCTTAGTTCCTAGAAATCACAGCAGTCTCCTCTGATACTAGGACCTGGGTGGCACTATTGAGAGAACTCCCTCTCCCCAACCAAAATGAAAAAGTTCAGATATGGTGGGTGCCAAACCTTGCAATTCCTACTTTAATATATTTTTACCTTCAAAATCTTTTACATTTTTAGAATGCAGATGATGGATTTGAATCTACACCTCCTACGTTCCAGGTGAATCCCTTAATCCACAGCTTTAGAATCTGTTTTACTCTCTTTTTCTTTGGTCCAATGAATATTTAGCTAGTTATAAAAAAGTAAAGCAGCATCAGCAGCAGAATCTGAAAGCATCTTTCTCCAAAATAGCCTACAACCTACTGGGTTGAACACATGCATACAGACACGTTTTCAGAAGCGGACAAATGACAAATATTTTCATACCCAAAGTAAATATTTATTACGATTTTGCAGTTTGCTGACCAAACTGAGAAATCAATTATTTCCTGCTTTTACCCATAAGGCAGTCCCTTAACTAAATTTTAATAGACATTATTTCTCCCTCCCACTCCCTCACCAATGATCACAGCTCTGATATTGCAACAATTATTGTATTGGTTGGTCATTTGTTTTCAGTGTTGTTAAAGAAGCTTTATGGTTTTGGCATTTGTGAGAATGCCAATAAAACTTATTTTGATCAGTAAATGATCATCAATCATTAAATAGCAGCAACATTAGCCTATTCAACATACTTTTGTTATTGAGTCATTTGTTTCAGAAAACTTCTTTGGGAGGTCAGTGAACTAAAATTACCAGCACAAATGGCAGACAGAGACTTCAGTTGTGGAACCTAATTTTCGTGACTGAGGCTCTGTGTATTACTAGCCAGAGGTGCTGACACATTTTTCATGTGGAAGTGCTGAGTTATTTAACCAATCTGTAAACCCTGTATATGAGGAAAACCACTGCAAACCAGGGGGTGTATCAGGACTCCCAGTATCCTGGTTCTGTTATGTTGCCACCTGAGTAGTCTAAAAGCCCATAGCATTTCCTTGTAGCCTGTTGTAGATCTCTTGTGTTATATACTTATAGTCCTTTCAAATGAAGCCATAGTTACATAAACAAATGCTTAGCCTCTGGAAAGATGACTGATAGTTAGGGACATCTGTGAACTACTGAAGAGTCTGGCTTCTGAATAAATTAAAACAAGGATGGGTGTTTACAGCATAAACATAACATGGCAGCTGTTCATAATCTTCTTTTTACACATATATAAGTGTGCTGGAACAATTGAAATGAATTCATGTGAGCTTATTTCTAAACCCACATATTGTTTTTTCAGTAGGTGGGGAGGGGAGGGAAACGACTTCTGATGAGAACATCAGACTTCAATGAAGAGAAGTTCAGGGAAGTTCTGGGATATACAAAATGGCAAGACCCCAAATCCATTGCCTACACATGCTGCATATCTGCTGCTGTGTATGAAAAAAATCTCACTCTTCTTTTCCCTTTCTTTCCATTGGAGTCCCTTAACACAGATGATTATGAGAACAGATCATATGCACAGTGCAGCAGCATAAGGCAATAGTCCACCAGCCTATGCTTCTCCACTCTGCTCCTGTGGTATTCAGCTCAGCTTTGGGTGGCACTGACACACAATCTCCCATCATCATCATCACCAGCAGCAGCAGCAGCAGAACTACAAGAGAGAATGGGGGAATTAGGAGGAGAGAGAAGAGCAGTCAGGAGAAAAGGTGAAAATAAGAAAAAAAAAAGAGGGAAAAGACAAGAGGGAATGGGGAATAGAAAATATAACTTGAGTGAAAAACTGAACAGAAAAAAAATGTGAGCAGCTGTACCAGGGAATTTGTGCAAAGAGCACACATCTGCTTGTTCATCCTAGAGTAGCAGGCTCCACTGAAAGAAGGTGAGGAATGACTGCTGTATTCATGATTTTTATTTATCTCATCTGCCTCTGCTGTTTGTTATTCTCATCTGTTATGCCATCTCCACAATTAGATCACATGCAGCAATTTGGGACAGGGACTACGTCATGCATTCAGATATAGTTCTTAGTAAAAGGGAGCAGATCCAGTAACTTTCTTGCTTTCTCTATTTTGTTTTTATATAGTTCAAGAGCCAGGATGTGGCTCAATCTGTCTCCCAACAGGGGACCATTTGGGATAAATTAATCACAGGCCAATAAGTTTAACCCCTATATTTGGGAAGGTCTCTGAATTACTTGCAAAGTGGGGACTGAGTGTAGTCTATTGTTCTAATCATCACTTCCAGAACTGGTGCCCTCACTTTACTTTGTTTTCTATCCCATCCTACACGTACTCTGGTAGTTTGAAGTAATAACACAACTTATGGTGAGTCTTTCTGCCTTTATTCTCATGACTATAAATGTGTGAATTGGTTTGAACCAAACTTTCATTCATAAATGGAACTGAAACCAAACACTTGGAGGTTCAAAGAAATTTGACTAGAATGCTTTAGTCCATTATTTCTTTTTTTGCAAATTGCATCCAAGAACAAGAGCAAAAGAACAAACATACCTGAGGTTTTCCATGGCTTCTGTTTTCAGGTCCAGCTAAGACAAGAAACCACATAAGCATAAATTATTAAAAGTAATGAGGCAAATTGCCAATCTATTTTTTTGATCAATGGCTGAGGGGAGTCCTATATTGGTCCAAACTTGTTCTCCCATCCCTGTGAGATTAAATCTGCTATGTGTGTCAGAGAGGCAAGGCTGACCCCTTTCCTAGAATACAATAGCCATGATAAGCATATATGCTCTTTAGTTTGGACAATGCTTAGTGCCCTTTATTGATCCAAATCCTACTTAAGTGCACATAATAGGAAGCAGTTATTCCTTGATTATTCCTTCCTATAATTGAACATAGAGAATCAGTACTTTGTGCAGAGAAAGTAACTGTCCTTTGCTGTCTGGATATTCAGTAACGGTAAGTTTAGCAGATCCATTCCCTTGTTTGCTTATATTACAGATAACTGGGCTTTACACATAATCATTCAGCTCCTTCCATACCGGATGGCAGGAACTGAATGGACAAAGGAGAACAAATGAGAGTGAGTGGGCTATAGATTATTGTAAGGACCCATAAATTTAGTGTTTTTATTAAATCCGTGATTTTTACTGCCTAACAAAGTTATGAATTTAACTTCCCAGGGTTATTTTTTTAAGGGGTTGTGCAGGTTTCTTTTGTGGATGAAGACCCAGAGTTTAGATACCATCTGATGATTTTAAGGAAAGTGTTCACTCATGAGGGATAGGATACTCATTTTCTTATTACTTTTCTATGTGATTGCCTTACAGAGTGCAGTGATAGTCTCGTTTCTCTCATATAGTTATTACTAGGGTGCTTATTGCATTGGATGATCTACACCACATACTTTGGACACAGGCATCTTGAAAGGTGTGTTTTGAAGGGTATTGATTACTGTAGCAGGGAAAATAGCTGCAGTTTTTGCATATGTTGTTATGGCAGGGTCTGGTGCTACTTTGAGTTGGTGGGTCCTTGTCTGTGGAGAGCTTGGTTCTGATGATGATCTTAGTGATGTTGGGGGTCATCAGTGTGGGAAGTAGAAGTACAGGGAAGAGTGCTGCAGCACCCCTCAGATTTTGGACCCCATACCAGGGTCCCAGCCATCAGCTCCACTTCCTCTGGGGGTTCCAGCCACCCATCCCAGTCTTTGGGACCCCTTCTGGGAGTCCCTGTCTCTGCAGGTCTTGGCTTGTGGCCCCACAAGGTCCACTATCAGCACTGGGGTCCCAGCCACTAAGGACTTCCCTGCAGGCTCCATGGCCCTGAATATTGTCCCCATTCCTGGGGTTTGTCCCCAGTCTGGGGCAATGAGGGGTGTGGATGGGATAAGGCAAGAGGCGCATCTCAGCATCCTCACTCAGAAATTGATCCAGCACCACTGATGGGAGTAGGGATGTAAGCAACTAGTCCCTCGACTAGCAGGCTCTTAATACATTTAAATGGCTAAAGTGTACCAGGAGGGACTCAGAGCGACCTGGGATAGCTGATTCCCGACTCACACCGGGTCCCCCCTGCTGTGCACCAGCTTTTAAAATGTATGAAGAACCAACAAGGTCTTAATACAATTAAAAGGCAGAGACACAGTGGGGGTTAGTTCGTGGGCCAGGAGCTACCCCCACTCAGGCTCCCCTGCTTTTCGACTAGTTAATGGAAAAAAATCAACTAATCGATTAGTTGATTAAACTAAATTTAACATTCATAGACGGGAGTATTGTTTGAAGGTCAGAAAAGGGGGGTCAGAAAAGAATTCTTTCAGGATATGGTCCCTATACAGCATCAATTGTAATTGTTTAATTATATCCCATATGGATTTCAGTCTAAGGTTGCCGGTGACAATTACAGGTGTGTGGTGGGAGTGTGGTTTTTTTTCCCTGTATTGAATATTCTTGAAGTATTTGAGTGGCTCATTCTATCTGGTGAAGTGTCTTTGTTTAGTGAAAGCATTTTTTAAGTGTTACAAAGTGTATATCCTTGTTTTTCTCCTCAAAACATATTCTGTGCTACCTGAGAGTTTGGCCCTAAATAACAGATTTCTTAGTGTATGTCTACATAGCAGTATTATTTTGAAATAACTGACGACTGCACTACAATCCTGCATGTCTACACTACAAGCCTTTATTTTGAAATAATGTATAGCTGGTGGACTTCTTAATCTGATTCGTGGTAACCCTCATTTCATGAGGAGTAAGGGAAGTCAAAGGAGGAATGTTCTTCCTTTGACCTTCTGCTGTGTAGACAGCGTCAAAAGCCAAGTTAAGCTATTTCAACTTAAGCTATGAAACTGATGTAGCTGAAGTTGCTTAGCTTCATTTGACTTTAGCCCTGCTTTGTAGATGTACCCTAAATGTGTTTGGGTGGTTACTGGATCTGGGAAAATATGTGTGGTGATTAGTGCCTTTCTTGTCTATAGTTGTCAGTAGGTTTCCATTGCTGAAACTGACTTTGGTGTCTAGAAAGTGGATGCTGCCGTAGGAGTGGTCTAGAAACAATTTGATGGCTGGATGGCTAATGGTGTTCAAAGATGTGGTAGAAATCTGAGGGAGTTTTTATTGTCTCCCTCAGAATTAAAATATCATCGAAACATCTCAGATAAATAATTGATTTCATGGTTCATTTTCAAGACATCTTTCTTTGAGGTGACCCATGAATAGGTTGGTTTATTGCTGAGCCATCCTAGCACACATAGTAATGTGATGGCCAGAAAAAACAAACAAACAAGAAGTTCTCTGCTAAGCAACCTTTCTCTAGTATCTCATGTTCACAGTCGAATTCATTGCTTAGACAGCAGGGAAGCCTTATAAAGGAGGATAAAAAGCCCATTCCTGAGATCCTTAATAAAGATGGTCTTGAATTTTCTAATTGGAAAAGCTGTGAGCTTCTAAAGGTTTGAAATCTAGAAGTCTCTGTTAATTGGCTGAGCCT
>CM057848.1:33167288-33188668 GCA_030068395.1 Apalone spinifera
CTAAAGGTTTGAAATCTAGAAGTCTCTGTTAATTGGCTGAGCCTTAGTCAGGGGTGGGGCTATCAGGAAGGCCAGGGTTTTATAAAGCAGTGAATCAGTGACCAGGGAGCTTTGCGAAGAGGGGCAGCAAACAGGGAGTTTTGAGAGGTTGTTTGGAAGGGGAGTGGGAAGGGCCAAGGTACACTTGCCATTCTTTATAGTTTAGTTAAAAGGTTTTAATCAAAACTTCCTGATTTAACTAGAATCCCTATCAATAACCTAGGTAGCTGTAGGAGAGAATTCAGGCAGAAGCCCAGCAGCAGAGTGGGGGCTATCCTATTTATTGCACTCAGTGTAGCATGTATGATTACCTGCCCTATGGGCAGGTGGGGTATGTCTGCATTCGGTGCAAGTTGCTCCTGGCCCTCAGAGACTGCATACGGGCTTTGGAGCCAGGGTGGCTGAACTGGAGGAGCTGAGAGAGGCAGAGAGGTACACAGATGAGGCTTTCCAGGACACTGTAGAATTGTCCCACCTCTGGTCAGATAGCCCCTGTGCTGTTAAGGAGGATGAAAGGCTCAGGGAAGAAGAGCAGTCAACGGGAGCAGAGGGAAACCTTCCCATAGTTGGGACCCTCCTTCCAGATGTTGTGGTATCCTCTTGCACTGAAGTTACCTCTCCAGGGGAGGGAACTCCATTCAGTAGGAAAAGGCAGGTGTTAGTAATGGGAGATGTAATCAATAGAAATGTAGATAGCTGATAGATGACCGAGAGAACCGTATGGTGATTTGCCTGCCTGGTGTGAAGGTTGTGGATCTCTCGAGACATCTAGATGGACTTAT
Organism: Apalone spinifera; assembly: GCA_030068395.1. Taxonomy (NCBI): domain Eukaryota; kingdom Metazoa; phylum Chordata; order Testudines; family Trionychidae; genus Apalone; species Apalone spinifera. The sequence goes on from CM057848.1 coordinate 33,168,110, forward strand.
GTGTAGTGCTGGGGAGGAGCTGGTGGTCGTGGTACATATAGGTACCAATGACATAGGGAAGGGTAGCAGAGACATCCTGGAGGTCAAATTTAGACTGCTAGGAAAGAGACTGAAATCCAGGACCTCTATGGTGACATTCTCAGAAATGCTTCCAGTTCCATGAGCAAGGCCAGGTAGGCAGGCAGAGTTTCAGAGTCTCAATGCGTGGATGAGACGATGGTGTAGGGAGGAGGGGTTTAGCTTTATAAGGAACTGGGGAATCTTTTGGGAGAGGGGGAGCTATACAGGAAGGATGGGCTCCACCTGAACCAAAGTGGATCCAGACAGCTGGCACTTAACATTAAAAAGGTCACAGAGCAGTTTTTAAACTAAGAGATGGGGGAAAGCTGATTGGTGCAGAGAAGCACGTGGATTGGACAGAGGCGTCTCTTAGAGGAGAGTCTATTGACAGAGATTCTCTAGGTTTTAGTCAGGAGGAGAAGGATAGATCGGACAGAGACATTTCTTAGAGAAGAGTCTATTGATAGAGATTCTCTAGGTTTTAGTCAGGATGAGAGGATGGAAGAGGATAAAGTATGGGCCAGATCAGATGGAAAACATTCACATAAAAAAGAATCTGACACATCAGAAAAGGGCAGACAAATAAACAGTGACAAGTTTTTAAAGTGCTTGTACACAAATGCTAGAAGTCTAAAAAATAAGATGAAGGAACTAGAGTGCCTCGTGCCAAAGAAGGATACTGATATAATAGGCATCACAGAAACCTGGTGGAGTGAGGACAATCAATGGGACGTAATCATTCCGGGGTACAAAATATATCAGAAGGACAGAACAAGTCATGCGGGTGGGGGAGTGGCACTATATGTGAAAGAAAATTTAGACTCAAATGAAGTAAAAATCTTAAATGAATCAACATGTTCCATAGAATTGCTATGGATAGTAATTTCCTGCTCTAATAAGAATATAACAGTAGTGATCTATTATCGACCGTAATAGTGACTATGAAATGCTAAGGGAGATTAGCTAAGGGAGATTAGAGAGGCTATCAAAATAAAGAACTCAATAATACTGGGGGATCTCAACTATCCCCATATTGACTGGGTACATGTCACCTCAGGATGAGATGCAGACACAAAATTTCTTGATACCTTAAATAACTGCTTCTTGGAGCATCTGGTACAGGAACCCACAACAGGAGAGGCAATTCTTGATTTAGTTCTTAATGGCACACAGGATCTGGTCCAAGAGGAAACTATAACAGGACCGCTTGGAAATAGTGACCATAATGTAATAACATTTAACATTCCTGTGGTGGGAAGAACACCTCAATAGCCCAACACTGCTGCATTCAATTTCAAAAAAGGGGAACTATGCAAAAATGAGGAGGTTAGTTAAACAGAAATTAAAAGGTACAGTGACTAAAGTAAAATCACTGCAAGCTGCATGGACACTTTTCAAAGACACCATAATAGAGGCCCACCTTAAATAACACAGTAGAATACCCCAAATTAAAAAACATAGTAGAAGAACTAAAAAAGAGCCACAGTGGCTTAACAACCATGTAAAAGAAGCAGCGAAAGATAAAAAGACATCTTTTAAAAAGTAGAACTCAAATCCTAGTGAGTTAAATAGAAAGGAGCATAAACACTGCCAAATTAAGTGTAAAAATGTAATAAGAAAAGCCAAAAAGGAGTTTGAAGAACAGCTAGCCAAAAACTCAAAAGGTAATAACAAAATGTTTTTTTAAGTACATCAGAAGCAGGAAGCCTGCTAAACAACCAGTGGGGCCCCTGGACAATCAAGATACAAAAGGAGCATTTAAAGATGATACAGTCATTGTGAAGAAACTAAATGAGTTCTTTGTTTCAGTCTTCACAGCTGAGGATGTTAGGGAGATTCCCAAACCTGACCCGTCTTTTATAGGTGACAAATCTGAGGACTTGACACAGACCTCAATTAGAGGAGGTTTTGGAATTAATTGATAATCTTAACAGTAATAAGTCACTGGGACCAGATGGCATTCACCCAAAAGTTCTGAAAGAACTCAAATGTGAAATTGTGGAACTATTAAGTATGGTTTGTAACCTATCCTTGAAATCAGCTTCTGTACCCAAGGACTGGAAGATAGCTAATGTAACACCAATATTTAAAAAGGGCTCTGGAGGCGATCTCGGCAATTACAGACCGGTAAGTCTAATGTCAGTACCGGGGCAAATTCGTTGAAGCAATAGTAAAGAATAAAGATGGCAGGAGAGAGATCGCTTGATCATTACCTGTTTGATTCAGTCCCTCTAGGACACCTGGCATTGGCCACTGTTGGCAGACAGGGTACTGATCTGGATGGACCTTTGGTCTGACCCAATATGGCCATTCTTATGTTCTCAGTGCTACTCTGCAATTAACATTCATACTTACAATCATATCAGGAAACATGACCTGAGGAACCAATGGAGCAGTGAAATGAGGAAATATTCTAAAAAGCACAATTCATTTTTTATAACTGATAAACACATTTGAAATGTGAGGTAAGTGATGGGTTATTGCTACTGTGCTTTGATTATTCCATGGAGATACAATTAAAAATGGGGGGGAAATAAAAAGTGAGAGGCTGCAGTAACCAAAACATTGATTAATCAATTCATCATCACAAGTAAATTAAATTCATCAGATCCAAACAACATAGACAAAACAGAATTTATATAAATGGAGCTGAGACTGTAGTGATTAAAAATGGCCAGCTGTTCCTGTGATGGATAAACTCTGTGCTGTGCTGTTCTGTGTTCATATGTGCATGTGTGTGCATTTATATATAAACTAGAACAGCCATTTATAAGCACCACTTGCCTCCTGTTAGATTAAGGAGCTTTTAGATAACTAGCAAAGTACTGTTTTTTACGGCTTGCTTTATGAAGAATACGTGACATTTGGGCAGTATTATTACCAAGTAATAGTCAAGAAATACTTCTAAAAAGATAGTTTTAAATGTTTGAGATGATGGGCTGGATATCTTCCCTTTAAAAAAGGAGGTTGTGGCATAACCAAGGTCCCTTCAGTCCCTCCCATCTCAGATGGAAATGTGTCAATTGCTGACAGGTTTTGAAAACAGTCAAGAGTAGTCTCAAACTCCTGGATGCCATTAATTCCTTCTCTTTCTTTATAAGTAGATTATAACATCTAAGCTGCTAGTGAACTATTGCTGGGCATCTAATGATTTTCCCAATGAATTCATTGTTAATATATTTGTAAAACAATGAGTTGTGTTGGCTAGGGGTTAGTGAAAGAACCTCCAGGTTGAATCACTGGCTCAGCCACTCTTAGGGTAAGTTGAGACTACAAGCCTCTTTCAAAAGATACTTTCGAAAAAGCCTCTTTCGAAAGACAGCGTCGTGACTACAGTGACTACAGTGACTAAAGTGAGCCGCTTTTTTCAAAAGAGAGGACTCTGGCAGTCTGGATGCTCTCTTTCAAAAAAGTCCTGTTTGAAATCAAGAATGCCTTTTTTTGAAAGAGTACTTTCGAAAAAAGGTGTTCTTCTTCGTAAAATGAGGTTTACTGTGGTCAAAAAACCCATTGCGTTCTTTTGATTTAATTTCAAAAGAACGTGGTAACAGTCTAGATGAAGGAGAAGTTTTTTTCAACAGTCTAGATGAAGGCTACTTTTTTCAAAAACTCTGTAGTCTAGACATACCCCAGTGCCTTAAAAACAACAGAGTACTGTGTTGCTTTAAAGAATAACTTAAATGGAGATTCTCCAGTGGCAATTCCATTGCTTCTATATTAACATCTCCAATGGTTAACATAGTCCTTTCTCTCAAATGATCCACATCTCTGTGTACAATCCTGCCATCTCCCAGAATTACCATGCAGGAAACTGGTCCTGTAATATCTTGAATGTGATACTTGGTGTCCAGCTGGGACCAGAATCAATGGTTTTAAAATAGAAAGCTTCACTAACAGCAAAACTATGTTCTTTCACGTGTTTGTTATGTTGCTGCTTTTGCTTCCTTTGTTTTAGTGCTATTCTTCCCCATTAGGTATGAATGCATACGTCTCACCTTAACATTAGTTTTCCTCCATTAATATCTATGAGGAACAGACCTGTGACTGACTGCAGTGTTACCTGACAATTAAAACAGGTAATGAGATGTTTTCATATCTACAGTACTTCAAGATATTTTAATAACCTCTTTATATGATTGAATGATGAATAGGAATGATTAAGGTGCTAATGCAACATGTCAGATGTTTTGCTTCATAACCTTTTGGAATTCCATGCTAATGAAAGGACTTCTGTTATTTGATATGTGCCTTTCAAGTAAACCAGGGATAGTAACTCTAATCCTTAGTTTTTTTCTGGTGACTTCACTAGTGGATGTCTCCCATTTGGTATGTTTATCCAACAGCGCTGAAAACATTTTCCCCAGAAATGGTCCAGTTTAATCAATATGTACCCTCCTCTAGGTCTTATCTGGCCACTCCCAAAGATGGAGCAGAGTCACAGTATAGGAGCTTTTTAAGCCTCTCAATAAATAGAACAGGCTTGAACCTTACTCTCAATAGCAGGCCAGCTTCCTATAACCTGTTGAGCACTTTTGCTAAGTGTTGTAGATATTCTGTGTCTGTGGTGCCTATAATTAATATAACATCCAGATAGAGTGCCACCTCTAGAATTCCCTGAATCAAGTCCTCTATTTTTCTTTGGAAAAGAGCAGGAACTGAGCACACATCAAAAGACAACTGATTATATTCAAACAGTCCTTTGCATGTAGAGACAGTGATATACTGCTTGGAATTTTCTTCCAGAACATTCCATTGGTAGATATGGCTCACATGAAACTTGGTGAAAAAGCCCTCCTACAAACACTGCAAACACATTCTTAATTTCCAGAATTAGGCATTTTTCTAGTTGTGAGACTCTGTTTACAGTCAACATATGGTCACCACATATACATGTGGAGTCACCTGGCTACAACATTGATATTATTGCTTCAGCCCATTTAAAAAACATAACAGGTAAATAATACTAGTTCCCTGTAGCCCCAATACTGTGTGTTTCCTGTGTACTGTTTCCACCTCCCCAGGCTTCTATGGCTTGTGTTTTTAAACCATGTTCAGTTTTACTTGCAGACTCCATTGCCTAGGCCAAGTTTAGAGCTGTTTCAAATGTTAACTGTGTTTTATACAATAATATCCTCAGCATTTTGTCATCAATGCCACCAAATAATCTGTCTCAGAGGTTTGTGTCAGGCTCACACCATAACTACAATCTTGAGAGAACTTGCTCAGTGCTGTCATGAATTTCCTTACTGTTTCCGCAGCTTTTCTTGACCCGGAATTAATTAATCAGTAGTTAACAGGTTTTTCTTTAAACTGTATGTCTTGGCCTCTACCCTAATGGATGCAATAGCTTCCTTCTTACTGTCATCAGAAGTATCATCAGCAGTGAAAAAATTAGATTTCATAGTATTTTTTCCCCAAGTCTGGTTTTGCAGATTACATGGTGACATAGTTCCAAATTATTCACCTGCATTTGTAAGGGTTTGTAGACCTGACCTAAGGATGACTTCCCAGGTCCTTTCTTTCTTTCTTTCTTTCTTTCTTTCTTTCTTTCTTTCTTGTCCGGATCCATTTTGTTGCTACATGTCACGTTGTAAATATACATACAGCAGCTTCTAAGGTATTAGTCCTTTTTTCAGTCACACATACATGTCTACAATGGTTCTGTAGATTCCCACTTCCTGCAGTTATTAACAAACAAACCAAAACAAGAGAGCCACTCATTTCCTTTTCGGCTACCTGCCCATTCCCTCTAATGCTGGTTTATTATACACTTTCTAACAGGGTGGGAACTGGTAGAATGAGTACAATAAACTGGAACAGCTTAAAAAACAACAAATAGTCTAGCTGCACCTTAAAGACTAACAAAACATGTAAATAGTATCATGAGCTTTTGTGGGTAGCACCCTCTGAAGCTATAATAAATTGGGCACATGTATTTCTTCCTTTTGGGAGCATGTGACCGGTGGCAATGACAAACAATTTTTTAAACACGTAGGTTTATGTAGTAAATGGGACAGCAGACTAGAGAAAAATAACAGTACAAATATTATAAAATGTGTGGTTACCTACTTATTAAATTTTACATTTCATTGAAAGCAAGTTACATTTCATTGAAAGCCAAGGCAAGTTCTGTTCCTGTCCCTCTTGAGTTACAGGCACAGAACACACCTAACTTACATTCTTATAGCAAGTCCAGGAGTGCTTAGGACCCAGCCTGGTCTCAATTTTCCTTCCAAATATGTTCCTTGGCCTGTGTCTACACTACAGACCTTACAGCGGCATTGCTGTGCCGTAGCACCTGCACTGCTGTGAGGTCTGCTGTAGAGCTGCTCTATGCTGGAGGGAGAGCTATAGCACTGCCACACCAGTACTTTTGTTGGCTAAACTTATGCAAGTCAGGGGTGTGACCGAAAAACATTTTGCTGACAAAATTGCTAGAATAGACAAAGCCTCATTCTGTTTCTTTCTATTAGGGAAATTCACCTTTCTCAAAGCCCTACCCTCCCTGTGCAAGCTTGAGACTATATCTACACTATGGGGCTTTTTCAGAAAAAGGTACACGAATTGCACTCTTCACATAAGATACACAACTCTAGCTGCATTAATTATGTGTCTGGAGTCTACATATCTTAAATCATCATCCACACAGAAGATGGTCAGCAAGAACAAATGCTCCCAACAGCTTCCCTTACTCCTGTGAGGAGCAGGACTAATGGTGCTAATGAGAGCACCCTCTCCATTCAAATGAGAGGGTCTTCACCAGACCCACTAAATCAAATCCCAGAAGATCAAACACGTGAGCATTGATCTTCTGTGTAGTGACTAATAACTAAAGGAGGTTTACCTTAAGCTCAGTTGGTAGGGGATTGTGATTTTGGAGCATAAGGATGCCAATTCTTTCCTAATTTCCCACATGGACTTCAAATGGACTAGGATGGTGACTAGATGATCACTGTGAAGTTTCTTAGGAAGCAATGGATTAATTGCAACTTTGATTCACATAGATCAGGTCTTCAGTTCTCACACAGAAGTCACTTGTAATATTACTTAATTTAAAAAGACAAAAAACACCATTCAGTTATTTGTGTGCATGTATATGTGCACACTCAACTAATAGCTTCTTCAACTAAATATTATATGCAAAGAATGTATAAGTGCAGTTACCATGGTCACCTTGTTGGACTCCAAAATTGCCAGTATATCATTTAATTATCCCCAGGGATATCATTTGGAATAAAACTTGCCTTTTGAATGGAGATGTAAGTGAAATGAAATTCTTTGACAGGCCTCTTGACTGAAAAGATTTCTATTAGAATCCAATTATGCTGAATTGTGAAATGTTAAAAGCACTTCATCACAATGTACACCTTGCCACCCTCCCTCTTAAATACAACCCTATAGTTGATTCACCTGTGGTCCTCCTTTAATGGGAATCTAGAGGAACTGTGTTATGGAGATGGGGGAAACTCAGAAGTATTCATCTCATTTCTTTTAAAGTTGTGTTCCAACCTCTTTAATAAGCATTCTGACAAGGCACTGTAAATACTCCCTGGGTAACCAACCAAATTCACATCCAAGACCACAGTGATCTTACTCAACATGAACAGCACCATTGTGCTCACAATAATGGTAAAGAGGTTGCTAGGAAGGGATGGAGTACATTTTGGAGGTGACTGCTAAGCTTTTTATACTGCACATTCTTGCACAGCATACCCCGGAGTGTAAAGTTTACTATACACCAACACCACAAATGCAAATGGAGCCTGTGCATAAGCACAAAGACTGTGTGTTAGGATTAGCCCTCTGCACTATCAGTATCAGAGAGGAGCTGACCCTTTGAGATCTTTTATTAAACACTAACCACTGTAACAATAAAGTCTGGATAACACGACAAAAACAGAAACATCAAAAATATATGTCAAAAACAGAGACCAAAACTGATGCAAGAGAACACAATCTGCCCTTCTCTTTCATCCTCTGCAATTCCCTTGGCAGGAGAACCATAGCATTGAAGATTCTCCACAACCAAAGTAGATGTCCACCACAAATAGTTGCCTTTGTTCAGCCCAATAATAAGTACTCCATCTCTCTGTGAAGTGCTCACTCTATACTATAATCTCTTTCTAATTCCCACCATATCACAAATAAAATCACTCCCTGACATAGTCTTACTCCTTAACCCATTTTCCCTCAACATGTTCCCACAGATCTCTGGGTCAATAGAACTACCTTCTACCCAGGTCTCAAAGGAGAGACCAACAATATTAAAATATTACGTTCCTCTTCCATTTCCTTTTCTTCTTTGGGCAGTGATTTTTTCTGTATACCTGAGTGAGTATAGCTTCTTCCAGATTGTCTTCACCAACTCTTCCAGGGAAGTTTTCTTCTGAAACACTCACCTTCCAGAGGATGTAGATGCAATTACATTGCCTAGATAGAAGGTTTCCTCTACGCAGGATTATATGCCAGATCTGAAAAATCCCCTTCACTATTGGTCCCTCTTTTGTTCATGAATATCTTTATTAACCCTGCCCAGAATTTCTGAGCCCAGGGGTATTTAAGCAGAAGATGCAACAAGGCCCCTTCACATCTCCTACTTGATGTACATCAGGCTTGTTTTTGTAAGGGTTTACATACTTCCTGCATCACCACTTTTATGAGGCAAAGATTCCAGGCCATTTCTTTATTATTTAAAGGGTACTATCATGGACTGTAGAAATTGCAAAGCCCACCAAATGGGTTTATCCTTTGGGCATCCAACCAATTATAAGGAGTCTAAGGACTCATTTACCTGAGCCTCCAGCATCTGCTATGCATCTCCTGTGTAATCTGTCTTCTCCTCCTCTTCACAACATATACCCCCTCTTCTGTACATGCTGGAATTCCCCGCACAGGTTTTCAGGGAGCTTGTTCTGCCTACTTGACTTCTGGCACAGGAAACAGAAATATCCAGAATTTTCAATGAATATGTAAATTCAGAGTTCATACCCTATATCTGGAGGAAATAGATAAAAATATAGTATCTATTTTTAAGAAAGTGAAGCAAAACAATCTAGGAAATTATAGGCTTGCTAGTTGGCTCTCAGTAACATATAGGGTTTGGAACAAATTTTGAACGAGAATAGATTTAAGGCAGTGGTTGTCAAAGTGCGGTCTGGCTGCCCTGGAGGTGGGCCACAGCTCAAGGCTCAGTGACCCCACTCCGCAGCAGGGAGTCCATGCTGCCACTTCCGCCTCCCCCCCCCACATTACCACCAAAAGGTTGGAGACCACTCCTTCACTTGCAAATAAATAAGATAAGAAAGGGAGTGGAGATTGGACATACCTGAGGAGACATTGGTTTAAGCATCATCCTTATCACACCAATGAATTGCTTTGCTGTGTATTCCCCTCTTATGTCACACTCCAGGCAAAGCCTGATGAAGATTCAAGCTGCACTCTCATAGTCAAGTTCATAGTCTTGTGCTCTTCCTGCTCATTTTTACCTTGTGCTTATACATATTGCATTTTACTTCTGTGCTGGGCCAGGAGACTCCCTCAGGAGGAACACAGGTTTTACTTGCTCACTGAAAACAGAAGAAAATGAGGGTTTAGGGGGAACCACTTCCCAGCAACAGCAGATGTTTTTCCAACCTGTGATTCTGAAAGTTCCAAATGTATAGGTAATGTCGGCTCAAAGCAAGAAAGCTAGGGGCTGGAATAAATGGCGTCTTTTAAAATCAATATTATGTAGACATGTGTGTCTCAAGACATGTCATTTCAGTTTCCACATCTTCTAATTTCAAGCTGCTTTCTCCCTGAAAATTAGCTTTTGAAGTGTATTTTATTTTATTCATCTAAACATTTGGGCTAATTCCTCCAGATTTGCTCCTACTATGGAAATGTGTATTATGGGAATACTATATTTAGCTTCTTAGTAACATAGGTCTGCAAATTAGACATTTGTCCACTTAAATATTCATTTGAGCTTTTAAATCTGGGATTTTGAATTTCTAGTTTCATCACCCAAGTCTGAAAGCTGGGCTTCCCTGTCTTACAGAGGTCTTGGCCATTTACCATTAAACCTATTTTACCAGAGGTAAGCATCGTCTTTAGGGAAACTCCTTAGACAACTAATTGGAAATGGGTGAGAAGGTATGTGACTTGTTTGTGACTCATTTCTTTATCAGCACCAGTGCCAGAAAGAACTCTGTAAATAAAGAATTATCCATTGAAAGGTCTGGCATTTGTGTCTTTGGACTTTGTGTCTGCAATTCAGTGGTAAGGTTCCAGAGATATTTATCCCTGCTTTTGTAGTGATCCATGGTACAAGGCAGACATGCTCCCTGAAGTTGCAAATGAGTGGCTAAGGATTTGAAATCTAAAGGAAAAGAGAAGAAATCTGGAGACGCAAACAGCATCTGCATGAAATATAGGGATAAACCCAATAAGGAACATCTAGTGTCTACCAGTAAGATCCATTCATCACTGCTAGGGATACCTTAAGTGGGGTGGAGAAAGATAAAATAAAATGTAACTCATCAGTCACAGCCTAATTAAAGCTGTATGGCATGATCTGTAGTTAAAATCTGGGCCGTGGGGCCATAGCGTATTTTCTTAGCAAAACATATGGTCAGAAAACATGTGTTTGATTCACTCCTGTGTTTTGCTGTGGAATGTGACATTGTTCTACTATCTTTCTTTGTAAGATGAGTTAAATTAAGCTTGAAATTGCATGAGAAAAGTCTGGCTCAGGGAAATACTGCAGCTATTATGACCATGATTTGACAATGTACTGCAACAAGGTAACAGAGGGCTCAGAGCAGCAGGAGAAAGGCACAATGGAATAAAGGAGACTCTGGATATCATGTCCCTTTATTTAGAAAGGGTTTTGAGACTCTCTACTGAAATTTACAAGAAGGTCTTTAGTGTGTCAGGGTAAAAAATTACAACGAAAATCATAGCCATGAAACAAACAGAATTCTTCAGAAATACCCACCCATTAGGTTCCCTCTATTTTATCACTGGCATACTCCTGTGGATACTAGTTTGAGATGTGCTTCTGGGAGTAAAATGGAGAGAAAGTTCTAGTGACAACCACTGTATAAATGCAAAGTAATATGCTAATCAGTGGTAAGGCAGTAAAGGAAAAATGATCATGAGCAATGGATGGGGTATCATGAGACTAAAAAAATTCTGGATCTTGGAGCCAGGTCTGTAGGAATAAACAGAGTTAATTGCACTATTTCTTCATCTGTGTATTTTCTAGCAACAACAGTATCTTGTTGTGTCAGATATAGGTTTCCTAGAAAGTTTCTTGTCTGTTTCCTTTTCTGGTGGTAAATTATCCCCTGGAATGGAGACTCATTTTGTTTTTGTTGTTGATTTTTGACCTGGGAAATCTCTTTGATTATGAGAAACATGCACCGAATTGTGATGTTGAAAAGAAGATTGATGTCTGAGTTCTTAATTTCCCATTCTGAGCTTTGTTTGTGACAGTAAGATATGAATACTTATCCTAGTGCCCTGTTCACATTCATTTCCACCTCCTTGTACCATTTTCCCCAGTAAAATAGGTTACCAAAAAGTATTGTTGCATCTGTTTGCACAATCTGGGTAGAATGTTGTTATATAACTATAAGAATCTGTAATGAGGAAACTTTTCTCTGCATGACATGCTTAGGATAAAAAAAAAATCAAAGTTGTCTAATATGCCTTTTCCACTTGGGCCCAAAACATTACGGGTGTGTATAGACTGGCAAGTTTTTGCATAAAAGTGGGTGCTTTTGCGCAAAAACTTGCCAGCTGTCTACACTGGCCGCTTGAATTTGTGCAAGAGCACTGACTTCGTAATGTACAAAATCAGTGCTTCTTGCGCAAATACTTTCACGCTCCCACTCGGGAAAAAGCCCTCTTGCACAAGAATACTTGCGCAAGAGGGCCAGAGTAGACAGGTAAGAACTGTTTTGTGCAAAAAAGCTCCAATGGCGAAAATGGCAATTGGGACTTTCTTGTGCAAAATCGCATCTAGACTGGCCATGGATGCTTTTGCATCTAGAGCGTTTAGACACACCCATGCCAATCTAGACGCTCTTTTCCGCAAATTCTTTTAACGGAAAAACTTTTCTGTTAAAAGCATTTGCAGAAAATCATGCCAATCTAGACGCAGCCATCGGGTGTGTCTAGACTACAGGGTTTTTTCGAAAAAAGTGGCCTTTTTAAAAAAAAAACTTCCCCTTGGTCTAGACTGCTGCCACGTTCTTTCAAAAGTAAATCAAAAGAATGTGGTGGTTTTTTCGACCATGGTAAACCTCATTTTATGAGGAAGAACACCTTTTTCCAAAAGTGCTCTTTTGAAAAAAGGCATTCTTGACTGCAAATAGGGCTTTTTCAAAAGAGAGCATCCAGACTCACTTTTTCGAAAGAAATGGTTGCAGTCTAGATGCTCTCTTTTGAAAGTGGCTTGTAGTCTAGATGTAGCCAAAGTAAAGGTTATTCTTTATGCTTTTGCATGCTTCACCGTTAAAACAAGTGGCTTGATGTGAATTTGTCCCAAATAAAATGATGACAACTTGCCACTATTTCAAATCTTTAGATATTTGCTATTTATTGTTGCTATTTTCACAAATAAATCTGACCAGAAATCCTGCTTTTGTTAAAGTTCCCCCCTGACTTCTAGACCCAAATGTTTAGTACATTCAGATATTCTGATATACTTTCTAGGGCATCTAAATATATTCAGACTTCCAAACTCCTTGAGATTTGCATATCCTTGTTCAAAGTCTAAACAAATTGCCTGTGTACATATTTTAGTGCCTAGATGCAGAGTGTGTCTATATTTAACTGCACCAGGTGGTCTGCTGTATTTGCAGTCAGAGCCTTACATTTTAAGAAATGTACACATGCATGAGATCAAGAACTCTGTATAGCGGGACAGACTTATGAACCCAGAGCCAAGGTAACTGGCAGATATGTGGCATGGATGTGGGAACAGTCTTTTAACTAGGTTGTAAGATAGCTGCATAGCTGCTACAAGATTACTTCGTTCTGATGGTCTTCAGGCTTCTTCAGGGTGGGGCAGAAAGATAGGAGAACTGATACTGTGATGGATCATCCAGCTCTGCTTCTCACCAGTTCCTGTCCAACTGCCATATCCTTTAGACAATGGATCACACCAATTAATTCCTACAAAGGAAGGAGTTGGATTTACCCCTTTTAGAATAATAGCTACAATGGATATATTAATACTTACATGTGTTTCTCCAAGAAGATAATCAACACTGAGAAAAATTGCTAGTATACAGTACTTTAGAAAGTGTAAATGTGGAAAATAATGGGAAATCTTGTGTTTCAGATCACTAGTGGATCCAGGTCATTAGTAGATCCAGACAACCATGAATACTTGTTGAAAATAAACACATAACAGTTTTGTGTAGTGTTCCATTGATAATAGTGAATATTATGGCTTGGTAGTTCTGATAAATTGATATCAAGACTCTAAATTTCCTGCATTAATAAGATTTGGATTAAAGACTAGCCAAGAAGAGCCTTTATGTTAAAGGAAGAAAATGAAATGTTTGCGCAAGTTATTTCGTTCCCAGTATGAAATCTCATAACTGCTGTTGCAAAGTAAAGCTAAATCTTTGTTCTGCTTATGTGAGTGGCTAAAGTTTTCTAATTTTTGTCTTCAGTATTTTCATAATCTTCTGAATATCCTAGCTTTAATCACAAGGCAGTTCTTTATCAGGATAACACAAGCACAATATGGCAAGACCTATTTTTTTCTCGTTTCATTTATGTTTATTAAAAAGTGCCTTTCCCAAAGGATCATGGTTGCTTCAGAAATTATGTTAAAAACATATTGTACCAATAGAGAGAAAAATCTTCCAACACAGTAACTTTGCCTTCTCAACCTCCGATTCATCTCAGGCCAGAACAATATGGTCACTCATAATGATATGCAAAGTACCTCTTAAAATATGTATATCTTTCAGTTTGTATTACATGTTTTTGGTTGCTGTAAATGAGCCAAACCTTTACATATTTACATGTCAGGAAACGCAGCAAAACACTCTGATTGCTTTGGCCACAGCCGAAGAATATGGTTAGCACTTAGATACCATTGTGGTGAGCGCTGCTAGAGAGGAAAATGCTGAGAGAGAGGAAGAGAGATGGAATTCTCCTTAAAACAAGCTGTCCAACTCATTCTTGCATTTTATTAACAAGGAAACTGGAACTGCATTGCTGCTTCCACAGTCAAAGATGAATCAAATATTTCAACGTTTCCTCCTAAATCAACATTTTGACCAGTCCTAGAATTATAGATTATATTTCATCTTGAGCTACATAACTCCTTCTCATGCATGACATCCCAAATGATTACAAAGCTGGGTTTTGGCTGGAAGGGAGCCATTTGAGCTAGATCCAGTAGCAAGTGCTAAGCTTTGACACATTACCCTTGAAGAGAATATTTTAAACAAAATTAAAACTTGTCTGCCAGAATTGAACATGTTATAGTATTCAGCAGTTAATTACCAGGGGCATCTCAGAAGTGCAGGCTTATCTCTGTTCCAGTCCATTCATTTTAAACTGTTGACTGTAGTTTCTATAGTTTGTGCTAAATCCTGGAGGTTTCCAGAAAGAATAAGAACTTCACACAAATTGCATGCCTAAAAGTCTCCAATTTTATCAAAAAACAGTGTCTTTATTATTAGAGTCTTTAATGTAATTTCATATCCAGGCAAAGAATAGACAAGGTCTGGTGATATCCACTTGTCTTATCCTTATGTTGTAAACTTTGAGGCAGTTTGTACCAGAGGCATAGCCGCAGGTGAACATGAGTGCACCATGGTCCACCCACTTGGCACCCATCCACACCCATCCAGCCCCTCACCAATCTCCTAGTGCCACAGTGCTTGTCCTGCTCTGCCAGCTTGCTCCATGCTCCAGCCAGGAGTGCTTGCCCCACTCCACTAGCATATCCTGTATTCCAGCTGGGGAGTGGGGTTCAGGGGCTTACCCCACTCCACTGGACTGGAATGCCAGGCCAGTAGGTGGAAAAGGGTAAGACCCTGCATGTGGATTCTGTTCTCCAGGTGTGTCCCTGTGGCCTAGGGTCCCCTGGCCAGCATGTCCATTCCCATCCCAAGGATGGTTGGGGGGCAGGTGGCCCCCTCATCCAGCCCTCATCATGGCCCACCCAACCAAGCGTCCCAATCTGGCAACACCACTGGCTTGTACAGAGCGTAGAACAATGTGGTCCTAGCTCATGATTGTGGCTTCTAGACACTGTCATGATAATAACAAGGCTCCAGGTAGCCACTAGTGTTTTCAGAACCATGTCACCTAGCTCTGCTAAAGCTGAATCTACATAATAGAGTGCTTAAATGGCTGGTGCGCTCCACTATGCTGCTACTCATTCTTCTGTGATGAACTTGTACATCTATATTATTATAGATATAGTCATGTCAAGAAGCCACTTCAAGACAAAACTGGAATTCCAATTAAAACATTATGATTAAACAGTATAAGTACTAATACTGAAAATTAGAAGGACTTATTCATAAGATAGCATTAATATATATATGTGTATATAGTGACAAAGCTCTTCCTCTGTCTACCTCAGAGGTTCACAGCAGCCCTCAGCTTAGATAGTAATAGAGAGGTAGCCATGTTAGTCTGATCTTGCTAAAACAAAAGGAAAAACTATGTAGCACTTTAATGACTAACAAGATGGTTTAATAGGTGATGAGCTTTCGTGGGCCACGTAAATAGGTGATGAGCTTTCGTGAGCACTTTCGTAAGTGCTACATAGTTTTTCCTTTCGTTTCAGTTTAGACATTTTCTCTAGGGCACAAACTTATCATTTGATTGAAGTACCCTCATCATTGGGCAGCACAGGTAAAAGAAAAGAGACCAAACTCCATAGTCTCTGTTGCCCCTCCAAATGATTTGAGATAGGATAGTCCCCTTTACTATAATTAGTCCTTTTCCAGTGTTGAATACGTAGTTTAGGATGGGGGAAACCTGGGCTTGCCTTCTATTCCAGTTTGCAGCCCAGGGACCCTGTAATAGCAGCTGCCTTCAATGTCTCCAGAATCACTAGTGTGACAGCTATAATTTCCTGGGCCACTTCCTCATGACACTTCCCAGCACCTTTCTTATGCAGGCTCTTTCTCCTACTACTTGCTTGCAAGTGTTCCCCCAAACCTTCCACAGCACTTTCTCTTCCCAGCTCCTTACATGTCGTGAGCTAACAGAAGGGGAGCTCCTTTAAACCAGTCTCATCTGGTTCTTCATTGTCTCCGATGGTCCAGATTAGCCTGCCTCACTTGATTCTGGAAACATCCTAATTAACTCCATGCCTCATAACTGATTCTAGAAAGTTCCTGATTGACTGCAGGTATCTCAGTTGGCTTGTCTATCTTAATTGATTATCTCAGTTGGCCTGTCTGCCTTAATTGATTATGGAACATCCCTTGCTGTTCTGGATTAGCTCTTTTTACTTTACCTAGGGAAAGGAGATTTAGTTAATCTGGGGCTAATATACTCTCCAGTAGCCATCTATCTTGACCCTGTCACAATACACACTCAGACATATACACATGCACGATCTTGATTCTGAATTAAGGAGAAAATATTTTTACACAGAATGAAGGGGCTGAGCCAAAATCCATTGAAGTTCATTTCATTTCATTCTCCTCAATGGGCTTTATATCAGCTTCTTATGCAGGAAAATTGAACTTATGGAATTTGTTGAGGTATAAGACACCAAGATTCTACATTCACAGCTCATTTTCTAACTCAGGCTTGTTACCAGCATGAAGTGGTAGAAGCAGGCCTCTGTGGAGATTGCTGTTAACTGGTCAAGATATTGATGGAGCCACAAAGTCCATCAGCCACCACAGTGCTCCAACAGTATATTATCATGCTCAGATAACTACTAGACAACTTGCACTAAATGTTGTCCTGATTTGGAATATTGGTTACATGTATACAAACTACCAACCTATTCCTTATTCAAAATTAAGAACTAATGTGAAATTATGTTGAGTGTGCTTGTATTTACCATGTTACAGATCTTGACTGTTTCTAATTATCTAAATAAATGGTTTCCCTTCTATGATCCCACACAGAAATGTTCAGACACGCCACCTTAGCTCTTTACATTTTGAGCAGTATTCTTCAGAAGTGTCTAGGGGTTTTGGTTAATGTCTCGTGCGAGTCTTTCCATTGACTTCAATGGACTTTGGATCAGTCACTTGACGAGTGAGAGGAATGAGAAGGAATGTCTAACTGTTAGAATAATATGCTAGCCTGGAATGTGTGGGACCTGTATTCAGGTGCTTGCTCCAAAATGAATGTGGTGTGTGATCCTGAGCACCTTAGATTTTCTGTACCTAGGTTCTATGAAAGGTACCTCCCTACCTCACAGGAGCATTGTGTGAATAAATACAAAATAAAAAGTGTGAGTAGCTCTGTTATGGTAATGAGGACTTCATGGGTATCAAAGGTAGAAACAAAACTTGGTAAGTAATTGAGAAGCTGTTCTTGGAATAAGTGACAATGTCACATAGCGCAATAAAGAGAGCCTAAAAAGCAGGAAGAGGCCAGTTATGTAATGGGGGAAGAAATATAGGCAGAAGCATAGTTATGACGTACTTTAATGCTTTTAAAATGAGAAGGTAATTTTGATATACATTTCTAGCAGAACCTTACTGCTTGTGACCCTTAGTCTGATTGCTCTACTTTCCCGAGTCATCTCTGCAACCATGGCAGCCGCTACTTAAAATCAGAAGAAATCTGTCCTCATGTGCCTCATGTCTGACATAAAGACATGAAAGTGAGCAAAAGAGCAGATCACATAAGTGAACATAATGAATTTAAATAGGTGTATTTTCAAACCTTTGTGCAAGGTTCAATCCATCAAATTTCAACTCTCATCAAAGTCAATGGGATTCACTCCACTTAAAACTTCACATCATACTTTGAAAAGGTCTTCCCCTCAGGGAACATGTCAAAAAAATTTAAAAGAGTTTAAAGCAACACCTGATTTTTAATTTACCTTTCAGCTGCTATTTTCCCTGGAGTCCTCGAACCAGGCTTCATACTCTGAAACAGCTTACGTTAGAAACAGATTTTCAGAATCTGATTTGTCCTAGTCAGGCCTAGATCATAAAGGTTAAATTTTGAGTACTTCAATATAAAATGTGTGTTTTCAATAGTATTTGTGTATTTTTCCTTTCCTGGAGTGAGTGCTTCATGAGAGCCAAAGGCTATTAGATGACAGCTGAGCTGCCATTTATTGATCACCTTTAATTACTGGACTGTCCTGGAGAGCCACCTGTGTAGATGTTTGTATTGTAGACACTGGACATATTAGAAACAGCTTCACATCAAAGATAATGAAGATCCCTATGAAACAGGTGGAGTGTATCTGTGGAAAATGAGGAGTTGACAATGTATAAGAGTGATCACACATTGGCTAAGATCAAAGGGTTGTCTAAATGATAATGAAAAACTGAATCATCAAAGCTTTGTTTAATCTTTATGCTTGTTAAATATCAGCTAATTTTCCTCTAGCAGAAAAAAAGATTCCTTGATTTTCCGTGGGTGGGAGCAGAATGATAAGAAGACAGAGCCCTTATTTTAGTGCAGGGTCTACGATGTCCAGTAACATTTTATTAGGCATCAAACAGTTCCTAAAATCTTACATTGAAAATGGAAAAGATCCTACTGTAGTAAATCTTCTTGTTAAAGTGCATAATAATGGTCTAGTTGCCTAATTTAGATACTCATATTGAAATATTGGGGGGGGGGGGAGGGTTCACCTGAGCAACACTATCATAGTGAAGCAACTGGAAAGTCCATATTCTCAGCAGATGGCATAAAATTTCCAAACCCATACAAATCAAAGAAAAATGCTTGCTCTTTTCTTAAATTAAATAATGTTCATAACATCTGAACATAAATCTTGGCAGATTTAGTTACCTGCTTCTTTTTCAGCCTTCCCTCTCCTTAACATTATTAAGCCTGACATAATTCCCCACCCAGTTTGGGTTGCGCAACCTCATTTCATTATGCTGGTTTTTTTCCAATGTATTCCATACTCTTATCTGTGTTTAGCACTGCAGATGTTTAATAGCATGTCAGAATAAAATACATAATAATGAAGTATGGCACTGTTCAAACATCAGAAATTTAATTATATATAATATACAAGTTCAGAAGTTATGGGAAATTAAAGGAACATAATGATGCAAGATAACATTATTCTTAAAGAAGCTAACCTTTCTTTTCTATGTTATTTGAATGCTCTTGCCTTGGCCACTCTTACAGTTTTCAGGTTAAATTTAACAGACTTCTGTTATCCTCTGCTATAAAGATCTCCTAGCAAGCTTCCAACATAGAATCATAGAACCATAAAGCTGGAAAAGACCTCAGAAGGTCATCAAGTCCAGCCCCCTGCTCTAGGCAGGACCAATCCCAACTAAATCAACCCAGCCAGGGCTTTGTCAAGCCGAGACATAAACACCGCTAGGGATGGAGACTCCACTACTTCCCAAGGTAACCCATTCCAGTGCTTCACCACTCTCCTAGTGAAATAGTTTTTCCTAATATCCAACCTGGACCTCTCCCACCACAACTTGAGACCATTGCTCCTTGTTCTGCCATCTGTCACTACTGAGAACAGCCTTTCTCCAGCCTCTTTGAAACCTCCCTTCACGAAGTTGAAGGCTGCTATCACGCTTCGCTTCTGCAGACTAAACAGACCCAACTCCCTCAGCCTCTCCTCATAGGTCATATGTTCCAGCCCCCTAATCATTTTGGTTTCCCTCCACTGGACCCTCTTCAATACATCCTTTTTGTAGTGGTAGTGGGGGGGGGGGTTTCAGAACTGGACATAATACTCCAGATGTGGCCTCCCCAGAGCCAAATAAAGGGGAATAATGACATCTCTGGATCTGCTGGCAATGCTCCTCTTAATCCAACCTAATATGCCATTAGCCTTCTTGGCTACAAGGGCACACTGTTGACTCATATCCAGCTTCTCATCCACTGTAACCTCCAGGTCCTTTTCTGCAGAACTACTACTTAGCTGGTTGGTCCCCAACCTGTAATGATTCTTGGGATTCTTCCGTCCCAAGTGCAGGACTCTGCACTGGTCCTTGTTGAACCTCATCAGATTTCTTTTGGCCCAATCCTCCAATTTGTTTAAGTCACTCTGGACCCTATCTCTGCCCTCAAGCGTATTTGCCTCTCCCCCTAGCTTAGTGTCATATGCAAACTTGCTGAGGGTGCAATCCATCCCCTCATCCAGGTCATTAATAAAGATATTGAACAAAACCGGTCCTAGAACCGAACCTTGGGGCACTCTACTAGAAACTGACCGCCATCCTGACATTGAGCCACAGATCAATACCCTCTGGGCCAAGCCTTCTAGCCAGCTTTCTGTCCATCTTACCAACCATTTATCCAATCCACATTCCCTTAACTTGCTGGCAAGAATATTGTGGGAGA
>CM057848.1:33209580-33219699 GCA_030068395.1 Apalone spinifera
TTTCAAGAAAGATGTGGAGAAATTGGAGAAGGTCCAGAGAAGAGCAATGAGAATAATTAAAGGTCTAGAGAACATGACCTCTGATGGAAGACTGAAAGAATTAGGCTTTTTTAGTTTGGGAAGGAGAAGACTGAGAGGGGACATGATAGCAGTCTTCAGGTATCTAAAAGGGTGTCACAAGAAAGAGGGAGAAAAAAAGTTCTCCTTGGCCTCTGAGGACAGGACAAGAAGCAATGGGCTTAAACTGCAGCAAGGGAAGTTTAGGCTGGGACATTAGAAAAACCTTCCTATCAGGGTGTACACACTGGAATAAATTGCTAGGGAGGTTGTGGAATCTCCACCTCTGGAGATATTTAAGAGAAGGTTAGATAGACATCTATCAGGGATGGTCTAGATGGTACTGGGTCCTGCTGTGAAGGCAGAGGATTGAACTCGGTGACCTCTCAAGGTCCTTTCCAGCTCCAGTGTTCTATGGTTCTATGTCTTAAAGGAAGAATCACCCTAGCCTATTTATTCTCAGTAATTATTCCCACTTGATATGAACTCATTTCTAATAAGTAATCCCATAAATAAGGGGACCATAATGTGGAAAAAGGAGACCATGATAATATTGACAGCTTAGATACAGGTTCTTTATGTATTTATTTATTTAGTCTCTGGCTAGTATTTAATTTTCAGATTAGTTTTGCAGATTTCATTTGGAGGCTGTTTCATTCCCATGTCCGTGATATCTCTGGGAATCACTTTAGTCTCATAACCTAATTGCCAGCCCTTGTGATATTTGTCTCCTGCCATAGCACAGTGTTAGAAATACAGTAATAAGGGCTTTTTCTCTGTGACAGAAGGTTCTCTGCCTCTTTGGAAGTGTTTTAGTTAGTTATACATGTGTTAGATATAGATATTTCTTTTTTGAAACTCAGCTATGATGAAGGAGTTGCTGAGCCTGGTGAATAGTGTTTGCATTTTATGGAGCTTCATTCTGCTCTCTGAGGACTCTCAAGAATGTTGTTTCCAACATTGCAATGAATTTAAATACAAAAATGTAACAAGAAATTCATAGATCCACTGGAGAATGAGAAGGGACTCTTATGGCTTATGTGTAAGAAAGAGTCATTTCATCTTCAACAAACAGTTTATATGAGAACTGAAGGATATTTTTACTCCCCCCCCATCCGTCTAAAGATGTTGTGCTAAACTGTACTCTCACGCATACTGATATAAATCCAAAGTAAATCCACTAAAATAAGTGAGTTATTCAGGATGCACCCCCCATGTAGCTGAGAGTTGTATCTGCCCTTTTTTTTTCAAAAGCAGCTTTTATTTAGTTCTGCATAGTGAGGACAGCATACATAACACAGCAAGACAGGAATAAACTGTAAGTCAAAGGAACTGAGTACAAGTATATATACAAAGCACAACAATGGCTTGTTACAAATTCCAACAAACAAAACCTAAGATCTCATCTTTTTGTTTGTTTTCATACAAAGAAGAGTAAACTTTGGGAAGGTTTTGCAAAAACGTCCTTGACTTACAGAATAATGTGTCTCGGTCTCCAAAAGAGGATCAATTAAATAGTTCTATTTTACAAGGGCAATTCATTTCACCTCACAGAAAGCCCAAGAAGTAGGGCTTTAAGTGCACAACAAGGAGTAGGGATTTTGTGGCATACATCTAATTCCCCAAATTGCCTGCTTCTGCAGCTCCAGCCTTTGGGAATGCAGCTCCTCCACTACATTTTCTTTAGGTATTAGAACAACTGTTTCCATATCATCATAGACTCTGTAGCCCTTCCATGAGTCCTCCTCTGTCACTCATCGTAGAGACAATTAATACTCTTTTGGTGGCATGCAGGCTTTCTGGTGCAATGGCTTTATTGTTTCTACAGCCCTACTGTGGGGTCCAACAAGTCACATGGTTTCCTAATGTGTTGGTTGTGCCAAAAGAATAAGCCAGGAGGGGCATGGAAGATGCATAAATAAAGATGAGCTGGCCAAAAAAACTGAATGAGGAGATGCAGGATAGGAATGTTTATTGTATTCATTTTTCAGGAAGCTAAGCTCATCTTTAAAAACTCTAGGAAATTCTGCAATAATGCAGAATCTTTTATGTGTGAGCGTATATCAGTCACAGAAACAGAGACATTTCACCTGGAAGGGAGCTTTAGAAGTTGCAATGGGGTGCAGTCACAGATGACTCCTTGGGGCTGCTTCCCAGTGTGCTGACAAAGCCACAGTACACCCCATCACAGAGCTCATATAGTCCATCCTTCTGCACTGAGTCATAAGAAAATATGCCTAAACCATACCTGACAGGTGTTTTTCTAACATGTTTATTAAAACATCTAGATATGGAGACTACACAATCTCCATTGGTAACCTATTTTGAAACTTAACTATCTTTAGAGTTAGAAAATGTTTTCCTAATATAGAAACTAAATATCCCTTGCTGCAGTATATACCAGCTAGTTCTTTCCCTATTTTAATCTTTCCTCTTAATTTGAGCTTTCTAACCTTTATCATTTTTTGTTGCTCTCGTCTGATCTCTCTTCAATTTTTTTTTTATATTTTTCCTAAAATGTATCTCTCCAAAGTGGACACAGTACTCTAGCTGTGTCATTACAAGACATGAATAGAGCAGGCCAGTTATCTCTTATATCTTACATAGGACACTTCTGCTAACAGCCTTCAGAATATTAGCTTTTTTTGTAACTGTATCACATTGTTGGCTCATAATGTGATCCACTATGCTCCCCAGATCCTTTCTGCCTTGCCAGTTACTTCCCATTTTATATATGTGCATTGGATTTTTCATTCCTAAGCGTAGTACTTTCCACTTGTCTTTATTCTTGTGGATTTCAAAACATTTTGAACCCTAATCCTATTCTCCAAAGTGTTTGCAACCTCTCTCAAGTAGTGTCTTTCTCAGATTATGTAAGCATACTCTCACCCATTTTATCCAAGTCATTAATGAAAAATATTGAATAGTACCAGATTCCTGAAGGGCCCAAAATGATATATCCTCAACATTTGACAGCAAACCAGTAACAACTATTGTTTGAAAACTGTCCTCAAGCAGTTATGCTCCCAAATTACATTAATTTGATCCAGACCATATTTCTCTAGTTTGTTTATGAGAATGTTGGGGGATCAGTGTCAAAAGCTTTACTAAAACTAAGATGAATCAAGTTTACTGTTTCCTCCCTATAAACTATGCCTGCGACCCCACCAAAGAAGGAAATTAGTTTGATTTTCTATGGTTTTTTCTTGACAAATTCATTTTGCCCATTGCTTTGTCACCCACGTATGCCTGACGTGCTTAGGAACTGATTGTTTTTATAATTTGTTCCAGGTATCAGTTAGGCTGACTGTACATAATTTCCCAATGTATTTGTTTCTTTATGTGAATGCATTTTTTACCCCATTATAGTTATTGTGAATAGCTCAGTTAATTAATCATATGTCAGAAGGGTCTTATATTTCCATTTTGTCACTATGGGCCCTCTGGACCTGGCTATTTAATTTCTTAAGACTGGCAATAATAATTCATCCAGTATCCCTACTATGCACAAATGATGCTTGGATATAAGTGCCCAATATCAAAGTGAGTACTTTGAATACACTTCTCAAATCATTGCTCAGTTTCTGGCAGCATGAAAGGATATGAAATAAACTGGCGTATGCTATCTATGGATCTAATATTTACTGTAATTTGCCAACTCAACTTGGAATAAATATTCTGATGTCCAGGGGACTCTGCTCACCATACATAGAATTGGCAGAAATCAATGGTTTTTTTTTCATAACTTTGACAGATAATGTTTCTTTTATGATTTTTTTAAATTTTTGTCATTTAAATTTTCACTATTTGGGAAATTATATAGTCAGATAATTGGAGGATCAGACTATAATTATTTAATTACATTAGACATTGAGATGAAAAAAGTTAGACTTATTACCATTAAAACACTAATTCTCAACATCACATTTCAAATATATAAAACTAAATAAGTCAAACTCCAACATCTCAAACAGCATTTTTCTTACTATGCTTCTCTGTACAGTTTGAGTATTTCTGGAAATACTTTTTTATTTGCTTGTGTGTGTATAGAGAAATCGATATTTACTGACATTTACAAAAAAAAAAATCTAATCCTTCTGATCCTAAATATATTGGGTAAATTCTGTTCAAGATACATTCATGTGCAAAGCTGGAGTCATTCATCTGAAGTCAATATAGCTTAACTGTGGAATGCCCTCTGATTCTTTTGCAAAGAGTTCTAGATAAATACAATTTTTAGCTTATTTTTCGTTAGCAGAAGAGTCCACAGAAACCTCTGTTCATTCAAACCTGATTGTTCTTCAACTTCTGAAATAGGCTACAGTCTTTATATATTTTGGGATTGTTCCCTCTTGCTAGTGCATTTTAAGGTCTTATTGTACCCTTTTTCTCCCTCTAAATCTGTTTGTCTTCCTCCTTTAATACAATATTAAAGTGATCTATTATAGATCTGGTCTTATATTTTATTGAGTCAGAGGAATAAAGTTATCTCTTAATGTGTTCCCAGCTCTGACTTTGTATGTACAGTCTCTGATGCTCAGGATGAGGTACACAATGTGATTCCTAAGCTTAGAAGAGGATCAGTGATGGGTGGAATGTTTCTTCTCACTCTTTTGGGCATATAAATCTTAAAAGTAAGGAGCAGAGACTGAAGAAAAAAGGAAACATACACTCATCTCAGAGGCTGGATACAAGAGAAGACACAGACATAAAATGCCACAAATGGTTTGCAATTATATAGCCTACTATGTTTTCACAGTCTTATGACAGCCTCTTGAAAAATAAGAAGAGATCAATGTTCCCTCCCATCCAAATGTGTGGAATACATTTTTGTATGTGCACTAAGACATGAGCTAATATGCATCAGCAGTAGAAACAAACAAATCTAACTCTGGACACTCTGCTAACCATCTGGAAGGTATGTGAATCTCTCCTGAGTGGCTGCACAAGCGCAGAGCAAATAGGGCTCATCTACACAGCTACTTCAAAATAGGGCTTGTGTAGATAGGGCAGCTGGAATTATTTCAAAATAAGTGGCCTCCAGGGCTTCCCACAGGTGTCCTGCTGGCCACTCGGTTCACACTCATTGGAACTCTATAGTTCCCCTCGCCACAGGGGAAAAGGCTTGTGGCACAACACAGGCCCTGTGTCACATAGCAGCAGACATCACAGCTGTCCCTGCTGCCTGGGAGACCCCTGTGCTCCGTCCAAGCCTTCCATGGCTGCAGCCGAGCAGGCAGCCAGCTTCCAGGACCCTAACCAGGGCTTAAAGAGACATACACCTTCCTGGTCATGTGTGAGGATCCTGGACCTCACTGAGATCTGGGGAGAGGAGGCAAACCTCCAGGATCTCCACACCAGGAACAAGAATGTGGATGTCTATGGCCTGATGGCTGAGAGCCTAGGCTACAAGGGCCACATGCACACCCAGGAGCAGGTGAGAAGATCAAGGAGCTCAGGCAGACCTATGGCAAGGCTAGGGAGCACAGCTCCCACTCCGGGGCGGCACTGCAGACCTGCCCTTATTATGACCAGCTTCACTACATCCTTGAGGGAGAGAGGGGATGGGAGGGTCAGTCCCTTCCCCCACCTCCTGTTGTGAATTTGGGCTGGAGATTCCAGTCGTTGCCCTCCCAAGGGTAGAGCCAGTGAGGAGGAGGAGCAGGAGGAGGAGCTGGATGTCGTCATCATCATCTCAATGCCTGCCAGGTCATGCTTGTCCTGGAGCCGGTACCTCCTTCCCAGGATGTTTCCCAGACTTCGTCTGAAGCTGGGGAATGTCCATCAGGTGAGTGCCATGACTTTGCTTGGAAGTGGCAGGCAGCAAGGGGCTGCTGCACGCTCCTTGCTTGGCTTTCTCGGCCTGGGGATCATGCAGCAGCCTGTGCACATGGAGCACCAGTCCAGGATGCACGGCCCCAGGAGGCTGCAACAGGAGAGCCTTGTGCTCTTGCTCACAGGGTGTCTGAAGAGGCCTGCTTTACTCCCAACACTGGGTGATACTCCCAACACTGGGGTGGGACACCCTCCCACCACAAACCACCACTATAAAGAGTCTGGGGACATGAAGACACACACACACACACTGCACGGTCAGGTTGAGGACACCGAGCCCCTGCCAGGGGAGCCTGCTGGGAGGGGAAGGAAGTGGAGGGGAATCTCTCCAACAAACAGTGTCTGCTGTTCACACACACCTCCCCCCAACACCCTGCTCTCCTCTCCTCCACTGGGTAGGGATACAAGTCCTCTCTCTGTGTGGGATGCTACCACTGCTGGACCTAATATGTGCATGACATGGAGGGAAGTCCAGCTGCTCTGTTGCCTCCCATACCTGCTTGTCCCCAAGGGCCTTCTGTCTAGGCCTCAGATGGCCTTGATGGAAGAACATCCCCTTCATCTGACCCCTTCCGGTGCCAGCTCAGACATAAGGGCTGGTCTCATGCACAGTGTCTCCTGGGATGATTTCCCTTCTCTTTGTTTTCCACAACTATATCACCTACAAGTGGGGCATGAGCCACATCTCCTGCACCATCCTCCCAACGCCATGTGACCTGCAGGCAAAGGCAAGCCCAGGAAGACCTACAGCAGGAGCACATCGCCTTCCTGCATGCCCTGCAGCACTCTCTGGAACAGCAGTACTGCAGACTGGAGACAGACCCAGAACTATGCTGAAACACCTGGAAGGAGCTTCTGCAGCAGGGCCGGAGCAAATACACAGCTTTTACCCTCTCCCTCAACCACCTGATGACCACTCTGGTTCCTGCCCCACTGCCTTCTCCTCCTAGCTCCCATCTCCAGTGTCCACTGAGGGCCCTGCACAAGAGGTGGTAGGACCACCTGAGGCAGGCACCAGTTGCAGCCCCATCCCTGATCCTCTCCTCCCTCCTCCTTCTTCCACTTTTACCTCCCTTCCCCTCCCCCTCCCAGGTTCTTTCCCAGTCCCTCCCCAGTAACATTTACCCCAATTAAACAAAACCACTTTATTCTTTCAAAAACAGAAAGTGTGGTTTATTGTGTATGCAGGGGAGGGGGAGGGGGAAAGTAGGGCAGGGGAAGCGAGGGGTGGGGGAGGAAAGATAAAGGGGGGCACTGCAAAGACCCCTTGTGTGGAGGCTCAGGGGAGAATGCCTCACAGCTGGCTCCAGCTAAAACTCTCCCTCAGGGCCTCCAGGATACCCTGATGGGCCTGCCCCATGGCACACATATACAGCTGTTCAAAGGCCCTGATGAGCTGCTTGGCCTCTGCCCCCCACCATGGCAGGAACATCTCCCTTTTATATTGACAAAGGTTGTGAAGGACACAGCACACAGCCACCACTTCGGTGACTAGAATGTCCCCCAAGTCCAGCCAGCTGAGGAGGCAACAGAACCTCCCTTTCAGATGATTAAAGGCACCTTCCACAGCAATGCGAGCCTGCTGAGCCTGCCATTGAAGTGTTCCTTGCTTTGGTCAAGATGTCCAATTTAGGGATTCATTAGCCAGGGGAGCAGAGGGTACGCTGCGTCCCCTACAATGCACATTGGTACGTCCACATCCCCGACCCTACTGGTGTGGTTGGGGAGGAAAGTGCAAGAATGCAGCTTCTGGAACAGGTTGGACTTCCTGAAGATGCATTGATGTCTGCGAACTGGCCACATTGGTCCACAAGGTCCTGAAGGACCATGGAAAAGTACCCCATGCGATTAATGTATTCAGAAGCCCAATGGTCAGGGGCCCTGATGGGGATATTGGTGCCATCATTAGCTCTTCCCCCATAGTTGGGGAAGCCCATGGCAGCAAAGCCTGCAATGATGGGGTCCACATTGCCCAGGTTGATGATCATGCACAGACAACAGTGTTGACCACCTCCTTCACCACCCATAGAAGGAGACACACAGAGAATCCCAGGGTTGTTAGAGCCTTTGGGGGGTTCTTGAGCCCAATCACCCCCCAATTGCTCCCACACACCAGGAGCAATCCCAACTTACTCCATCCTCCTGCAGGGTTTTGAGAAGGCGGGACTGAAAAACCTCCTGGGAAAAGGATTTGCACCCCTTGCCCCCCTTGCCCAGGGTACTCCATTGCAGCAATTCACCATACCCAGTTCACAATAGTACGAGAGAGCCTTACCTGCATGAGCACAGCCACAATGGTACCCCATGCCGAACTGGTTCTCAATGGATAGGTAGCTGTCCAGCATGATGAGCTTCCAGATGGCAGTGGCTACCTTTTTCTGGAGGAGGAAGGAGGATCGCATGTGGATGTCCCATTGTGTGAGGGCAGGTGTAAGCCACTCAGACAACTTCATGAAGGTATCTTTCCGCATGTGGAAATTCTGGAGCCACTGCTGGTTGTCCCACCACTCCATGATGATCCGGTCCCACCACTCGGAACTGGTGTCTGATCGCTAGCAGTGGGGGTGCACGGTGTGCAGGGGAGGGCAGGTGGAGTCATGCTGCATGAGCAGCATATAGAGAGAGGAGAGGAGGTGCCCCACAATGAGCTGGAGGTCCTCTTCCTACAGGGACACAAGGGCAGCCTGTGGAAACTGCAACAGGAGGTCCAGCATGAGATGTAAGAACTGGTGACTGTTCAGAAGCAGATCCAACTGCATGGCAGGAGTGCTGTAATGTCCACAAGGGCAACCACAGCAGGCAGAGAAAAGGCTTTGTTGTCCCTCAAGCAGGTATGCAAAGGAGAGGAGCCTGAGACAGGACTGTACATGGTGGTACCTTTAACCATGAGCCTCAGATAGCCTCAGGCAGCAGCTATGGGAAGTGACTGCTGTCCTGATGCCCTGCTTGAAGTTTTTTAGGTGGCCTTACATGCGATTCAACACCCAATGAGTGTGAACACTCTATTTCAAAATAGCTCAGAGCTATTTTGATGGGTATATTCTGTGTAGATGCTCTATTTTGAAATAAGCTATTTCAAAATAGCTTATTCCGAAATAAGCATGGAGTGTAGACATATTCATAGAGATCATTGTAAGATATTCTTCTGTGTTTTCACCTAAACTTTTTTTAAAAAAATAAGTAAACATTTCAAAAATTATTGATCAGCTCTTCAGCTTCCTCAAAACTTGAAATGACACATTTCATGGAAAATACTGAAACATTTTAATAAATGTGGACTGTTTTGTCTAAATTAATTTTAATTAAAATTTTTGTAAACATTTTGAAGTTTTCTGATCTGTTCTCTTTATTAGTAGGTTGCAACTTTGGCTCAGATCAGAGAACCAGAAACTTTTGAGATAAAAAATGCCATCACTTGTAATGATTATGGTGGCAATGCATGCGACATGCACCATAGAACACTTGCAAAACATATTGTTGCATTCTGCATCAGCTTCATTTCTGAATGGGATCAAGTTGCAGACCTGAGTAACTGATATTACAGTAATCTAATAAGGAAGTGAAAAAAACTAGGGATTATGGTAGTGGAAGTCTACATTTGAAACAAATGGTTGCTATCTTCTTGCCAGATATGCCTGAAGCCTGCAATTTTGGCCACTTCTGCTGCTTGATAACAATAACTAGAGAGACGTAACAAGACTTTTCAAAGTGTAAGTCATCTTACTTGAAATATTATTTACTAAATCTTCATATTGCTTCCCTCCATTTTACCTGGATTAAGTCCTAGGAAGTCAGCCTCTATCCTTGCCCTCGACCCAGTGAGACACAGCATATTGCCCTCAGCTGCACCATGTGAATCAGATGAAATGAAGACACACAGGCTGGTTGTCAACAGCTGAATAAAGGCACCGTAGTCTATACTTCTTCACCAATCCTCCACCAAATTCACAAATAAGTTTGGGTTGAACAAAACTGAATTTTTCAACGAGTAAACTGTTTTCCTGAAGGAAAAGGGGAGAAAAGGAGGAGGTCAGGGGAGAAAAGGAGGAGGAGTTGCACTATATGTACGGGAGCACTATGATTGCTCTGAACTCCAGTATAAAGAAGGAGAAAAACCTGTCGAGAGTCTATGGGTTAAGTTTAAAGGAGCAAACAGCAGCAGTGATGTTGAGTTTGGTGTCTGCTATAGGCCACCGAATCAGGTGGATGAGGTAGATGAGGCTTTCT
>CM057848.1:33219799-33233609 GCA_030068395.1 Apalone spinifera
GATGACCTTCTGAGGTCTCTTCCAGCTCTATGATTCTATGATTCTAAGGAATTCACCCAGTTTAAACAAGACAAAACGAACTCGAATCCCATAAAAACAGTGTCCTAAGGGTGCAGGAGCAAATTCATTTGTAAACATCTGAGTCCTTTCATAGCTAAATCATAAAAAGGAAAAAAAAGTATCTCCTTCACTGTAGACACCAACATCCAGCTTGCTAAGGAATACTGTAAAGCTTGAAATCAAACTAGTTTTCTATGTACATCTATTAAAAGAGGAAGGCTGGTTCACTAGTTAGGGGACAAACCTGGAACTTACAAAATCTTAGTTCAATTACCTGCCCCATCACAAGCTTTTTCTATGAGGTTTGGCAAGTCCTTTTACTTCCTTGTGCCTTGGTTTCCCATCTATACATTGGAAATAGTGGTGATCCCTATGTCATAGTCCGGTTGTGAAAATCAATACATTAAAGATTGTGAGATGCTCTGGTGCTTGAACATATTTGTACCAGAGAGAGCGAGAAAAAGGATTGGATTTCAGTGCAGTGAAGTATACATTTTTCTCAGAGACTTAGGCATTTGATTGCCATAAAGCTTCTAATCCGTC
The DNA here is from genome assembly GCA_030068395.1 of Apalone spinifera. NCBI lineage: Eukaryota > Metazoa > Chordata > Testudines > Trionychidae > Apalone > Apalone spinifera. Next base: position 33,220,403 of record CM057848.1, read on the forward strand.
GTCAGTCTTGTATACATGCCATAAAAAGACAAATATTCGCTTAACTGCAAATGATAGCTTCTCTCACACAGTTCATTATTGAAGAAGTCCTCTTGGCTGATATCTTGTTTCTATTTCCATGTTGTTTCCATCCTGTAGCTGAAAAAGCCTGGTTCCATATACAACTCACCTACTGAAACAACACTCACAATTTTCTATTAACTTTTTCCCAGATAATGGAGTGGCGTGGATTGCCAAATTTCATGAAGCATCAATCTTTATTAAGGGGGAAAAGGATCTTAAAAAAATTGCTTATGTATCATTGGAAACAAAAAAGGCCACATTCAAAGAACGCTTAAGGTGGCTAGAGGAAAAAAATGAATGAAAGGAAATGTTAGTAAAGGCTGAAAAGTACCATATGTCCTCCAAAGCGTAGGCACAATGGGGAACCACCTTAATGGCTTTCTTAATGCAGCCTGTTGTGACTAGGTATTGAAAGACATATGGTGCATTTCACCCTAAACTGTGCATTTTCTGAAACATCTGCAATGCTCTTTTTAATGTTTTTGTGTATAATTATATAGTTTAAATTTTTAAAGCACTTTGTCCTTGAGTTATTAGAGGGCACTTATATTTTGCAATGGCATACTATGGCTAACCATCAACACTTCCCTCATGCATACTTTGACCTTCTGTTTGTTTTTGGTATTTACTATTTACTCTGCATACATTGGCGAGTAAAACAATATAAATATTACTATAGGGCCTTGATGTTGCATGTTCTTACAGGAAATACTATTCTTCTGTGCTCCAGTACAAATGTCAGTAGAAGTGGTGCTTGGGTGGGTGTGAGCTTAAGCAATGGTGTTAGTACTCTGAAGATATTGATAGTATATTTCAAGCATGTTGTGTACCCACTATTAAGCATCAGTATAAAATAATGAGACAATCCATGACTAAACTGTGGATATCTATGAATAGACTTGAGTACCATTTCAGCTAAGAATGTTTTTCACAGGCCTCTTTCCAACTATTAGATCAGACCAATGTGTATGTAAAAGTGAGGGGTGAATGGGGGATGCATAGGGAAGGATGACAATTTGCTACTGGTCAGCACCTAAAAAGGTACTCTCTCCTTACATCTAACAGCTTGGAGAGCACAGAGAAGAAATTGTGTCTCTCTCATCAGAATTTCTTCCCAGGACCCCCCCATAGGGTGCATAGCTACATGTCACCCCTTATATCCATTCAAAGCATAACTGACTTTTAATTTTACCAACTCGTAAATGCTAAATTCAGATTTTTGTGATTAGTTTTTGGCACTGTGGGATCCAGCCTATAAGAATTGCTATAAATGTACTTAGCAAAACAATATCAAGTGATAAAACTTACATTATGTACAAAGTGCTTAAATAATAGGCTTTGGCTCCGAAGTATGTCACAAAATAATTTTAGCTTATGTTGCATTATTACTTTTCTCATGTTATTTAAAGGTACATCCATATTTATATCAATACATCTGATTTCAGGCCTAAACCTTTTTCCAAATTATTTTGCAGGGTTTTAAAGAAAGCTAATTCTCTCTTTTACTTTGGTTAAAGTAATGTCTATGGATGTACTAATATCTAACTGTCCTTTAGGAGAAATGCTGTTTGACAAAAACTTAGACTGAATAAAAAAGTTATAGATGGTTGTTCCCTTTTTATTGTTGCTGTATTTTCCTTTCAGCTTATCACTTACTTTATTTAAAGGGTGTTTCACCAGTCTTCCCCAATCTCCTCACTGCCTTGAACACATTTGCAAAATAATCCACTGGATATTAAGATATATTTTGAAAATGTGTTCATGTAACTATCACCTTTAAGCAATCAAAAATCATGACACTAGTTCAGAAGTAAAAAAGATTTTATTTCAATAAATGGTGTCTGAAACTTCTGTGTGTGTTTGGGTGACATCTTCAACCCTATAAAGATTAGAAAGATTATTGTTATTGTTGATGTTGTTGTTGATATAGTCATAAAATAAAGTGTCTCCCCTTTTTTTTATAAGAGCAACTTCCATTTCTCTGGTTGCATAACCAGTATTGCCAGCTATTTGTATGTTACCACAAATATTTCATATACCAGGTGCTAGGTAATCAAAATAAGAAAACTGCACTTATAAAACTAAACAGACCCTTTATTGAGAAAACTATTGAAAAACATGCCATAGCTACATGTAGTATTGGAGTCCTGTGTGCATAGTTTGGCTTCCTGGGCTTCTCCTATCTTTTCCAATCTGCAATCTGTGCTCCTCGCTCTACATTCCATAGATGTTGCTCCAGCAATTACTTATCAGTACATATTTTTCTTCTAAAAGCTTAGGCTGCTGCAATCACCTGAGTACATCTGAATTCCATCTTTCATTCTTAAGGGAATCTAATGGGCTCCTTTTCCCCCCCCTTACATGGGTCGCAGGTAGTTGTGATTTGAGAGACAAATGTGGGGGAATTGGAAATGAAACAAAGTGTTTTCTTTTTCAGTGGGTGCTGCTGCCTATCACAGCTCTCTGAGAATCAGAGACTGTGGTCCAAGGACTCTGACTCCATTATTGGATTTTTAGGTAATGTGGTTTTGCCTCATTCCTTCAGATACCCTTGATGCTACATTTCGTTTCTAGCTCTCAGAGCTATGGAGAAAAGCTTGTGGATAGACTTCCAGTTCATCCCAAAGGTTTAAGAAGCACAAGGCTAAAAATAGAAGCCAGAATGTATAATTTTTTAATAAAAATAATGATGTTAATGATCTTTCATGATTTGGAGGTCTGCCTCATGATTCTGGAACAGCTGAAGTTGACAATACTGAATAATTGATAGATCAATTAACAAAAATAAAAACAGTAAACACATATTCAAAAACCTTCAGAATTACTACTTAATGTAAATAAATTAAGACCATTTCTAGATATTTATCTATTCGAGACTCCTCACAAGTTGTCCAGCACCCCTCTCCAGGTAGCTCATGTATGTGGGTGCAATGGGTCTCTCTCTTTTACTCCGTTGCAAAGTCCCACTCATTTAGGCTAAGTCTACACTACAGAGTTTTTGTGCAAAACCAGCCATATCTCCGCAAAAACTCACGGAGCATCCACACCTCAAGTGTGTTTTTGTGCAAGTAAAATGAAAGAACAGAGGGTTTTTTCTGGTGTAGGTATTCCTCCTTCTATGAGGAATACTCCGTTTTGCACAAGAGTTCTTGCACAAAAAGGTATGTGTGGACAGGGAACAGGGAGGTTTTGCAGAGTTTCCTTTTGAGAGAGCATCCATGCAGTCTAGATGCTCTCTTGCACAAAAACTCATCATTTTTCGATGAGCTTTTGCAGTGTGGACGTGCTCTTGCACAAGAAGTTTTTGCTGAAGATCTCTTCTGCAAAAAGCTTCTTGCTCAAGAAGCCTGTACTATAGACATAGCCTGAGTTAGGGCTTGATCTTCTGAAGTACTGGGGCTGCGGTCATGCTCTCGCACAAATGTGCTTTAAGATAGGTCCTGGAAAACATGCTTATGAATGAGTTTGACTAATTGTCACTGTATCTCTCTGGATGTAATTGTTGCCTGAATTTTATGTTTGTCTTGCCAAATCCTGTATTTGAAACCCTAGATCAATGTAAGGAAGTTTTAAAAAACTATTAAGAATTCTATTCTCTCTCCTTCTCTCATCACCCATCCACCTACTTTCCTATACAGCATGTACTCATTTTCATCCCAAACACCACCTGTCATACACGGAAGCATTGATGGAAATGAAAACTCCAGGAATTTCGACAGCAAAACAAACCCAGCAGTGAAAGATTTATGAACACAAGAGAATTTCTGAGCTTCTTAAAGTTAAAAGCAGCTCCATCCAACTTCCTTTTTAACCCCATAACTAATTTGATTGATAGCTCAGTAGTTTCCTATGGCTTGCTGATTAAAAACAAGCTGATCACAAAGGGTATATCTACACTACAAATAGACAACTCTAACTGGCCCATGCCATCTGACTTGGGCTCAGGATCAGGGGTTCTTTAATTGTAGTGTAGACATTCAGGGTTGGGGGGAGGAGCTTGAGGCCCCAATTTTTTATGTATTTATCATCCACATTAAAAATAAATTCACTTGAGCGAAGTGGTCTTGTGCTAATCCCTTTGCCCCATTTAGCCCATTTGATCATCATAAAGAGTTTAAGTAGGGCTTAAATGATGCATAGGGCCTTGTTCAAAATGACAAAGGAATAACTATATATTTTTTATTCCCAACAAATATGAATCTCCTGTTTTCTCCTGCTGGAAATTCATGAAAATTCAGTCACATCTTACTTTTACTTTTTTTGATTGATATTTGAAAGAGAAAAAAAGACCAATTCAAATAATGTTTGAAAAGTGCATGTACATGTTAACACATATACATCATGGCCATGTGTCAAGACATAAAATTCTTGAAAAATTCAACTAGGTCTACTTATTAATAAATTAATGTACAAAATGTTAGTGCCATCTCTTGGTGAAAATATGGAGCTGAAATTAATTTTTTATTTGAATAATAATTGAATTTTTTTATAAACAGAATGTGATGACATCCAACATCTAGGATTACTTCAAGGTTACAATCACCACCATTGAGTGTTTCTAGTATGTCAGTTTAAGAAGGGTCATTTTCTTGATGGATGAGTTTACACAGGAGTGTTGGGAGTATACTTTCTGTTAATATGTTGTTTTAAAAAAAGATCTAAGTTGTGGGGTTTTTTAGTAAAATGGAATAGTAGCTTACATTTGAAGTAGTCCCATTGAAGTCAATGAGGATATTGTTCAGTAAAGTTAATACTCATTATGATGAAGAAACAAGCTTATTATTTTTTGTCTTTGTGATACCATACAAGTCTTCAATAAAGAAATTAAGGAAGAAAATATTTTATAGTATCTTTTATTATTTCTTATTAACACAGTTGTTCCTGATTTTCTTTTGGAGTTTGCATTTATTTTGTATTAAGAATAAATGTCTGCTTTTGTAGTAGTCACTATAAAGAACTGGGAAAAGATGGTTGATTGACTGAAGCCATAAACTAATGTTAAATTTGAGAAAAAAATACATCTTTCTTTGCAGTAAGTCTAACATTTACTGCTGAAGATTGAAAATAGGCATCAGGCCTTTGGGCTTTATGCTGCTGAAGGATTTTTGTGTTTATTTTATTTTAAGTGTAGAAAATCATCTGAGGACCCACAAGGATGCACCTGCACAGATACCACTGCAGGAATGAAGCATTATGAACTTGATGCCCTTACCCCTTTTTTGGTAACATGTTAATACTGGAAGTTTAAAATTGTAATGAGTCAGTAAACACAGGAGTTATGTGACTCCTTTTGCAACATTAATCTAGCTACATAGCACTAACTTGGTTTTATGTTGTTGTACTTTATTAAATTACATTTCCATTTCTTCCTCCTTCAGCTAAAAGTGAGTGGTGAGGGAAGAAAGGCCTTGCCTTGACTAAGATAAAGGCTGAGTTTATATTAAGTTTGAGAATTAAACCCAACATAAATATAAATCACTTTCCCGTGAAGATGCATGCTAGGAAACATATTTTATTTTAGCTTGAACCTGATGTGTTGGAATCAAGCTTAAAGTACTACCTTGCATCCAGCTTAGGAAAACTGGTCAAGTTTGACCGACATTTAGCTAGATCATGTAACAGAAACCTGATCTAAACTTTCACTTTTTTAAACCAAGACAAGGGCAAAGTGAGAGAGCAAGAGAAAGATATATTTTGGCAGTGTATAATCTTAAAAGCATTCAACATTTAAATGCTTCCATTTAGGGATTATGTGAGCCGAAGAAAGGTTTCATCCCACCTTTTGTGCTGCAGTTCTTTGGTTGGAGACAGTTTTCTGGAAGACTGGGTAAAGTGTATCAGTGTGCATTTGCACTTCAACAATGTATAAATGTAATATTGTTAAGAAAATGTAGAATTTACAGAACCCCCGCAAAAATGCAGAGAGACTCTAAGATTATAGATCCATTTTTTTCGCTCACTATTTTCTTTTGTGCCTGATGTGAAAGCAATTTTTGAAGCACTTTGCTGGGTGAGTTTCAGAGAGGCAGTTACAATCTCTAGCATGCAAATGATCCAAGCAGTAGTTTAAACGCAGCAGTCTCTGTGCCTGTTAGACAAAGGGCAGAAAATGTGCGTTTTTTCATGTTCCCTACGAGATGTTCATAGGGCATAGGGAATTCATAACGCACCTAAAAATCTCATCAGATTTCCACTGAGCCTGGTTTTCTAAACATTTATGACATTTTTATTTTTAATCTATGCCTCCTTAGCTCCACAGTTTCAAACTGCAACCATTTTTGTAATAGTCAGGCCTGGGAGAAAAAACTGTTCTATGATCCTTTACAATGTAAGAAAAAAATGGATTTTTTTCAGCCCTCCTGAACTCAAAAAAATGGAATACAATTCCTGAAGTTAAAAAAAATCATCTACACACACACATGCACGTGTACATCTTCCTATAAAATCAACTTTAACTCAGAGAATGAAAGAGTAAGATCCTTATTGGTACAAATGGACATAGCTCTATTGAAATTAGTAGCGTTACACTTGATTACATCAATGACATATCTAGCCCCAAACATAGAAAGCTTTAGCCTTAAGGGATTTTTTGTTTGTTTTCCAGCGAGTGGTCACGAGCGTCTGAAAAAGTGAATTATAATATAAACCATGTGGCTGGCAAATGCCAGAGAATGCTATTGGTAATTATTGACAATGATAGCCCTCAAAAGCCAAAATGACAATCATATTTTCCATTCTTATGCAGTACTTTAGTAAAGGCATAAATCACAAATCATTATACAATCATTTTTTTAGTGACATCCACCATTTACTAGAAGCCATATAGAAAAGACAATTTCTTTCTGTGATTTGTCTATTGGGATTCCCTTGACTGCAGAGGGACTTCTTAGATGATAAGAGTAACAGGAAGAGACCCACAGAATGGCTGCACAACATTACATACTGCAATAGTGTCTGGTCATGCACACATTTAGTCAGGCAAGAAATGTTTGCTTATGTGAAGGTAATAGGAAGGGAGCCTGAGAATAAGCCATAGCATCAGAGGCCTTAGATGAAGCAGGACCTGCTTACAGAATCTGGAAAGAATAGGGCTGCTAATGCAGAAATACATATTCCTAAGAAATGCTAGTCACAGAGTACTCATGCCTATACCACCCGACATCAAGATGTACCAGAACATCCCAAGATCAACAATGGTACAAAGCATTCTCCGAAGATAACAGAAATGCATTGACCCCTCCTAAAAGATAAAGCCAGGGTTATAGTATGTAATTTGTTTATATCAGGGTATAAAGAGGAGTATTTTTGGCCAGCCTAGGGAGCAGTAGGAAATCCCATCACTGACTGAGTTGAATCCATTATCACAGGCATACTTGTGTTAGGATCCTTGTAATAAACCTGGTGGGGGTGCCTTTGTACCTTAACAGACCTTGTGGTCTTTAAGACGTTCATTCAAGGTCTTCTGTGTCTGCTTTCTGCACAGAGGTGGGGCAGAGCAGGGACAGTACATCAAGGAAACACACACACACGCGGCCAAACATCTGTCAACATTTAATGACAGTGAATAGTTCTGGTCATGTCAGTAATGACTTGTATGAAGTCACAGGTTTGCTTCTAATAAGCTTCCAAAGGTCAGTTGCCTAAGTTAACTTTTTTTTAACTTCATAGACAGTTCAGTTTGGATTTTATTTGAAAGTTTGGGATGAAGGCTTAGGTTGGATTTTTTATGTAAATGAGGTTGCCCATCCGTAAACGAAACATGCAGATACCTAGATATTTTGAGTCACACTCATTTCTGATCTTTAATCTCAGAAAACTGATTTTTTTTTCCCAAGTGCCTACTCAGCCCCATATTCTGAAATTTGTTTTTGAAATTCAGTGCTGTGGAGGAATGTTATGAGTTAGTCAGATGAAGATTAAAGGAGAAATTGAATATAGTGACTGGGAGATTAGACGATGCCTACCTTCCTGCTTAGTGCTTATTGTGTATCACCTCTGGGGCACAAGTGGAGTATAATACCCTCAACAAAACGTTATCTTTGGAGATTAAAAATTAAACAGAAGAGACCCACAGAACATGAAATAAATTCTAAGAATATTCTGATTTTTTTTTAATTAAAATAAATGATAATCAAAAATAATGTGGGATTATTAATTAATATACTGAATGAGTGGCATATCTACAAGCCTCATGTAGTTTCATTGCTTATGTGCATATTGAATTTATTGCACCGCATGGTGCATTATGAAATGACTGATCAAATTCATTTTTCAGAATAAATGCCAAATAACATGGCATTATGAGCTCATATGTCAACTGCCAATATACTTCATTTCTGACCCATAACACTTCCTTGTTATTTCAGTCTGCCTGGGCCTCTCCTGGACACAGACTGCTAATCTTGTTGAAAGTGTGCCAGATTACGTGACTGTTTTTTGAAGTGAACACATGTGGTGATTAGACCTAGTATCCAATCCAGCAGACCCATTTTTTCTTACAACCTAAACCGTGATGTTGAACCTTTGGTCTGTGGAGCCCTGGGGGTCCTCAGACTATATCCAAGATTTCCAAAGGGGCTGCACCTCCATTTGAAATTTGTGGGCCTCCTCAAATGAAAAAATGTTAAAAACCCTAAACCAAGATTTCTACCCAGAGGTAGGCCAATACACAAACCCACATTGTCATCTCCTACCTCTTCTTGAGTTGCACTAAGAATCACTATATATGGAGGATTTTTGACCTGAAGAATACCTGGCTTTGTATCATTTAAACAGGAGATCAGGTCTCCTACATTAGGAGAAAATCAGTCACCACTAACTATAGCATGCTAGATAGCAAAATGTGGACTTCAGTTATAATGAACCTGGCAGGATCACAGAGCATGAAATATTTAACTATTTTGGAAGGTATAATCTGAGAGGAGTTAAAATCAGCCGTATTGGACGATATGTCTGAGTGGAGTTGAACTGAATACCATATGCATACAGATATACAGTGACTGGAAAGCAAATATTTCTGATTTGTAATAATGTGAAGCTATGCATGAATGGAGCTGAATTATGAAAAGCCTCAAAATAAGTATTTGTAACCAGTGGCAGTTCAGAATGCTAAAGTGGCTAAGATCCAGGATGTGAGATTAATTCAAGAACAGTTCCATTTAGATGAGGAACAGATGTATTTGCCAATTCCTAAATAGCTCAGGTACTGTTTTATTTCTATATTAGGGTTAGGGTACTTTATATATTATAATTATGTGGCCATGTAAATTGATGCATAATGGCAGATTATTTTAAAATTGCATCATAATTGTGTTCCATGATCTAAGATTTTTTTCCCAATTGATCCCCCAATCTTTATGATTATGAAGAAAACCTTCAAACTATGAATCAAATGTAAACTGAGGCAGTGTGGTTTGCTTGAGTCTGTGGACAGCCAGGCATTCCATGTTTTCCTTGTTAATACAAAAATTTGAACTAGATCAGAAACTGAAAACCCGGGGCAGTATAAAGTAAGTGGAATGTTCTACATTTACAAAGTGTCAAATTCAGCTTCTTTTACTCACTCTGGCTGATTTTACACAATTGAAGTCAATAGGAGCATTGATACTGATTTTAATAAGTGCATGATCAGGCTTCTGTGTGCAGCTCAGTTCATTAAAATGGAACTATTAAAGAAGCCATAGGTGCTAACTGCATGGCTGCTCTGGGGCTTGCACTCTCGTGGGGAAAAATTAGTGGTTGCTCAGCAGCTAGTGGCAATCAAGCTCCCCACACTGCCTCTCACCTGCTAGTGACACTGCTGCTGAACTCTTCCCACTCCCTCTCAGCATTCCTGTCTACCACAAACAGCTGTTTCACCATGTTTGGGATGATGTGGGAGGGTGGGGGAGGAACAGGGAGGAGGCAGAGAACAGGCAGGGCAGGTGCTTGGGGGAAGGAATGGTATGGATGGAACAGGGACAGGAAGAGGAAGTGCGCAGGTTTGGAGGGAGGGGTAGAGCAGCGGCAAAAAGGGAATTGAGCACACCACTAGTAGAAGGGGGTTTGGTGCCTGTGGAGGTAACAAGACACTATCTAGAGCAAAGGAGATAGTGGCCCAAAAGAATCAGGTTGTGTCTAGACTGGCCAGTTTTTGCGGAAAATCAGCCGCTTTTCCACAAAAACTGGCCAGCTGTCTACACTGGCTGCTTGAATTTCCACAAGAACACTGACTTCCTACTGTAGGAAATCAGTGCTTCTTGCAGAAATACTTTGCCCTTCCCGTTCAGGCAAAAGTCCCTTTTGCACAAATCATTTGCACAAAAGGGCCAGTGTAGACAGGATGGCATTGTTTTGCGCAAAAAAGCCCCGATCGTGAAAATGGCGATCGGGGCTTTTTTGCGCAAAAGCGTGTCTAGATTGGCACGGACGCTTTTCTGCAAAAAGTGCTTCTGCGGAAAAGTGTCCGTGCCAATCTAGACGCTCTTTTTCTGAAAATGTTTTTAACGGAAACTTTTCTGTTAAAAGCATTTCCGGAAAATCATGCCAGTGTAGATGTAGCCTCCAAGTTTATTGTGTTATCAAAACATTTGGTCTTATTTAGTCTGCAGAAGAGAAGAGTGAGGGGGGATTTGAGAGCAGCTTTCAACTTCCTGAAGGGAGGTTCCAAAGAGGATGAGAGAGATTGTTCTCAGTAGTGGAGGATGGCAGAACAAGGAACAATGGTCCCAAGTTACAGTGGGGGAGGTCTAGGTTGGATATTAGGAAAAACTATTAGGAGAGTGGTGAAGCACTGGAATGGGTTACCTAGGGAGGTGGTGGAATCTCCATCCCTACAGGTTTTTAAGTCCCGGCTTGACAAAGACCTGGCTGGGATAATTTAGTTGGGGTTGGTCCTGCTTTGGGCAAAGGGTTGGACTCAATGAACACCTGAGGTCTCTTTCAGCCCTATGATTCTATGATTCTATAAACATCATGTTCCCTAATTTTTTACCAACTCAGCCACTTTCTTGTGTGATGTAACCATTTATTATTATATTTTTTTTATTTCTGTTTTAGTTTTTGCTTCAAGAATGCAAGTTTTGCATGCCAGAGGATGTCTTCTCTTATATTCAAAAGTTCCTATCATACCATGGATGTTACTAGAAAAAAAAAATCAATAATGTGAGTAAAGACTATTCTTTAGCAATGACTTTAAATAGAAGAGTTGGTGAATGAATACACGTGGTCTCAGAAGAGGAAGTGGAGCACCTAATGTTGAACTTAAATTGCAAATATAAATATCTCAAATGTAGGAATGCTTCATGACTATAACTGTGAGACCATGACCTGGATTTGGCTTTCTTAGGGAAGATTAATGAAACATTCTTGCAAAAGCAGTAGTACCCAGTTGAGTTAAGTCTGTGCATTGTAAGTAAGCACAGAATAAAAGTTCCTAACAGGATGGTTGCTGGTGTCTTATTAGCAAAGATGAAAAGCCATTGAGTCTTCCAAGTGTGCACATCACTAAATCTTCACAACCACATTAAAGCTCAAGAAATGGCTGAAAGAAAGTAATTTTAGAATTTTCTATTAGACTTGGGACTGCATTGAATTTTTAGATTGTAAATAATTCTATAATTATAGTCTACACATCAAAAATCTTAATACTCTTGGACAATATCCTTTGATATTTTCTCTCTATTTTTTTTCTTCCCCTCACTCTATAGAGACAAAAAAATGCTGTTTTGACTGAAAATTATTAGAACTTCCACAGAGAAAGTTTTAGCCTCAGAGCGAACCCTGATGAATGATTCAAAAAGAACACCAATCTGATCCCTGAATTTGAATTGCTAATAATAACAAAATTTGCTGCTCATGCTGCTGCTGCTGCTGTTCACTCCTGCTGAGCCAGATGTCTATTATCCATCCTTCTGCACACAAATTAACTTGCTATCTTTTAGAGATCCCTTTTCCTGTTTACTGCACTGATTTTGAACATCTAGTGGCAACTTCATAGCTGATAAAACCATTCCTATGGTAAAACCCACTGTCTTCAACAGAACTTATGAGTTAGAACCTTAAGATAGATCATATACATGCAATATAATCAATGTGGATGGTAAACTTAACCTGCCTTCTAAATGTGATGTAACTGCACTTGGTTATTTAAAAGTACTTTCCCATTGTCACTTCTGAGCCAGGCATTTTTGGGCAAAAGGTCCCCACCAGAACTTGGACTCATACTTATCAATGATCCAGAAGTACTAAATGATTGTTCTTTTAGACCTGCCATTATGTTGATGATACATCTGCTAGTCTATTGTATATATTTAACTTCTTTTGATTGTCCAGTGGTGCCCTTCACTATTCCACTTAAGCTCTTTAAGTTTCAAAGGTATAGACTGCAGAACTCTCAGTGCCAAGAGGAACACATATAAGGTCATCTTGTAAGAATACTATTATGTCATTACAGTATTTAGAATCTTTCCTCCAAGAATTTTAAAGCACTTTACTTATTGTATTTACATTTTTGGTTTTTTTACAGATGGATAAACTGAGGCACTGAGGAATTAAGTTGACTTGCCCAGCATTTCTTAGCTCATCAGTAACATAGTCAAGAATAGAATCCAGCAATAAATTCCTGGTCTCAGTGAAATCAGTGGCAAAAAGCCCATTGTTTTCAATGCAGCTAGAATTTTACTCCAGGACTCCTGGCACCACACCTGCTGAAGGAAAGGGCAAAGGAAGCAGTTGCCCCAGGGCCCGGCCATTCAAAGGGGTTGAGGGTTCCTGGCTGCCATCACTACTGTAGCAGTGGCAGGAGCCCTGGTCCCCTTTGAATCACTAACGGAGTGCCACTCCATTGTTCAACACAGCTCTGAGGGCTGGGGAGAGCTCACACTGTAGTCCGGGCGGCACTTGAGTTTGGCTTCCCCCAGCTCCACCCCTTCTGCCATGGAGCTGTCACCCCCACCTTTTCCTGGGGCTGCAGTGGCTATTGGTCCTGCTTCTTCGCAATCACTCTCCATTTATGCTGTCTGCTTGCTTTTTTTCAGGACCCCAGCCCCTCTAGACTATCTTCAATAGCTTCTGGTCCTAGCATCCAGATATATGTTGGGAAAATAACACTAAAGGGCACAGACTATCCAATAAGTTCTTGGACTGCATTGGAGACAACTTTTTA
>CM057848.1:33237461-33278764 GCA_030068395.1 Apalone spinifera
CTTTTTTTTTTATAAATCTATATTTACTAGCAGTTAAGAAATAGAGCAATAGCATTGTAACCACATGCTTTATAAGTCTTCTCCAATAAACCTGTAACTATTTAAGCTTTAACCTGACTCCTTCAGTTGCTGTAATAGAACCAAGCACGATATAAAAGAACTTCAGCTGGTCATAAGGGACAGGTATAGGGAGAGCTTGGGCATTTGGATTGTGTCACTCCCAGGTGACAGATCCGTGGGGGCATCTATCAATCTCCCCTAGACTGCCCGCTGCGACAGGACCCTGTGTCTCAGCAGTTAAAGACTTGGGTCACACACACACACACACACACACTGCCCTGACTGTCGGCTGACAGTGGGTAATGTAAGATCATAGAATCATAGAACTATGGAGCTGGAAGAGACAACAAGATATTTTGTTGTTCAAAGAGATAGTCTTTTAAGCCACACAGAATTATTCTTCAGGACTTGAAGAAGGGCTTCAAAGTATAATTATAAACAGAAAATCATCAACAAGCAGAAACGTTTCCTCAGGTCCCAAGGATCAGTCTTGGATCTATGCTATGCATCCTTTTTATCAATGATCTGTAAGAAAACATAAAATTATCACTGATAAAGTTTGCAGATTGGGCAAGTGTAAAATAAGGAAGTGAACAAGAAATGTATGCAGAGCAATCTGGATTGCTTTCTCAGTCTGAGCACAAGCAAACAAAATTTGTTTAAATATAACCAAATGTAAAGTTATAAATCTAAGAACATAAGCCATACTTATAGGATGGGGAGCTCTATCCTGGGAAGCAATGGCTGTGAAAAAGATCTGGTAGTCATTGCTGATAATGAGCTGAACATGAGCTTAAAAGATAGCAGGTTTAAAACAAAGAAAAGGAAATATTTCTTCACATAACACACAGTCAACCTGTGGAACTCCTTACACAGAGAATATTGTGAAGACCAGGACTTTAACAGGCTTCAAAAAAGAACTAGATAGATTCATGGAGGACTAGTCCATCAATGGCTGGGATGGGTGGGAACGGTGTCCCTAGCCTCTGTTTGTCCTAATCAGGGAATAGGTGACGGGGTGGAATCACTTGATGAGGACCTGTTCTATTCATTCATTGTGGGGCACCTGGCATTGACCAGTGTCAGAATACAGGATACTGGGCTAGATGACCTTTGCAATGACCCAGTATGGCCATTCTTATGTTCTTATATTCTAGTGTAGTGCCGTGGCCAAAACAGCTAATGTGATACTGGGATTTATTAACAGGGAAATATCGAGAAGGCATAGAAAGGTCATAGTAGCTCTGCATTTGGCACCAATGCAAACACTACTGGAATATTACGTCCACAATTTAAGAGGGATGTTGAAATATTGTATAGGGTTCCAAAAATAACCATGAAAATGATTAAGGAGCTCGTTTTACTTGGTTTATCATAAGGATGTTAAGGGATTACTTCCTCTCTCTACTTCTATGGAGACCAAATATTTGATAATGTGCTCTTCAGACAAGCAGACAAACATAAAATAGGATCCACGGTGGAAAGCTGAAGCTAAAGAAATGCAGAATGAAAATGAGATACTTCTTTTAACAGCAAGGATAATTAACCATTCACAAAATGAATAAGGGTTGAGTTTTTAAAGAAAGGTAGAACTGTTTTAAAGGAAGTATAATGATATATGCCCTTGTTAACTTCACTATATAATAACACACAGTCTGCCTTCATCCTTTTCAAAGTGTCTTTGTGAAGATATATATAAAGGTCCATATTTCAGAGACTCATGGAGTTAGAGGCCATAACTGAACTCAGAACCACAGATCTATAGAAGTATTCTCCATCCCCCTCCATTTTACAGATGGAGAAATGAGGCACTGAGAGATTAAGAAACTTGCCCGTGGTCACACAGAGCAAGCCTTCAGCAGGTTCAGAAAATTAAACCCAGGGCTCCTGAATCCCAGTCCAGTGCCATAATTACAGGATTTTTTCCACAGGGCTATCTTTTATATCTAGTACTTTGAGGTTCCCTATTGTTCTCGTGCAAATGACCCATGATCTTTGCAATATGCATGTACAGAATGGACATGGGGTATGCAAGCTTCTCCTGTGGGCTTTTGAACCTCCCTTACTTTGGGCCTTAATTGCAACAAACTGTGCTATTGCAACTCTGGTCTGAGCAGCTCTAGCAGTGCACCTGAATCCAAGGAAGTCACATGCTTTTTCAGTTATAACCTAAAGCTTTGAACTTGGTTCCGTAGGGTAGAAAGATGGGTGTACTAAGCTCTTACTCTATTTTCCTATGTACATTAGTACATAATAGCGCTCTAAAATAGGCCTTTTCTGGCAAATCTCTATGGCACTTTTTGCTTGGCAGCAGTAGACACAAAGTTGGGTCACTGTGCTGGAATTTCACTGTGTGCATAGTCAGTGCCACCTCTGACACCATTATGTCATGAGCTGACTGCAGAAGAGAGTAGATGATTATGGTTATTTATTCTGATAAAAGAGCCAGAATGACCTGAAGGTAATTTTTTACACTAAGGACAAGGAATATAATTCAGAACACTTATGAGCTTAGGAACTATTTCTATGTTTCTTTCTGTATGTTCTCAAGACTATAACCTTAATGACCTCTTCTATAATTAAAAAAATGAAAAGTATATATGTCTGTTAAACTAATGCAGACATCACAGAAGATATCCAAACAGTATACATAAAGCAATATAGATACCACAAACCAGAGCAGTGAACTCAATGGTGCAGTGCTGATTTACACCACCTAAGGAATTGGCCCTCTCAGTATGCTTGATACCTCAAAACAAAAAATAAGACATATCCCTGCTGTGTACAAAGTGCAATCTAAATTCAACATGACACAATCAGTGAGGGTCTTAAACAAACAAAACTAAGGGGAAGAAGAGAGGAGGGAAGAGGATGGACCATGAAGCTAGTAAGTCATAGGCACATCTTGAAAATGCCATAACATTTTGCTGCTCCCTTCCAGTCTCCTTCAAACCCATTTTATAGAGAAGATACAAAAAGAAGTGTGTACACATGACACTTCAATGACTTCAGTCCTGAGTGCACCAGAAGCCAGATCCTGGCCCATGTAAAGTAACATTTGTGCTGTCAGAATGGTGCAAAAGAACTTTGAGTACCCCCCTCTCCCCCCACACACACACGAAGGAGATAGATTTTTGATTAGTGGAAAACCAGTACAGCTGGATCTAAACTTTCCCCACCTGGTTTCATGGGTAGGCTTTGCAAAAGAGAGGGAGTGTTGGGATTCAAAGCAAATGGAGGTGGAATACAGCATTTTCCAGTAATCATCACTGGTATAAAGGCCCAGGAGGAGCTATTACAATTTGGTAGAAGTTAGAGGCACCTAAGACCAATTTTTCTACCTCAGCCAGGATTAACTTTTGATCTCCACGCCTCCCAGCTATGCTGAGCCTTGTTCCAGCAGAACTGAGAATTTAGCCCTCACATGCCTAGTGAGATCATATTCAGAGCTTGCAAAAAAAGTTTATTTTTTATGTCTCGTGAGAACAGCTAATGGATTGGGTTAGTATACGGGAGTTCTGAAACGTCACTGTGCTGTGTCCCTTTTCTGATAACAAAAATTGCTACATGATCCCAGGTGGGATTGAAGCCTGAGCCTGTCCAAGTCCTTCCTGTCCAAGTCCTAGGTAGGAAGTGGGGGGCAAAACTATCGCCAGTTCAGGGAGGGAGCAAAGCCAAACACCAAAGACTTCAACTGCACGCAGTGAGCCTCTAACCTAGTCTGTGCCACCCAGGACTTAAGCCTGAGTCCCCAGAAAGAATAAGGCAACTCTGGCAGCCCCATTAAAAGGGGTCATGACACACGTTGGGGTCTTGATCTAGTTGGAGAGCCTCTGGTTTATAATAATTACTGTGGCATAAATCTAGCACCTTCAGTAGCATGATCATTTTCCATCATAAAGCACAGGGAGTGAAATTTTACCAGTGTGCAAGGAGTTTATCTTAAGATTTGTGGGATGCCAAATAGCTGATTGGACAAGTCTAGTTGAGAAATTAGATGAAGGATCCATTCTTTTTTTCTGAAGTCACTGCAAAATGGAGTGATCGGGAGTTGGTAGCAAGTTTCTAGTTCTAACCAGCTTCTGGCATTAGAAAAAGAAAAATCAAGCTGCCCTCTGTTTGAGTCAGCATTGTCTTCCACAAGCAATGGGTATCAAAGTAATCATTTGTGTTACTAGTAGGTTTTCCTTTCCCTGATGGCACCATGTGCTATATGAGAGAGAGAGAGAGAGAGAGAGAGAGAGAGAGAGAGAGAGAGAGAGTCTCATAACAAAGTTCTAAAACAGATTAAATCACAAAACTTCAAAACTTGCCTGGTTTCCTGTTTTATTACAAAATGAACCAAATCATCTACTAGGAAGAATTTAAGCAAAACAGACAGGAATAATTTAAAGCACCTTACTAGATGCACAAAAACCTCAACCCCACAATCAAGAAAGAAGGCCATGCTGGTGAAAAAACCTTAGTTCAAAGAAGAGAAGTGTAAAAATAAAGTGTAAAATATATGTTAGATTGTGTCGGTCCGTCTCTGTGTCTGTCTGAAAATCCATTTGTTCAAGAACTCCTGATAAATGGTAAGAGCTAGGGCTACCAAATTTGGTATGCAGCCCCCTCTTTTCCTAACTTAAAGCAAGGTCAGAGTCTGATTGTGCCAGGGCAACAGGAAGCTATGGAAAAGGGACAGTTTTCCAAAACATGAAATGGAGGGGCTGGACTGTTCAGAGAGACATGATATCTGAGTGATCACAGGGGCAGTGACCCCACAGGGAAGAGCTATCCTGCAGATTGTCCACTGGTGGCAGCTTTGCCACCAAGGGAGAGGCCAGCATGGCTGAGCCTCTGCCATCTTGCTTTCCAGCATATTGAATAAGTAGCCATCCTGCCCCAAATCCTTTCACCCCTTCCTGGCTTTTCATAGAATCATAGAATCCTATAACTGGAAGGGACCTCAAGAGGTCATCAACTTTAGTCCCCAGCCCTCAAGACAGGACCAAGCACTGTCTAGATCATCCCTGACAGGTCTCTGTCTAACCGGCTCTTAAATATCTCCAGTGCTGGAGATTCCACAACCCCTCTAGGCATTTTTCCCCAGTGTTTAGCCACCCTGATAGATAGGTAGTTTTTCCTAATGATCAACCTAAACCTCCCTTGCTGCAATGTAAGCCCATTGCTTCTTGCCCTATCCTCAGAGGCCAAGGAGAACAGTTCTTCTCCTGCCTCCTTGTAACACCCTTTTAGATACTTGAAAACTACTGTTATGTCCTGCCTCCCCTCTCCTCAGTCTTCTCTT
Organism: Apalone spinifera; assembly: GCA_030068395.1. NCBI lineage: Eukaryota > Metazoa > Chordata > Testudines > Trionychidae > Apalone > Apalone spinifera. The sequence goes on from CM057848.1 coordinate 33,242,812, forward strand.
TTCTAAATTAAACAAACCCAGTTTTTTCAGTCTTTCCTCATAGGTTTTGTAGACCTTTAATCATTCTTGTTGCTCTTCTCTGGAACTTCTTCAATTTCTCCCCATCTTTCTTGAAATGTGGTGCCTAGAACTGAACACAATATTCCAATTGAGACCTAATCAGTGCAGAGTAGAGTAGGGGGAGGACTGGGGTAAAAGAAAATGCCCCTTATGGCTGGAAGGGAGCTGGGGGGGGGGAGTGAAGGGCCATGTTGGATGAGAATCCTCACCCCCAACCCTCACTTTTGCATCCTCCTGGCCCCCAGCCTCCTGTACTCCCCCATCCACATCCCCAAAGCCCTGCTTTGAGTCCTGAACCCCGCCCCCACCCACTGCCAGCCCTCTTCCCTGAAAGACCCAGGCAATTCCAGGTAAGTCAGCTAGTTAATAACATAAAATGCAAAAAAGGGGCAGTTGATAGTAATCTATATCTATCAGCTGTTTGGCTTCCCTTATTAATTTTCTAGAATTCCTAAATACACTAAAGGAAATCTATGGTCTGCAGAGTTAAAAACAATAAGGAGGTATTTCTTTTAATATATTACAGGTTGAACTTCCCAAATTCTGGACTCTCTTATTAGGCAACATCTGTGTTCTGGCAAGGCCAGGGATGTTGCTGGACCAAAGAGCCCTGGGACAACATGAGGACTCCAGAGTCCCAGTTGGGTCAGCAGCAGCTAGGTAGGGGAACCCCAACATCAGCAGAGCCAGGCAGCATTAGGGAGCCTCCACCAAGGCTGGAGAACCCCTGACATCAGTGGGATCAAGTGTCTGGAGAGCCCCTGGCAATGGAGCCAGTGGCAGCCGAGCAGCCCCGGTTGGGGAACCCTACAAACTCCCCAGTGACAGCAGGGCCAAGCAGCTGCCCAAGAGCCCTGGCTGGGGAACCCCAGCTGTAGGGCCAGGTGGCAGTCGGGGAGTCCCAGCGGTGGGAGCAGAGCCAGTGGTTTGTATAGAGCTCCCTATAAGACTCTGCTACTTAGGGAGAATTTGGTACAAATCAAAACAAGGAACAGCTCTGTACAAACCACTGGCTTGGCAGCCCTAGCCAGGGAACCCCTTGAAGTCCCCCAGCAGCAGGGCCAGGTCACAGCAGTGGGAAAGGTGGGGCTAGGAGATCCCAAGGAACCCCTGGAGGTAGCGGGGCAAATAGAACTGGTGGTAGCTGGGTGTCCCTGTCTGGGGAACCAATGGGGAACCTCTGGGAACTCCAGTGACAGCAGGGGGCAGCAGGGCAGGCAGTCTTCACCGGGTCAGTGTTATGGGGGCAGCAGCAGGCTGAGGAGCCCCAGCCTTGAGATCCTTAGGGAGAAGCCAGGAGCGTGGTAGCCAGCAGGGGAGCACTGACCTCCTCTGGTCCAGCAACTCCCTGGTCCAGGATGATCAGGTCCTGAGGGTGCTGTACCAGGGAGGTCCAACCTGTAGGAGCAAAGAGAATCCTGACCATGGTATTGGTCCAATACTAGATGAAAGTGCAAAATAATAATGCCAAAAATTCAGAAGTGTTGAATCAATATTTCTGTTCTGCATTTGGAGGGAAAAATGATATAGTCTCATCATATGGTGATGATAACACTCTTTCAATTCCATTAATATTTCTGGAAAAGAAAACAAAATCTTCTACAAAAATTAGAAGGTCCAAATAACATGAATCCAAGATTTGTATCAGAGGTGGCTAATGAGCTTGATTTTCAATAAGGCTTGAAGCACTAGGAAAATTCAAGAAGAAAGCAAATGTTGTGACTTAATACCACCAATAGCTTAATGAAAAAAATAGAATGATAATCAATTTAATGTGCAACATTTAAATTGTACAAAAACTACTTAACTAATAGCTCAAAATGTTGTTATAGATGTACTTCCAGCAAAGGCCCTCAGGGATCAGTCCTTGGCCTTATGCTATTGAACATTTTTAATCGATGACCTGAAAGAATGCATTAAATCATCACGGATTAAGTTTGCAGATGACACAAAAATTGTGGGAGTGGTAAAAAATAAAGAGGATAGTTCATTGATTCAGAGTGATATGGATTGATTGGTAAATAGGGCACAAGCAAACAATAAGAACTTAAGAATAGACATGTATTAGGTCAAACCAAAGGTCCACCCAGTCCAGAATCCCGTCCTCTATCAGAGGCTAATGCCAAGAGAATGAACAGAACAGGCAATCCGCAAATGAGCCATCCCATTTTATGGCAAATAGACTAGGGGCCTGCTTCCTGCCTACATATGTGCTTTAATACAGCTAAATTCAGAAGTATACATCTAGGAACAAAGAATGTAGGCTATACTTATAGGACTGGAGATTCTATCCTAGAAAAAATTAGAGGGTCAGGGTGGAGAATCAGATAAATGTGAACTTCCAGTGTAATACTGTGGCCAAAAGAGCTAATGTGACCTTGTGTTACATGAATAAGGACGGAAGTAGGAGTAGGAAGCTTATTTTACCTCTCTGATTCTCCTCTGCTGGAATACTGTGTCTAGCGCTAATGGCCACAATTCAAAGATGTTGATAAGTTGAAGAGCATTCAGACAAGAGCCCAAGAATGATTAAAGGATTAGGAAACATGCTAGATAGTGGTAGACTCAAGAAACTCAGTTTATTTAGCTTAATAAAGAGAAGTTGAATGAGTTACTTGAGTAAGTATATGCTATATTGTGTCAGGCCAATAGGCTATGTAGCCTAGTATCTTATTTCTGGTCAATGCTAAATGCTTCAGAGAGAATAAACAGAACACCTAAGTGATTCATTCTCTGTCGCCCATTCCCAACTTCTGTCAAAATGAGCACGGTCTTGCATCTCTGTCCATCCTAAATAATAGTCATTGATGGACCTATCCTCCATGAACTTATCTAATTCTTTTTTTTTAACCCTCTTATTATCTTGTCCTTCACAACATCCAATTACTGTACAAAGTTTTCTACAGATTTACTGAGTTGTGTAACAAAATACATCCTTTTGTTTGTTTGCTGCCTATTAATTTCATTTGGTAACTCCTACTTCTTCTATTATGAGGAGTAAATAACATTTCCTTATTTACTTTCTCCATACTAATCATGATTTTATCAATCGCTATCATATCCCCCATCAGTCTCCTCTTTTCTAAGCTAAAAAGTCCCAGTCTTATCAATCTCTTCTCATAATCTGCCCTCATGCCCAGCAATGCCTACTTGAAATTTGAAACTATACAGTCTCACTGTTTTCCTTTATATGCTTCCTTTACAAATCTTTCCTTTCACCTTGGTTTATCACACAATCCTCCATTTTCAATCTACCTCACCTTCTTTTTTTTAAATTCAACTTTTAGTACTGTAAATCACCCACTGATCTTAAAATCTAAATTCAAACACATTATTTTTCAAATTAGAAAGTCATGTACATAAAACACTTCATATTAGCTTACTGTAATGCCTACAGTTTTTATCAGTCCCTCTCGAAATGATATATCCCAGAGTGCCTTGATCCTGAGCAAGCAGGTATGATGTGTGCCAAACCTAAAAAGGCCCCTGTCTGTTATTGAGGGGCATTAAGTGGCTTCATGAGGGCAGATTAAGATATTACCAGAGATTTGTTAGTGAATTAGGTACTGAAATTAAGAGGTGCTAAATTCTTGCAACTCAGCATTGCTGAGCCTAATTTGTACATCCAATTTATATGGGTGTAAATCATGAGTAACTCCAATCAACTCATTAAAAACTACAGTAAAATAAGAGTTTGTTGCAGGGGATTTAATTGTATGTTGTGTGTGTGAAGTCAGTTTAACCTTTTCATAGCCTAGAGTTCACTTCATTGCCCTTCTCTAGAACCTAGAAAACAACAACTCCCATGGAAAAGTAGCTGGAGACGCGGAGTTCAGTCTCTTAAGGATTTCAGCAAGGATGGCACAAGATGAATCATTCAACATTCAACTCCCAAATAGAACTAAAAAAAAAATTAATTAAAGAATTACATAGAAAACAAATAATTTAATTTTAACCACAGACATTTTATAATGCACAGTCATACATAAACATGAAAAACAAAACCAAATTAAAATCTGAACATTTCAGTCTTCATAGAAACATAGTGAGAAGTTTCCAAAAGCCCAGGTTGAGTTCAGCTAAGTATTAGTTCAAGGTTTTGATCACCATATCTACACAATATACTGTGTCTGAGACAACATCTTCCCTCCACTTACTTGTAGGAAGTCCATGCAGACTGGCCCTTCCTGTACCAAAATCACCGTTAGTAAGTTAACTGATTAACAATCATTCAGTAAAGTGCAGACCCACCCACATGGAGGGGGAAGGGAGACAAAAGGAATAGCTTCCCTGAGGCCTGGCAACTGAAAAGGGCACAAGGCACCCAGAGCAGTTGCCCCAGACCCTTTTAATTGCGGCTGGAGCCCTGCATGGTCCATACCAGGTAGCACCCTTCTCCTTCCACCTGAGACCTCACCCCTTCCAGGAGTAGGGAACCAGTCCTCTCCACCTTGCCAGGTGTTCAGCAAATCTATTGCCCCCCTGGTTAACTGCATAGGTATATTTTTTAAAACTTGCTACAAGAAAATGCAAAACTGAGAATAGCAAAATATCAGTGACTCTTTCCCCTGTTTAAAGAAAAGTTGATGAATCATTCTATTTAAGACAATTTAACTAAAACAGTAAGGCAAAATTAAAATAACATTGAAATCATACAATTAAAATGGAAGACATTATTTTCCCCTTCCAATTTCTCATTGCTATAATTAACATTGCCCATGCTTCCTTGTTAGAGGTTTAACAATATCACTAACCGGTTGCAAAATGCTTCAGAGTTAGGGGAAAACATGCTGCTGCCTGCTCCTATGCTCAGAGTCTCCCCTCCCTCAAGTAGGACACTGCTCTGACCATGGTATTTGCCCTCATGAAGTCTGTATCCAGAAGCAATAGACAACCTACTAGAGCAGACTCAAAACTACAACACCCAATTCCAGAAGTTTCTGGATGTGAAGTGCTAAATAGGCCTAGCAATAGTGACCCCCTCCCAGGCTCAATTCTTTTGGTTCCACTCACTACTTTCCACTAATTGATCTCTTAGGGTGCGTCTACACAGCACCCTAAACTTGAAATAAGATGCGAAATTTGCCCTGTGCAAATTGCATATCATACTTCAATTGAATTTCAAAATAGCGTATTTCAAAATTTGGCATGTCTAGACACTGTCAAATTTTGAAATAATTGCTATTTTGAGACATCCCTTAATGCTCGTCGAATGAGGGTTAAGGGGATGCTGAAATAGCATGTCTGCTGTTTCGAAACCTATCTCAAAATAGTGGGCACGTTCAAAATATGCGGGGTAGCTATTCGAGATTCCCATAGTATTCCAAAATAGCTCCTCTGTGTAGATGTACACACAAAGAGATGTCTCCTTATTAGCCACATAGACTCATAGAAGATTAGGGTTGGAATTGACCTCAGGAGGTCATCTAGTCCAACCCCTTGCTCAAAGCAGGACCAACCGCAACTAAATCATTCCAGCCAGTCCTTATAAACCTCTAAGGATGGAGATTTTACCACCTCCGTAGGTAATCCATTGAAGTGCTTTACCACCCACCTTTAGAGAAATAGTTTTTCCTAATATCCAACATAGACCTCCTCCACTGCAACTTGAGACAATTGCTACTTGTTCTGTCATCTGCCACGAGTGAGAATAGCCTAGCTCCATTCTCATTTGAACTCCCCCTACAGATAGGTAAAGGCTGCTCTCAAATCCCCTCTCATTCTTCTCTGCTGCAGACTAAATAAGCCCAGTTCCATCAACTTCTTCTCTTGAATTATGTGCCTCTGCCCCCTCATCATTTTCATTGATCTCCAGAGGACTTTCTCCAATTTGCTCACATTCTTCCTGTAGTGGTGGACCTCAAACATCGGTTACATCAGCACTGTAGATGCTGCACTGCAAGGCTATGTCTAGATTGCAAGCCTCTTTCGAAAAATGCTTTTTCGAAAGAGAGCACCCAGGCAGTCTGGATGTTCTCTTTCTAAAAGCACAGTTTGCATTACATAGCACCTTTTTTCCAAAGAGCACTTTCGGAAAAAAAATTTCGACCACGAAAAACTTCATTTTATGAGGAAGAACAAACTGCCACATTCTTTCAATTTACTTTTGAAAGAACTTGGCAGCAGTCTAGACACAGGGGAAGCTTTTTAGAAAAAAAGGCCACTTTAAAAAAAAAAACCCTGTAGTCTAGACACACCCCAAGTACAGAATAATGTGGGCATAACACCATCCAAAATATACTGCAGTCTGTTTTTGCTATTGTTTTTACACTTGAAATTTCAACAACAACAAACAGGAGAGACACATTTCATGAATATTTTCAAGAACTGCTGCTGTTTGATTTTTGACCAGTGCTAAGGGCAACACAAGGGAGAATTGAGTCCAATGTCTACCACTGGCTAGGTTTTCATAGAAACTATATAAATATGACTATATTCAAGCAGTCCTACTTCATCATCATCCCTGGACTCCATAGATCTAAAGTCAGTCAAACGAGATTAAACACAAATACAAGTGGAGGATTTAAAGAGGAAAATGTGTGAAAACTTCAAGAGCAAAGCATTGTTAAAAGCTGCTTTGGCCTCATCTCTAGCCAGATATTATTTCAAGATAAACACTGTCTGTCTGTAGCAGCTGAGTCTCCTTTTGTTTCAGGAGATCTGTCTTTAGCCCGTGTAAAATGGATTTGATTTTGCTAGATCAAACTGGTTACATTGTCAAAATAATGGTCAAACCTGTATTGCTTTAACAGAATACTCACACACACACTCTCACACTCGTGCACTGTTTTGACTCCTGCCACACCAGTTGTGGCTGTCCTTCAGCATGTTTGACAATTAGATTAAGAGTGCGTAAAGCTTCTATGGGAAGGAACACAAAATGTAAATCACAAAGAAATTCTCAAAGAAGGTTTTGAATTCTCTGATGGGAAGCACATTCTTTTGCTATGAAGAAAAGAAATAAAGTAAATGAAAATAAAATTAAATAAATCACATTTATCCATTGACAGACTATCATCAGCAATAGAAGATGAAAGGTGATGAACACAATAGTTGAGATCATTTGAAATTTCAAAGGAAGTTTACTTATCTGAATCATATGTCCACCTTGATTCAGACTAGTTAGCATGCCCACGTTCAGAATCAGTACATGATCTCTTACTATTTCATAGGCAGACAGCTGACACTCTGAGGCTCGTATGATTTTTTTTCCACACCTGGTTTCCTGAATATAGTCTCACAATCTGGAATTCTGAATGACGTAGGGATGGGAAAGCTCATTTGAAAATTAAAAATGAGCAGTTAAAAATGAAAACCGGGCTCAAAGGAGGGAGTTTCACATTCCTTCCTCATTTCAGAAATTAAGAGATCAGAAGTTCACTCACTGGTTTTAATCTATCAGGCTGGATGCCAGTTTGAGGTTAGAAAAGGTACAGACACAATGCAGGCTTCTCTCTCTTCCCTATTGCAACTTATCCCCGAACTTGGTTGCCTTGTTTCAGGGCAAAAGGACAAACTTATCCAGGGCCTCATTTGATGAAAGGAAGAAGATTGGGATCAAGTGCACATGGGATCAAGGGTAGGGAAGAGGTTGACATTTTTATGGAATAATGATGATTAGTAAAACCAGACTTCTGAAATTTTTTGTGAATACCTCTATAGCCCAGGCTGCATGGTGTCCACAGATTTATCATCTATAGACAGAAATTTAACAGAGACTTTCAGCACTGAGGTATCTCATTTCAGGTAAATCCTGTGCAAGAGCTGAAAAAGCTGTGCATCATGGACAGCAGGAGCCAAACAAGTCATTTGATAATTTCCATTTTCATGCCATTTCTTGAAGAATCTCAAGACATAAAAACTCAGTAATTTGAAGAACTGGCATAATGGAGTCAGAGGAAAAGAATATCAACAACCTACAAGGTATGGACGAAAGGGAGACACAACAATTGACAAGATGCTGAATAGATCTGAACTTTTGAAGATTTTTCTTTATGGCATTTTTCATGAAGTATCTGCGTGTGACTAGCACTCCTTGGTTGAGGATAAGAATGGAATCAGAAAAATTCCAAAAATTGACTTGTGTTATTTCAAACCTTAACCAAAACTGGAAGTGCTGCCAATCCCATGAAAAAAGTCTGTTCTCCTAAGCCTTCCTGGATTAAAGGACTTTCTGGTTTGTAACCAGTAGATAAAACTCTGAAGGTTTGCATGTGTATGCCAAATAAACCTCTGAATGGTCTTTATAAACTATAGGTGTAAAGAAAAATAAATACAGTATTTCCCCCTCTTAAATAGAGACAGAAGGACATGCTGTCTCTTGAAATCTGACTATAATAGGAGATGGCATCTCTGTGGGGAACAGTGAGAGATAGGAACCTGAGAGCTGACAGAGATAGGGGATAACACAGACAGAGCCAGTTATCAAGGAGGATAAAGAAATGTGGGTCTGGGCTAAAAACAAGAGAGAGAGAGATTGTATGTCTGACAAATCAGGGCTCAGAGAGAACCTGACAAGACAGAGAAAGACAGAAAGTATTATCAAGGAACTAATTTTCTTGGGACATATGACATACACTACAGTATTTATATATTCTTATTAGTCTTTAAAGTGCTACATAGTCCTGTATTTTGTTTCAGCTACACCAGACTAATATGGCTACATTTCTATATATTTATATATATTTCACTGCAAAACAAATCAGCAGCTGGATCTGAAATCTGCAATGATCTGACTTGGTCTTATTGTACTTCTCTTTACAATGCATGTCTTTAATCAAAGGAAATCCAGACCAGCAGACTTATAGGATTATTTTTAGCAGCTTTAGAAGACAGTTGCTTGTAAAACATGCCAAGAATGAAGTTTCCACTGGCAACGTTTAACGCCATTGTACTTTATTCCCAGGAGGGCATGTTGGCATGGCTTTAAAGATATTGTGCTGCTGTTCTGAGTCTATGACAAAACACAGCATAAGCCTCTCTCTCTCTCTCTCTCTCTCTCTCTGCTTCTCAGCCCAACCCCTAAGAGGATAATCTTAGAGGAGGAGACTAGAGACTAAGATTCACCCTCAAGGTGAATCTTATCAAGGTGGAGGAAAAATTAGAATGAACATATGTTTGGACTGGATGTCCCATACCTAAAATTCTTAAGGCACTTTACAAACTTACAAATATACTGATTTACAAACTTCAGATACCGGTATGGGTCATCTCATTTACTACAAATACAATCCAGCCAAATTGGCAGCTCACAGTAACACTTAACAAAGCTCATGAAAGGAAGTGAAGATTGTAGGCTTAATTTTCAGTTACTTCCATGCTTGCACTTAAGGCAATGACAAATATAGGTCTAGACCTCAGCACTGCTCTGTCTTAAACTCCCTTGGAAACAGAGCTGGCAAAAAGTGCAAATGCACTCTAGCCGCACTTCCTCTCTAGCTGCTACTCTCCCCAGAAGGCATGCAATGCCCCCTAAACCAGGAGCAGAGCCAGCTCAGAGGCCTTGAGGTAGTTTTATACCACTCAGAGGTTACTGTGTAGGATTTTTTTAAAGGATAGCAGTTATTCAAATTGCAATCGGATCAGGCAAATAGGATCAACACCAACAACTAATACGAAAAGTGCTATGAGCCTTTTGACAGCCACCAATGATCAGGAAACATGGAAGTCGTCAGAAGCCTAGTGACTTTTTTCATCTGAACTTTAGAAAGGAAAGACATAAAACAATTCTGGGAAAACAATTTCTTCTCTAAATTGTTAAGCAAATTAATTCTATTAATAGATTAGAGGTGATTTAAAATTTAATGAAAGATGGATTAGTTAGTGAACAATAAAAAACTAATCTTTACTGCTGAAGTCGCAACTCCTCTTCAAGCGCCTCTAAATATTTTCAGTGAAAGATATTTTCTGACACCCTTTGATCCCTTTAATTTTACACTAGTATGCATCCAAGATATGACATTCTTTCCAGTGTAAAATGATGAAGCAGCATATTTGTCAGGGGCACGTATATTGGTATCTGTCCACCTGGAAATTCCTGGATGTACTCCATCACTGCCACTGCTTCCTTTGGACACATACACTTACTTAAAAGAAAATTTTGTAGTATTTTCAGAGAAAGATTGTGACATTGCCTCTTCCTGTTGGCTCTATTTATTGACCTTTAGTGGCACTATGATCAGCACACAAAGAAAGATAAAATGTGTTCAGGAAGCACTGGGTTCACTTTGTTTTTCTTAATAAAGCAGAACATCTTCTGTCTTTTCACACTGTATTATGAGTTTTCTTTGGTAATTTGCATGAAAGTTTTGTGGAGACCAGACAGTAATTTAAAGGGTTATGGTTCCTAAAGGCCTGAAATGTGGTATCACTTTTATTTTCTCATGAGCTAGAGCTGATATCTATCTAAGATACGTACATGACTATCAGGGCCATCCTTAGGAATTATGGAGCTCTGTGCAGTACTATTAAACTGATTCCCCTTTGCTGAATGGCAGCCCGTGGGAAGGGGGAGGGGGGAGAATGATGATTTTTTTGTAGAGATGATTTTATAATCTTTGGCAACACACTAACAGAATCTCTCTCTTATGTAAAAAAAGTTTCCTGTGGGATGACAGAGTGACATCATCATTCTGGAAATCTGGAGCCACATGGCTTCATCCCTTCCCCCTTGTGGGGGGGGGGGAGAAGCTGTGTGCCATCCCCCCTCGTGGGGGGCCAGGAACCACAAAGCTCCCCCCATTCCCAGCCCTTTCGCACACGCCCTTGACCAAGACCCCACACCAACAGCCCCCGGCAGCCAAGGGGAGAAAGATAGGGCTGCTGAGGTCGGGGGGGGGGGGGGGGGGGGGGGGGAGGAAGGTATGCGGGAAGAGACATGGTTGGCACAGCCTCAGCCCAGCCCAACACCCCGGTGGCTCAGTGGGGAGAAAGCAGGGCCCAGTCCACTCCCCTGTTGCCTGGAAGGAGAGAGTTGGATCTGGCAAGGCTGAGGGGCAGGGAAAGTGGGTACGGCTGGGACTTGGCCCTCCCCGGTGGCTGTGAGGGAGAGCCAAGGCTGGCACAACCTCTGCCCTGCCCCGAGGCTGGTGGTGGGCAGGGTAGAGTCAGGGTTGGCCAGGGCTGCTACACCTTGGCCTGGCCCTTCCCAGAGCCTGGAGTGAGAGCTGGGGCTGCCTAACCCCAGAAAGAGGGGGATTGGTGAGCATAGCAAGCAGGGGGTGCAGCTCCCTGTCAAGGTTAATTCCCCACTCTGGCATGATGAATGCAGAAGTGGGGGCCTGCAAAAGTACCCCAAAACCTTATTTTTCCAGACTTTGGTATAAAACTTCCCCCCAAAATCTTAAAAACTTAGATTTTAGGGATAAAAGTCTACTGCCACCACCCAAGTAATGGTAAGAAAACTAGGGAAAAGATCACTTGGGAAATCTCAACCCTATAGTAAAACCAGGACACAACAATTAACAAATATCAGGTTAATAAAAAAGAAAGAACTTTTATTATCACCACAATTCTCCTGTTACAAGCTTAATGACTAGATGGAAAAGTCACCACTTAATATACTCATGGGGGACTCCCATGGGCCAAAAACTTAGTTACAAAGCAGAGGAAACACCATTTTTAAATGCAGAGACATCAAATTCCCATTCCCAAACCATAAAACAATAAAACCTAATGGATTTATCTAAACTTTACCCTATTTACAAATAGTGAAGAGTTTTTTCTTGGACAGAAACATGTTGTCTGTCCCCCTCAGTATCTGGAGAGACAACTGCCCAGGGGCAAAGGAGGAAAAAAAAACAAAAATTCCTTTGTCCCAGTTTGAAATTCCTATCTGCATTCCCATTGGCGGACTGCTACCTGGCTAAGGTACAGTTAACCCCTTAGTCCCCAGGCTGCTGGCCATCCCCCATAGTCATGACACCCCCAGTATTTTTAAAAGAAATTTTGAACTAAGGTCCTGATGACTAACACAGTAAATTCAGAAAAAGGCATTTGCCTACCCCAGGTATACACTGTCAGTTAAATAGCTTTCTTACCATTTGAGTGGCTCTTTCACAGGTTTACTGTTCTGTGAATAGGTCTGGCAAGCTTTTTCACTTTTAAATTCAGTAGATCCTTTCCAGAGGAAGCAGAACCACAGAGTAGGGACAGGAAGAGGTGGAGGCGTGGACATTAAGACCCAGTGGTGCTCCACATTTTCAGGTTCCCTACGCAGACGCATATTCTGAATATGGGTAATTATTGACTTGATGACTACTTTTACCAAAATATCTGAGCATCTCAAAACCTTTAATGTATTTGTCCTTACATATTTGTAAAGCTGAGACCCATTCATAAAAAAATGTTGCACAATGAGTCAAAATGATTTGCTTGGGTCCACTCAGAAAGACTGTGGGCAGAGCAGAGAATTGAAACTAGGTGTCCAAAATCAGTTCCCACTCCCCCTCCCCAAACATCCTTCATCTACACTAGGGAATTCTAGAGCATGCACTATATCCTAGGGTGCATCAAGACAACACCCTTCTTTTGGAATAAGCTATGCAATCTGTGCTATGCTATTCTGAGACTAAATCAAAAGAGCTTATTTTTGAAATTTGGCACGGTCCTCACAGTGCCAAATTTCAAAATAAGGCACTATTCCAACAAATTCCTTAACCCTCGTGGAACAAGGGCTATAGGGACACCAGAATAGCTCTTCCACTATCTCAGGAAATAGTGGGTGCTTTTAAAGACGTGGTGTTGCTATTTCAGGATGCTTCTGGTATCCTGAAAGACCATCACAGTCTAGACGTACCCCTACAGAATAAATCTGCCAGGAACTTTTTTTATTGCTAAGTCATTACAAAATACTCATATCCCTACCATCTACTTCTTACTTAGTGATTTTTCTGTCTCCATTTTTATTTTGACATTTTGGGGGTTTTGTTCTATGTTAGAGTGATGGCAACCACCCTGGAGAAGGCAATCAATCCACCACTCCCATCAACCCTGAAACAACACTAAGAGACAGAAAAGATGGGCAGCTGAGGGAAGTCATAAGAATAACAGAATAAAATAAGCTGCAGTACAAAGGTTGTAATAACATGCTGCTTATGGTCTCTTCTGCTATTACTATCCATCCCTGTCATATTCTCATCAGACTGTAATTAATGCCTATCACATGCCCTGTGCTCTTCTAGTTTTAGAACTCCCTTCCCACTCTCAGCTCATTTATTTCTTTGACATTATTGCAGTTCTATGTATCTGTACCTTTTTTAACTTAAGTTCTTATAAAAATAATACATTGAATGGCAAGTGGCATTGATGAATGGTTATATAAGATTACCGAATCCAGAGACTCGGATTCAAAAGCTGGCTCCACCATTGATTTACTGTGTGACCTTGGCCAAGTCATTTGTTTGCCTTTAGCTCAGTTTCCTCATCTGTTAAATGGGGATACTGGATGCATACACACTATATACAAGGAAAATATTGCTATTTATTGTCTCTGCCATACTCAATATATGGGACAATAATACTCAATGACCTTGTAAAGCACAGACTCCTCAGAAAGAAATCACTGTGTAATTGCATAGAATTGTAGCAAATTACTATATAGCCCTTTTCCTTCTGAGGACCTGAGAGTGCTGTTTAAATATGCATTAATTAAGCCTTACTATAGTCATGCAAGGTAGGTAAAGCAAAACTACTTACCTATAAATTTTGTTCTCTGAAGATATATAACCTAATGGATCACCCCTGTTGGATCAATTCTTTCTTAACATGGCCATACATTAACTCTGATAGCTACTAAGTCCTCAACTGTTAATTTATTGTACATCATGTATGCTCCTTAGTTAGCACCTCAGATTGATCATTGCAGTTTTACAGGAAGTCATTTTATTTTAAAGGAAAGCCATGGAATTGGAAGCATAACTTTTCAAAGAAAATCCAACTAAAATTAAAAGAGAATGTTTCTTGATGATAAGGTACTGTCAAAAGCACTACACTGGCAGGGAATACCATAGAACATCTGTGGAAAATTATTTTCAGTTCATCATTGTATATATTTTCAATAGACACCTTTGCCAATCAGACTACATAAATATGATGTGTGACCTGTGTATCCATTCAAAAGAGCTAACGGAATCTCAAAAAATGGAAAAAATACTCATAGCACATACATTTTCAATCAGTTTCCACAGGTTGGGGTAAAATGTTGGTGGGATGATTTTTAAAAATGGAAATTATGAGATGTCCTAGACAATGAAGGGACAGAACAAAAGGCAAAAAAAAGAAAAATAATGTTTCTATTAGTTCTCTCAAATCTAGTGCTGTATGATTACAACTGCCATAGTGAAGTGTTAGAAATATAGGTAATATTTGAGATAGCATGGGGATAGTCCACTAAAAGCTTTATATCTCATTTTCTCACAGCTAGCCTTAAAGACTCCAGGAATGTCTCACTAAAAAATAGAAGCTCTGTTTTTTCCATATTTGATTTACCATCTGCTCTGAGAAGTGGCCTAAATGGAGCTAAAAGAGAGCTATATTGTTTCGATACATTAGGCAGTTTGACCTCTTCAGATTAATGTCAAAAGTATTGGCATAAATCTTTGAAAGCACAGTGAAGAAGAGGGGCTTTGCAATGCACTAGTCAGCATTGTGTCAACATGCTTTCCAGCACCATGCACTATCAAACATGCTAGGAATGTATAATGACAATTGGAATTTCCCCATATTTATACTAAAGAAACATGGCCAGTCTATTTGCTTTTGCAGTGACTTATGGCTTGAAGCTCTGTCAAAATCTTAATACCACAAGTATGTACGAGAAATTGCAATTAAACTAAAAAGACTTTTTGTTTCTGAACTTAAAAAAGTGAAAGCATAAAGAATGTCCTTACTATCACACAGAGACAAGAAAGTATCTTTACATTTAGTTTTTAAAAACATTGTAATTTATAATTTCACACCTTACCAGAAAAATAAATCCTCGCTATCTATTGCATTATAGAAGGAATGTTAATTATATGTTTTGTACTTCCAAAAGCAGGAAAGCCTTAATTCCATCTACCCTGAAAGTATGTTCTGACCACAAGTATTTGAAAGCAATGGAACACCTGTGATTCATCCAAGAATGAAATAGTGAAAGGCAAGAGCCAAAATTGTCCTTATTTATTTCTTTGGTGTGAAATATGTTAGGAGTATTAACAAATTGGTCACTCGGACATGAAAACAATTTTTTTTGCAAGTCTGTTACTGACTTATGCCTTGTCCAAAGTCTATTGACATCAGCGGCATTTGGATCATTATCATACTAAAGACTAAATAATCTCTTGGTGTACATGGTTAAAATTCAATTAATGTAAATGAGGCTACACCAATTTATGCAAGCAGTGAATTAGGTCCTCATATTTTTTTGAGATTTCAAATGTCAATTTTTGATCAACATAGTGTGCCTCTCCCCCCTTTCTCTCTCTCAGTATCTGGACTTCTGACACCTTCTGGTCAAAAATGAGTTGTAATCACTATGTTTCCAAAATAAATGTATTTTTCAACAAAAAAGCGTAAGTCTATGAAAATACATTTAATTGAAAATATCCAAAACAACTCTAATCATTTTAGGGATGACCTTGAACCAGGAGATATATACTAAAATATCCCCAAACACAGACAATTTTAAAACCTAGCCCCACATTTTTCATTCAGTATCTCTGGATTTTTTTCCAATCCAAAATCCAAATATCCTTGGCATCTATGAATATGCAGGTTCAAAGTATCTAATTGCTCCCACAACTCGGGAATTTAGATGTCTAAAGGACCTACACTTCAACCTCACTTACATACACTTGAACAACTCTGGGTCCAAATCAGTCTATTTTGTCATTTGGTCATATGGTCTCCATACCCAAGAAGTTCACAAACATTAGCAAATTCCCCTCAGAACATAAATCCCATTCTGCAGATGAGGAACTGAGTCAGATGAGGAGAGAGATAGTATGACTTGCTGACAGACCCCCAAACACATTAGTTTATCACATTTTTGGCATTTTCCTTAGTCAAGTAGTTGAGCTGTAAAAAGCATCATAGAAAGAAATATGATTTTGTTCTATCTGTGCCAGTGTTTAAAAAGGAATAATCTGAGAAAACACTACCCTGGAAGTGCAGCACCAGGGGGAAGGGAGACAAACATCACCAAGTGCCTCAATGAGAATTCCAGAAGGTGCAATCTGTTAAATAGACAAAGCACTATGTTATTATGTTACAAGAAGGGAAAAATGCTATTAGTACCAAACAGAATTCTTAATGTCTGTATCGGGCTTTCACTCAGATCTTTAAGGTTTAGTATGCTCTAGTAAATGGTTAAGATCAGTAATACTGTGGTCTAGAGTATTGAAATATTTATCCACGAAATGGCCTGAGCTTGTTAGTAACGAGAATAGATTGATGATTTCAGAAATGTTTATTAGATCATTTTTGGTTATACCTATGCATCATTTATTGCTGGCAGACTGTAGCATGTGGAAGACAAAAAACATTCTGTAAGGAGAAATAGGACAAAAATTGAATTTTCCAGTCTAGGAGTTTGTCCCTCATACATCTGTGGTACATCAGACACGGCTTAACAGCAAGGAGAAATCTGGAAAGTAATAATGATGAAAGAGACCTAGGAGTGGCTCAGAGACTGTGCAATTTGTTGGTGAACAGGACCGATGCAGTTCTGAGGCTGTACAAGCTTGTGATAGAGCAGAGATAAGAGCGTTTCCCTCTGTGGCTCTGGTTCAACCTCTACTGACATACTCTAATTCTGGGACTTTCATTGCCAAATCTACATGCATAGACTGCAGGGAATTTTGAGAAAATAATTGTTGGAAGGATTGACTACAGGGATTCTTTTTGCAAGAAAATGCAAATTGCAGTGACCTGAGATTCTGAGGCCACGGCATCCTGGAGAGCTTCAGTCCTGGTATACAGCAGCCAGAGTCTGTATCTCCCAGCGGGATGCTGGGCAAGGTTGATTTAAACTGATGTTGGGGATCCAAGAGGATGATTTATGCTTCTGCCCTTGTCAGTACCACACTCTTTTGGAGGTTAGGTAACCAAGGCCTCCCAGCAGAGGTCAAATTGTGTATTCTTTACTCGGCAACAACCTCCTCCACAGATGAACTTTCTGCCATGACATAAATTGGCATAGTCCAGGAATAATAGAGCCCTATGAGAACTAAATACCATGACTCATTTCTTCTGGTGGTGTATTTACTGTAAGTCAATGTAAAAATGCCATTCTACACCAGCTGGGGATAGGCTTATGTGTATATATAGCTTCGCCAGAGTACAAGACTTGAAGGATATGGTAACATTTTGCAAGTATTTGAAGGCTATAAACACCAAGGAGGTAAAAAAATTATTTAGAGTGGCAGAATGGGCCATAATTAGGAGTGACGGGATGAAATTAAGAGAGTGGAAAAAAAAGACTTAATATCAGGAACAATTTTCTAACCGAGGTATATTAGACTGCGGAAAATCAGTTCATGAGGGGACACTCCATTACTCAATATCTAAAAATTTAGACTGGACAAAGCACTGATAAATGTACAGAATGCACATGCCCTACAATGTCTAGGCAAGTGGCTCTCTACTTTTCCAAACTACTGTACCACTTTCCGGATTTGTCTTGTGTACCCAGTTTCACTTCACTTAAGTGACATAAAATATAGGTGTCACAGCACATTTTCATTGAAAAATTGCTTATTTTCTCATTTTTACCATCTAATTATAAAATAAATCAATTGGAAGATAAATCTTGTAAGTACAAGTTATTATAAAATAAATCAATTGGAATATAAGTCTTGTAAGTACAAGACCTATAATCCAATTGATTTATTTTATAATGTATCATATATATAACAGTATAAAAAGTAATTCTCTCTATGAAATTTTAGAGTGGACTGACTTTGCTAGCGCTTTTTTTTAAATTAAGCCCTTTGTAAATTTAGGCAAATATCTAGATAACTAGATACATCTGTACTCCTAGGTGTATGTGTACCCCTGGTTGAAAATCAATGGTCAGGGATATAGACTAGAGACCATGTGTCTATAATAAGGACAAAAAATTCTGAATGTGAGAAAAAAATGGTAAAAGAAATGAATGATAAAATAATTAAATACTAACCTTTGCTTCTCTCCAAAGTTCACAAAAAGAAGATATTTTTCTTCTTGTCTCGAGCTTTTGCTGTAAGTTAAGTCTTTTTGACACAGAAGCTGATTTTCCTGTAGAAATATCTAACTTGCTTTTTGTGCAAATGTCTGCCTTTGCACAAATACTCAAGTTTAGTGTTTGCTAGGCGCTTAGGCAAAATTTCACAAATTCAAACAACACTTTTTCACAGAGAATACTAACAAACAAATCGTATTAACTTGCTGCACTATAAAGAAGATTCTTCTTTTTTGCAGTGATAATCTACAAATATTATGGAGGTTCAGTTCTGATAGGATCACAACTGACACAATTAAATACAGTATTTGTTTTATCATCCATCACCACTATTGAAGTTCAGGTACTGAATAAGTTGGACCAATCATCTGGTTTCCTTATTCAAATTATGTGACCTATGTGGATGTGAATAAATGGGCTGAGAATTTGAGTAAGATGGGCCAATGATCTGAATTTCAGAGGTTGGATGTTTATGCATTCCTTACCCAAACTGTCTGAACCATGTTGATCTGCAAAATTGGATTGGGAATTTCATAAGACCAGCTTCCTTCTTGACACTTCCAGCTATTCTTTCTTCTTCCAATTGCACAGTAAATAGTACAAAAAAATATCCCCAGCTGTATCTCAGCACTTCCATGTCTAGTTAAAGCAAGGAACAAAAGGGGAAACAAACAAATAAAAAAGGAAATAAATAATTGTATTTATTATGCTGTAAGTTTGAGTTTTGTTCATGTGACAGCTGAAAAATAAGGTTACTTTTCATATTTCTGTAATAGTTCTGAGCTGTTCTCCTAGGTAAATATAATTTATTCTGTCTTCAGTTTGTTTCCTTCCTTTGTTAGGCTGTCTATGCATCCATGAAATGCAAATGCAAAATAAACTCAACTAGTCCAGAAAAAAAGCATATTTGATTGCTGTGAAATCACAAAGGCAAATTAAGAGAAATGAAAACATGAAAAACAACTGCGCCCAGCAGAGATCTCTGTGCTGACAATATGAGATCATCAGCCCCAGGGAGACAACTCCGCGATCACATAAATAGATTGTTTTACAGAGCACAGAACATGAGTAAGTGCCAAAAAGGAGGAAGCTTAATGGATTGATCTCATGAAAGAGAAATGAATCCACCTGAATCAGGAAATTTACAAAATTTTAAGAAATGCAACAATGAGAGCATTCTAAGTAGTTTGGCAGCAAATTGTTCTTACCCACCGAGGGGTGAGAAGCAGACTGCTCTAAAAACTGAGCAGCTTTTATTAGCCTGTTCTTTCCCTTACAAGTGTTCTGTGTAGTCAAATTCTCCTGTCAGTTACACCAAGGCAGATTTAATGTAAGGTCATGTAAAAGTGGATTGTTCAAATGTTTCTGAGAAGCAAGCACATGAGAAGTATGAAAGAGGCCAAAATGAGTTCACTTACTTTGTCAGATTCTCTGATCTGGCCATTTTGCTCTGCAGTGCTGGAGCAAACTGGCCCTAAGCCCCATATAGCTAATTTATGGCAGTCCAGAGAAGGCACAGTGGTTCTTAAGCCATTTTCTGCCTGCTACATGCATTGCAGGGAAAAGGATGGACTGTGGCCATCCTGAGCTGTGTTTTCAGCTCTTTGGAGCTATTTCAGCCTCAGCCTATCATAACTTCCCATTAAAATGGAGTGAGAGTTGCAGATATTCAGTGCCTCTCCAGATAAGGATAGATGGTTCATTCTTTCAGCTAAAAATATGATATGTATAGAGCAAGAAATGAGACGTGAGAATGAATGCTCTCAGCCATAACAGTTAGGGTCTAATCCATCAGCACTTGACTGACATGCCTTTATGGCTGAAGTTTACACAATAATAACTATGTAGTGTGCAAATTAGGGTCAAAGCACTGTTGGACTCTCCTGAACCTGCTCTAGCTGAAGACAGGGCCAATTTCTCCACTCCGTATCAGGGGTAGCCCAGTGGTGCTGACTTGCAATGAATGCAAGCAGCCCCAGGACAGAAAAAATTACAGCTAAGTTTTTGCATAAAACGGGTGAGTCTGTTGCTCAATTCTTTAGTGGTTTTTGATTTCTCATTAATTCTGATTAATGAGCTGGGGTATCACAGGGTTATAGTCCCAGAATCAGGCACAACAGAATCACACCACTTGTCATGACCTATAGCCCACAACTTAAGCCCCTCCAACGCATTATCAACAATCTACAACCTATCCTGGAAAATGACCCCTCACTCTCTCAGGCCTTGAAAGACAGGCCCATCCTTGCTTACAGACAACCCTCTAACCTCAAACAAATTCTTTTCAGTAATCATGCAGCACACCCCCATCATACTCATTCAGGAACGCACCCCTGCAATCAGCCCCGATGCCAACTCTGTCCACACTTCTATACCAGCAATATCATCACAGGCTCTAACCACATCAGATACCACATCAGAGCTCATTTAACTCCACATCCACTAATGTGATCCATATTATCAAATGCCAGCAGTGACCCTCTGCCATATATATTGGCCAAACTGGATAGTCTCTATGGGAAAGAATTAATGGACACAAATCAGATATCTGAAAATGTAACACACAGGAACCTGTTGGGGAACATTTTAACTTGCCTGGGCACTCACTAATGGATCTAAAAGTCACTGCACTGTTTCAGGCCAATTCCACAAGCCAAATACACAGGGAAACCTTGGAACTTAACTTCATTTACAGGTTTGATTTCTATCACATAGGTATGAATAAAGACATTGGCTGGATGGCCCACAACATTCCACATCCTAATGACATAAAAAAACAAACAGTGAATACTTAAGAACAATTTGCAACTTCTCTATCAGCTTCATGTAGCATGGAGACTCTAAGGGTGTGTCTAGACTACAGGGTTTTGTCGACAAAAGTAAGCTTTTGTCGACAAAACTATACCTGCGTCTACACTACCGCCGAGTTCTGTCTACAGTAAGTCGACAGAACGTGGCAGTTTTGTCAACAGCGGTAAACCTCATTCTATGAGGAATAATGCCTTTTGTCGACAGAGTTCTGTTGACAAAAGGCGCTATTGCATCCACACTGTGCTTTTTGAAAAGAGAGCATCTAGACTCTCTGTCAAAAAAGCGGCTTGCTTTGTCGACAGAACTGGCTGTAGTCTAGACACTCTTTGTCGACAGAGGCTTTGTCAACAGTGTCTGTTGACAAAGCCTCTGTCAACAAAAGCCTGTAGTCTAGACGTACCCTAATTGACTATTTCTTTTCCTTTTTTTCCTTCTCTCCCCCCATGCCTATTTATTTTTAAACTCGACCTTTAAGAACGCCATTCATCTGAAGAAGTGAGTTGCGCTCACGAAAGCTCATGTTACCATCTACATGTTTTGTTAGTCTGTAACTGGAAAAGCTTAAAAAACAACAATGAATAGTCTTGCAGCACCTTAAAGATTAACTCATCTACCCCTCTGAAGCTGAAGTTTTTAAGTTTAAAATCTTGAGAGAGAGGAATGAAGTGTAGACATACCCTATGTGTGAACTCTAGTATGCCCAAGAAAGACACTCACACTAAGGGCAAAGTAAAGCTTTAACCACTTTTATACTCAGCACAATGATAAACATGGGATGGGGGGGATTTCAAGCCACATAAAACGATAGCAAAAATACAACATTAAGGTGATATTTTGTACCATTTCTCACACATACACTCATAAATAGTCACTTCCTTGGGGATCCGGTCTTAAGAGACAAAGAAAGGTCCAGCCATATTCCTGGCAAGCCAAATGTCGTCTCACTCAGAATCCTGTAGACCCCACAACTTCACAAGGATCTTGGTTTTTCAAGCTGCTATGGTGTTCAGCCTTTTTAACATTGAATTTGCCATTTTGCCATAGCAAAACACCTGACTTTTTCCCTACCTATCCAAATGGGACTTGCCTGCAGCTACCTCTTCTTCTGCATCTTTCAGTAGAGAGGGACTTAGGTGAATTACTATACATGCTACCTTTACTCTAGCATGCAGCCAGATCCCAGGGGCAGAGGAGCCAATGTTGGAGTCCAGTTTGTAGTCAGGGAGAGGGAGTGGGACTCAGCAAGGTAGGCTAGTGTAGAGACCATTTCATATTTAGCTAGAAGCCATTCTGTATAACAAAAGCCATTTCAGTTTCTTGTGTCTGCATGTATACTAGAGAGAGTAAACTCACCTTCACCGAGGTGGGGAGAGGCTAGAAGGATGCGCTGTTGGAATGTGTTAATGAACTATTTTGAGCTGAAGCTCGAACTCCCTCTAAACCTGTTTCTTTGCTGATAATAATTCCTCTTTAAGTCCACTTTGATTTCTTGCCCTGACGTCAGACTTGTTTGGTTAAGGGTATAAAATACTAGGATTGATTGTATTAGTCAGCCTTACTGGGCCTGCTTTTGCTGGGACCACGTTTGGCTCATGCTGGGCTTTATTAATTAATAAAGTTGTTTGTTAGCTGCCTAAACAAAGAGTAGCGTTTTTGCTTCAACACTAGCAAGCAGTGTTGTTTCACAAACAGTGCAGAAGCCCAGGCCTGGAGAGCCAAAAAAGCTGGCTCCTATTTCTTTACTTCCCCAGCATACATGGAAGACAAGAGGTTCTGCCAGAACGCCCAGACAACATTATAACTTCCCATAGAACTGGAACATCTGGAATATGCCACAAAAACACAAAACAAAACTCATCACTGAAAATAATCTTTGCTAAAAATAAGCATCTGTGAATGTTATATCTATGAGTCTCTTCAAGTGTGTGTCATAGCTGTATGGATGTCTGGGGGTGGTTCTTGGGTTGAAAGATAGATATTCACAAAGGGTATGTCTACACTACAAACTAAGAGCTGTTAGTTAGAATTAACTCTAATAGGGGCTACACATACAAACCGCTAGTTCAAATTTAAATTGAACTAGCAGAGCACTTAATTCAAACTAGGTAAACCTCATTCTACGAGGAGTAACGCCTAGTTCAAATTAAGTAGTTCGAATTAAGGGCTGTGTAGCCACTTAATTCGAATTAGTTGGAGGCTAGCCCTTCCCAGGTTGCCCTGGTGGCCACTCTGGGCCAAACCAGGAAAACTCTTCTGCCCCCCTCCCGGCCCCGGAGCCCTTAAAGGGGCATGGTCTGGCTACAGTGCTTGTGCCAGTTGCAAGCCTGCCAGCACCCAGCCAGCAGACCCTGCACCTGGCATGGCATGAGCTAGCCACCCGCAGCCACGCAGCCCTCCGCCTCTTCCCAGGACCAGGCTGGCGGCTACCAGGAGCCTGCTCAGGGCCACAAGAGGCGGGTGCCCACCTGGTCTAGTGCAGAGACCGTGGACCTCATCGAGGTTTGGGGGGAGGCCTCCAACATCCACGATCTCCGCACTAGGCACAGGAATGAGGCTGTCTAGGGCAGGATAGCTGCCAGCCTGGCCACCAAAGGCTACATGCGAACCCAGGAGCAGGTTTGCATGAAAATCAAGTTGGTCCAGTGAGACCCCCGACCCTGAGCCCTGAGCTTAGAACATAAGAACATAAGAATGGCCGTACTGGGTCAGACCAAAGGTCCATCTAGCCCAGTAGCCTGTCTGCCAACAGCGGCCAACACCAGGTACCCCGGAGAGGATGGACCAAAGACAATGACCAAGCCATTTGTCTCGTGCCATCCATCTCAAGCCTTCCACAAACAGAGGCCAGGGACATCATTCCTACTCCCTGGCTAACTGAATTTATCTAACTTCTCTTTAAACTCTGATATAGTTCTAACCTTCACAGCCTCCTGTGGCAAGGAGTTCCACAGGTTGACTAGGATTACTTCCCATTGGCTGGTCTGCAATCACAGAGGAGTGCAAATCTGTTTAGTTTTACTTTAACAGCAAAAATTAAACAAAGGGTTTTTTGATATAAGAAGCTGGGTGAATATTGTTTTTCAGGTTATGCTGAAGCATAACTTTATAACTCAAGTTAGTTTTAGTGTAGCTGTTTGGTTTCAAGTGAGACCCATGCAATTCTTTTGTCTGTGGTTTGCCGTTTTTGTTTTGTTTTGTTGTTTTGTTTTATTTTAGGGGTTTGATTTCATTCAAACCTCAGACTGGTTGTTTTGAGGGCAATACAGCCAGATGAACTGAAACCCTGGAAAAAAATATGCCCTGTGAAATGAATCATCTAAGTTCCTTGATATTTTCTCCTCCAAAAGGGAAAATAGTTACAGAAGTAACTTTAGATGAAGGTCAGTATAAATTGGAGGTTAATAAATAATCACAAAACAAAGACCTGCACTCCAGGGGTCTGAGTATTCATAATTAAATTAATTCATTTGTGATTAAAATTGCAAAGATGGACGGATCTGATTGAAAACTAGAGAGTTTTTATTTCCTTTTTAATAGTCTGAAATGAATAGAATCACCCTTTATTTTATTAATTTCTTTATTAGCAATATAGTAAATAACTGTCAGAACATATTTTTATCCACTGAGGAGGTGTTATATTGTTTGGGCAAGTTTTGCAGTTTATATACTTGGTTTTTCTTAGCCTCCTTCTCAATGACACAAAAAACCCATACTTTTTTTCTTTGTCTTTGATAACATTGTGGGTAAAACTGACTGGGAAAAAAAAAAGGAAACTGAAGATTTGATGAGGCTTCCACCTTCAATATTGCAGTACTTCCAAGTGTAAATTTGCTTCCAACACTTTTCTGTGTGTTAAACACTGCCCGATGATGATGACGGCTGATAATAGACAATGTAAAGAGGGAGAAAGAATAGATTGATTTAATGACAGCTGACAACCAAAATTCTGATCTGAGAGAAGGGTTTGTAACCGTGTTTAACTTTATTCCTAGATGCTAATATGACTTATCATTTATGCTGTATCTGTTCTAACATCAAGATTTTTCAATAGTACTGTTCCTCATAAATATAAATATAAATTCTTAAATGGGACATACACAGTGCATAAAAGCTGTCTGGATAGGGTGAATTTTACATTCAGGGTCCCCATGCAATAGAGACAGCAGGAATATATTTTGGGACCCAAGCAATTTAAACATGAATCTATAATTTCTGGTATAATCAAATCTTTGAATTCTGCTTAGCAGGTGGCATTGGGGAACCTCAAAAGGTCTAAAGGTTAATTTCAGATGAGCACTTTGATTGCACATAGTTATACTATTGGATCTAAAAAACAGGGACCTGTATGTGTGTGGGGGGGGGGAGGGGGAGAGGAGGGAGACCGAGTACTTTAAGTTACTCTTAGTTTCCAGGAGTCTTTGATACTCTCAATAGATGCTCATAAGATCAGCCCTTGCGACAAAAATACTTTGTGAAAATGAGCTATCTGGTCCTTCTTGCTTCTTCCCAGAATGGAATTACCAAAACCAGCCATACTTGTGGTATCTGAACTGTGTGACAATTAAAAATAATTGTTGAAAATATTTGAATGTTTGAACTCTCAAACTTTAACTCAGAGTGGTTCCAGCTTGGTTATTTATTTAGTTCAACCAGTGACATCTCCAAATTTTTCACACTGAACTTTTAAAAGTACCTGGGAAGAGAGAGTTTGAAAAGCAATTCACACATCTCTCAGCCAATCCCTGTGCAAGTCCTATGTTCATTTACACAGTGGTTTGGAAAATGTTTCACATCCAAGAAACATCAAATTCGCTTTCAAATCAGAGAATTACATTCCACATGGCTCTAATGGAATCCTATTTGTAAATTTGTTTTCTGAAAGGAGATAATAATGTTCACAGGATAAGTCTTGAAAGGCACAGAACACCTATGGGAGCCCTGCTCACACTAGTGGCTTCAGAGAGACTACTCATGTAGTATGGGCAGCATGGGCTACATTATGGGACTCTTGGAGAACATTGATACAAGAAGAAATTCAGTTTAAACTGGTGCTGTGTTTATTTATTATTATTATTATTATTATTATTATTATACTAGAAGCCGCAGTCATGGATGTGAACCCCACTGTTTTAGATTCTGAACAAATATAAATAATAAGATTGACTTCACCCAAAGGGCATGTCTACACAGCAGGGCTAAAGCCAAAATAAGTTATGCAACTTGAGCTATGTCAACAGTATAGCTTAAGTTGAAATAGCTTATGTTTATTTCTGGCGCTGTCTACACAGCACGAAGTCCAAGAAAGAGCACTCTTCCTCCGACTTCCCGTACTCCTTGTAAAATGAGGGTTACAGGAGTCAGAGTAAGAAGTGCTCCACTCACCATTATTTTGACATTATGTCAAAATAACTGCTTGTAGTGTAGATGCGGGCTATGTTATTTTGGAATAACATCAGTTATTCCGAAATAACACTGCTGTGTAGATGTATCCAAAGAGATTATAATGTAAATGTAAGATGAGCCAAGCAAATGCAGCTGATGGAAATGTGTCACTAAAACGACAAATCAGGTGAGAATGGTAGGCCAATTCACTTGAATGTTATTTTAGTCCAAAAGACATATGATTGATATTGTCTTCATTTATTGATTGCTATTGATTTGCATTCTGTATATCCCTATACCTAATTAACCTTACGTTAAAAAAGTGTGTTTAGCATTAAAGCGATGATTTCCTTAATAAGTAGACTTAATGAAAACTAATGAAGGATTGTTTTCACACCAGAGTGAAACCTTGGAAATGTAAAAAGATTGTTACATTCAAAGCATTGTATTCAGCAATGGAAATTCACTCTGTTTTCAGAGTGAAATTCAACAAAGGAGCAAGGGCGGATGGTCACTCGGAGAAGCTGGTAATAAAAGAATAATTATTATGGATAGTCACTGAGGAAGTAAAGATTAATCTCTGACAAAAAATCTTCCACAATGAGGTTTACCAGCTACTTCGAATTAGGGCCTTTAAATCGGACTCCCGTTTCACTGCTACGTGTAGACGCAGGCAGTTACTCTGGGCTAGTGAATTTCTAAAATGATGACCGGCCAGGAACATGCAAATTAAGCGCGGGATATTTAAATCCTGGGCTTGATTTGCAACTTCGGTATGCTTCATTTGCCTCCCTACTTCGAAGAAGGGGGCAAGTGTAGACATACCCTGAGAGACTAAAAAAAAATGTAGATGGTACCAGGAGCTTTTGTGGGAACAACTGACTTCTTGAAAGCTCATGATGCCACCTACATTTTTGTTAGTCTCTAAGGTGCTGCAGGACATTTGTTGTTTTTTAATTTTTTTTTTCAGTTAGAGACTAACATAGCTACCCCTCTGAGAATTTTAAACATAAAAGGAAACAATGAGGCAGACTTGGTCATCATCACAATAGGCAGTGGTTTTAGTTCATCAGCTGACAAACTGTTGGTAAGAATTTCTAATAGGAATCACAGTAATGGAGAATTTTAAAGCAAGGAGTTAAAGGAAGGTAATGAAGCAATTTTGCAGCTGTTTACAGTGAGTTTCTCCCAAACATGGCGGGGCATCACGGGAGAAAGCATGAGTTATGTCCCGGAGGCAACAATCCTGTTCTAGCCAGGAGGCTGACTGGAAGATCTAATAAATCTTTTCTATTTCTAACTTCTGTGATTTCTTTCTTGCATTTTTTTTGGCTGAATGCATGACACACATTATGAGGTTCTTATGAGAATAGTAATTAGTACTCTTGCATGATTTAATTAACAGCGAGGCAGGAAAATTGCCACAGTGAATATATTTTCATAAGATTAAGTCAATCTTCCATTTATTTTGGGAATATATGAAAATTTGTTAATTTCTTCTGGACTATTCCATGTACACGTGTAAAATCACACTTATAAAAGATGAGGAGGGAGAAATCGAAACAACCTTTTGTCAATGGTCAATAGGAATCTTTATCTATACATTCAGATCTTGAGAATTCATTTGCCACACTTAATTCATTTAAGAGAATAAAACATGACACCGCAGTGGTGTCCTGTACATGAGCTCTGTTTGTTCAGCATGATCATTACATTGTTACTGAAGCTGTGCAATTTCATAATGAAGAATAAGAAATCTAAGCCAGACATACAACAACATTCTTCTGTCTTTTATCAAGCTGGGTGTCCGTGGTTCTTTGAACCTTGAGCTTTCAGTAAAACAGCACCAGAAATGCAGTTGTAATGTTCAGTTTTAGGGGCTTTCATTGTTGATGTCCTTAACATTATTAAGAAACCAATCATATTATCAAGAAACAGATCACTAAAAAGACAATTTAAAAAGCAAACAATGTTAGAATCTCTGCAATTTATTATCCTCCTCTGTAAACAAAGATATAAGCCTCAGCTTCTTGCTGATTGAAAACATTAATGTTACGCTCTAGTGTCTTTAAATTTCTGATGTAGCGGATGCCATATTGTTTCCTTTCAGCATTATATTACCATATATGAGTAGAATTCCATTAACAATTAATAACAATTTGACATTTCTAAGATGCTTTGGGTTCTGAACCCCCATGAATGAAGTTGGGATTGGTGAGCTAATTCATATTCAATTAGAAACACAAACTTTTTCACCGACCCCAACCTTCATTTTAAACTGGAAACAAATGTGAATTGAAACTTTTTTGAAGACGTTAGATAACTTTTAAAAGATTGTATTTCTTTCTTTGACTAGCTGTTCATCCTTATATCAGTAGTGGAAATATCATGAAATAGGATGGTCTTCAGAAAATTTAATCTGAAGTTTGAAGAGGCAGGAAGTTGAGATATTACTCCTTTGAGATTTTCCCATCACTAGCATGGACATATATATTTTTTCATTCCCATTCTTAGGTTAAAAGCTTAGGAATTTTCATACTGGATCAAAACAATGGTCCATGTAGTCCAGGACTCCATCTTCAACAATGATCATTCTAGCTGCTTCTGAGAAAGATGGAATAATTTGCCCAAGAAGAATGTTTGTTCCTATCTCCAATCAGTTAAAGGTTGGCTTATCTGCCAAAATAGGAGAGTTTATATCTTCTCCAAAGGATTGCCGTTCAACAGTTTATTGTAGGTTCCTCATTAGATTGATATTCACCTCTTTTGTGAAAAAGATGATATCATAAATCCTTATGTAGCATTGCTCACTAGATGATGATTTCACACACAAAAATATGATTATTATCACAGATTCATCTTCCTGACAGATAACATCCTCATCCAAAAATAATGCAAAAGCATCCACTGAAAAGATGTATTTTTTGTCAAGGTATACTCTTACATGATTAATCTTTTCCCCATAAGCATAGCTGATATAGTTATGAATTATATTATGTCACCACAGAGGAATTGCTGAAAATGTTTATAATAAAAACATCTTGAGATTTTTTTCTCTTTTAAGCTAGAACCTGTCTTCGGGTTTTACAGTGTTGTCTTCTCTCTATTTCAGTAGTTCAGACAAGGTATCACGAAGCACCTATTCAATAGTGTAGTCTTCCAGATAAAGTATTTTTCCATAAATGGTAATAATCCACCACTCTGATTATATCTGCAGTTATTCAACTGATTATAGACAAAATGTACAATAGTGATATTAACACCTTGGAAAAGTGTATTGGAGGGTGATTGAACCAGCAGTTTAGGCTCTTCTGTTTCACTTTAAGGCTCCTGTAACTGGATTAGTTTGGTCAATTTGACATTCAAATTAGGGTGAAACATAAACAGTTCATGGAGAACATTTTGCCTTATTGGAATATTGCACTGATCATCATGAGCTATAATGCAAGTGAATAAAATTCACATGGGATATGGATTTTTATTTTTTTTTTTTTGCCCATACAGTTATGGGAAGAATGCATACTATGCATACCTCTTGCCTGCACCTCTCCCCAAGGGACATAATTTTAGATTCAAATTTACATCGATTCACAGAAACCTATCAATAGCTCCTTACAGTACCATAGATAATTAGCATTATGTGATTACATCCCTGTACCATTTTGTCTACGAAGTTTTGTCTACTTTGGGATCTCTCGCTCTCTCTCGCTCTCTCTCTCACACACACTCACTCACACACACACACACACACACATACACACACACACACACACAAACATATATAGTTTTCAATATTCACATCATTTCTTAATTCCTTTCATTTGTTAAACAAACTAAGTGAGCCAAGAACAAAAGTCAAAGGAAATGCATTATAAGCAATGTTTTTAAAAGGCAAAACCCTGAAGTTATTCTATCAAATATTTCCAAAATCTGACACTTCTTTGGGGGGAAAAAAAGCCCTGGAAATATTCTGAAGTTATTTTAGCAAAGTTACTGCTTTGACAGATATTACCACTTGGAGTGAAATAAATGTTGAACTGTGAAAAAGAAAATAAAAAGGATAAAAAATCTATTATTCACCTACTGTTGGGTACTATAACATAAAATCAATGAATTAATGTCACTATGCTTGTTATTAAGTAAGACTGCTTACTTGTGGAGATAGTTAGCTTTGGAAGTTAATGCATTCTCCTGAAATTTGGCCAGACCGCATAAGAATGATATTGTCTGTTCCATGTATCTTGCCCTTGAGAGAGCTAAATTAGGGTGGAAACATTACTGTAATAGCTATCCATTCCAACAAATCTCATAACCTAAATGTAGTAGGGAGGAGGAGAGCAGGGGAGGAGCGAAGCAAATACTGAAGTATAAAAGAAAAATAATATTGTAAGAAAAGTTAAAATGATTTGAATTTATTTATTCAGCAGAAATATGATAAAAAATGTACATTCCATTTTATCAATTCTTTAAATTTGAAATAGCATCTACTCAAGCTCTGTGATTCAACATTTCTGATGCAAATAATCTAGCTTCTGGAAGGATGGTAATGACCCATCTCGATATATCATATCACCAAAAGTGGAAAAATATATTTTTGCAATGAAATTACTTTCACTTATTTGAGAAAAATTTTAAAAAGTAGTTGTTCTAGATGCTTGTATGTCTACTATCACCATAATATCTCAACATTTCCCATAGGTATATGGATTTAACCTCACAACAAATGGAGATAATAGGACTTTGCTCACTCCAGACAAGCATTATTTATTTCCATTTTTCCACATAAGGAAATGAAGCTTGAAAAGATTAAGAATCTAATCTTCTTCCACAGCAGTCTATAAATGTTTGCCATTGATTTCACCTGGTCTAGGAGTAGATCCAATATGAATTGCTCTAAGTTACTCAAGAAGTCAACAGTAGATCCACAAATTGAATCCAGATTTTCGGAATCCCAGTGCAGTTCTCTAATGGCAAGACTAGCTCTAAGAGAAGTTTGAAAAAGTTTGCGTAGCCTTTTTCTCCTCAATTTTCAAGAAGTGTTTGGAATGTCCTATTTCTGACTGGGAGTAGAATAGAAGAGTAGAAGGATCCTGAAAGAAGTTTTTCTTTTGATATTTCTGGTTTGGCTAGAAACTGGAGCTTACAACAGTCTTACAAAGCAGTGAAGTATTAATGGCGAATAGGATAAGAAGCCATTTTAAAACATATTAGAAGCAAGATAAACCTTAGTTCAGGTTTAAGTCTATTGCCAGACACAGATGGTAAAAATGTGATTAATGATGTAGAAAATGAAGAAATGTTCAAAAGATTTTTCTGTTCTTAATGTGAGTACATACGTAGAAGTTGGCAAAAGCAAAGCTCAGAACAAGAAAGTGTCTGTTCCTTCTCTTGTTTGGTTTCAAAAAAATGAGTGTTTTATAACAGTGGTCCCAAGTTTCTTCCACCCTATGTTGTGTACATCAATTTTGTTATTAAACATTCTAATTTTATTCCATTTCAGAGCCAAGACAAGTACACATCTCAATTAGTCCTTGAGATTTTTCCTGATGGGCTAATATAGTAATTAAGTTGAAAAAAACCCACCAGATTCACTTTATTTATGGCATGATAGGATTGAACTCAAATCTCCCACTGTGAAAGCCTAGTGTGTTAAGTGACTGCACTCCCCATTGATTATCATTTGCAAGGCTGTCCGGTGAAATCTTCACCCTTCACTTGAGAAATGTCAGTGCAGACACCTTGAGCCAGCTGGTGTAAATCAGCCTAATTTTACTGATTTACTAGAACACCCTTTGTATACTCCTACTTGGGAGCTGGTTTTAACTTTCAACTTTTGAATTCCAGTACAAATTTGACAGCATACTTCACATTCAGATAAACAGAGAGGATTAAAAAGAGAACAACCCCCCTTTTTGCAGTGTAAGGGTATGTCTACACTGCCACCCTAGTTCGAACTCGGGTGGCTAATGAAGGCATTCGAACTTGTAAATGAAGCCCAGGATTTAAATATTCCAGGCTTTATTTGCATGTTCCCGGGCACCGCCATTTTTAAATGCCCCGTAGTTCAAACTACCTGCCCGCGGCTACACGTGGCATGGACGAGGTAGTTCGAATTAAAGCTCCTAATTCGAACTACCGTTACTCCTCACTAACTAAGGTGAGTTACCGTTAGTAAGTTACCATTACTAACTAAGGAGTTAGTTCGAATTAATGTTTAACTACCGCGTCTAGCCGCGGGCAGTTAGTTCGGACTAAGGGGGATTTAAAAATGGCGGCACCCGGGAACATGCAAATGAAGCCCGGGATATTTAAATCCCGGGCTTCATTTGCAACTCCGGTTGCTCTCTTAGGGTATTTTAATTCATACCCTAAGAGAGTTAAAATCTGTCTATTTGTTTTCATTATGGTCTGTATATTATTTTAAAGTTACAATTGTTGCATTAGAGGAAGGCAAGTTTAGAGTAAGTATTTAGAGTAGATTCCTCGAAGTTTGTTAGGGTCACCTTTCTGTGAATGTTATTTGGGAACAAAAAAAATTGGGGTTGGTGGGAAAAAGATATTAATACCCCTCACTTTTTCTTCTAGCTGCACTGCTTATATTATAGTATATTGAGGTTCTCATACTTTGGTGCATGCACACGGTAAAATTTCAATGAACTGCTTCTCTTCCTAGAATGACAGGTGATTTATATTGCACTTATCTCCAGTATGGGTATCAACATGTTTTTTTTCCATGATCTATTACTCTTCCAATGACAGAGTAAGAAGCTACAGTTTAAAGGGATGAAATAACTTTTCACTAAACATGTAGGTCCAAGTTTGCCAATGAATAGTTATATTTAATAATGTGAATATTTTAGTATTGGCTTCCTTATATCTACAGTTTAATCATTTAGGTTGACAGGAGACTCCTTAACCATGGTGCGATTAGGGTACTTGATGGGATCTTGGGTATGAAGATAGGGTAATTCACCAAGGGCACAGAAAATCTTCCTTCTATATGCCACTGGTTCAAATCTAGCTCATGCAGGGTATGTGCAGGAGCTAGATTATCCTGAAATAACATTGAATGAGCTAGATTATCCTGAAATAACTTTGAAACACATCAAAGTTATTTCAGGATACCAGAGGTATATATAAATTAAGAACCCAAGTGGCACCGAGTAAATCCTCTAATTATATATAAAAGTAATGAAATTTCAATAATTAATAAAAAGGTGGGGCCAGATTCTGTGCTGCTACAACTCTATTTAAGTCAAAGGAATTATGTTAGGAGAAGGTCTGGCCCAGTAAAAAGGTATTGCTCCACTGGACTAATTTTTTCTATGAAAATGAATATTCCTAATGCAATTCTTTGTCCTTCTTCCCAGAACTTTACCTTTTGTTGTTCCATGTTTGAAAATTAAAGCCATTGTCCAATTACATTCAGTCTACTTACAAAGTCTGTTAAGGAATTTAGGTGGTACTGGGGACCTAGATTTCTTAAGTCTTTTGCAAATCCCATTGTATAGCCTCCTATTTGTATTCCAAGGCACTAAAGGAACGTTTTTGGCAAAGATCAATAACAAATAATTATAACAATTGGATTTTCTCAGCTCTAGATTGCATCACATCTTTTAGAAATCAGCTGGTTCAGGTATCAAAAGTTCATATAAATATTGTTTCACTTCAGTTGAGAGTGCATCACATGGGTTTCATAAGTTTTTTGGGCTTAAGCATCCAAAAATTGAAACCAAGATGCAGAAGAAAAGCCATTAGAAATAACTAAACTTCCACTCCAAACCATAAATTGGCCTTCAAGTTCTCTAGAAACTCCTCCCAAAATTCATGAAAATCATACAATGTTTTGGTGCATGCTATCCAAGTATTGGTTTCATAATAAAGCCCCAACATGAATGAATTTCACTAATTTTCAGTTTCATTATCCAAATTTCACACTGTTCTGTCTACTGAAATATTTGAATACTTTTTGTTACCTTCATGGACCTTGGGAGAAATTCTGTTTTCTGAAAGCAGCCCAAGTTAATAAGCAATACAAAAAAGATTTCTGCAAAGGTTTGGTAAGGTGTGATTGGAAACTTACTTCCAAGCCATGAAACATCAATGGGCCTTTCATGTACATCACTCTTAGGCCTGGTCTACACTACATGGGAAGGTCTATGAAAATACGCAACTACAAGTTGGACCTCCCTGGTCAGGAACCTTCGGGACTTAACCAGTCCCGGATGGGGGACTTTGCCAGATCAAGGAAACTCATTTCAGCCCTAACCATTGCCACCGGTCCTCCCAGTCATGGCCTGACTGCCAGCCTCCCAGTCACCCCCTCCTCAGCTGCTAGTCCCTCCACATTCAGGGCTCTTGGGTCCACCATAGCAGCCCCACTGCTGTACACACAGCCCTATTTGTACTTTAGCCTTGCTGGGTAGCCCTGCTGCCTCCTGGCCTCACCAGGCAACTCTGCTGAGTGGTAGCGGGACTGCCAGGCTCTTTTCTATGTCACCAGGCAGTCCCAATCCCAGGTTCCTGGCCCTGCTACAAGGCAGCTGTATGGTCAGGCTCTCAGCCCCACAGGGAAACCCTGCTGCCTCCCGTCCCCCCTCCACCATCGCAGTGTTGCCACTGGGCTGCAGCCCTGCTTCAGGGCTCCCAGCCACCAGCCCTCCACAGGACTCTCTGGTTCTGAACATCTAGACCAGGGATGTTGCTGAACCAGAGAGTCCTGGTTAAGAGAGGTTCAACCTGTACAACTATATAAATTGTGTAACTGGAGTCAATGTATCTTAAATCGAGTTTCTGTGCTGTCCACAAAGCGGGAGGCTGATGGGAGCAAGAGCTCATGAGGAGCAGGAGTACTGGTGCCAATGGAGGTGCCCTTTGAGTTCATTCTAGTGGGTCTGTATTACGCCCGTTAAATCAAAATCCTGGAAGATTGACCGCAACAGTGTTGATCTTCCGTGCAGTGTAGACATGCCCTTATTACTCACTACAGTATGTGGGAATGCAGATGACTCTGTAGCAACTGAATTCTCACCTGCACTCATAGATTCAGGATGCCTAGCCAGTTGATCCATATTTTCATAGATCCACCAGCCAAGTTTTGCATCCTCATGGCCCACATGCCCAAATGCAGTAGGAAAGGTGGAGGCTATAGAAGACACAGATCAATGGTATGTCAGGGCCTCGCATCTCCATGGAGATCTTCTGGAACTTAACTCTTCCAGGGTATGTCTACACTAGACGCAAAATGCATTTCAAAATAGAGTTTTGCTATTTCGAAATAGTGCATCCACACTGATAGAACGCTGAATCGCATTTAAGGCCGGCTGGAACCGGTTCTGGCAAGGCATCAGGTCAGCAGTTACCTTGTGTGGCTGCTGCCTGAGGCTATCTGAGACCTATGCTTAAAGGGACCCCCCCGGACAGCAGGTTCTAAGGTTTCCCTACTTACTTGCCTACCTCACTGAGGGACAGCAAAGCATTTTTTTTTCTGCATGCTCTGGT
>CM057848.1:33278864-33291923 GCA_030068395.1 Apalone spinifera
AGCCTCCCTAGTTCGAACTAGGGGGCTAGTGTAGACATACCCTCTTTCTCTCTCAGCAAGGAAAAATAGCATCTGATCCAATGAATATTAACAGACTTTATTTTTACCTTCTATCTAATCTAATATTTGTTATATCTAATTCACTGATCAATATAATATCTAGGCACCAAATAAAAAATGTAATGTTTAACCTACCTGTAGAAGAATCACTATGTAATGTATAAGTCTCTAAAACTTTTTCTTGATGTCTACTTCAAATAAATCTAGAATTGTTTGAATAAACCACACCATTCCTCATAGACTGTGATGTTTTGTTCAGGTTTGCTTTAGTTTGTCAAGATTAACAGAAGCAAAATATGCCAGGTGAGAACATAAAGAAAGCACCAAGTTATTTTATACAGTAATAAACGAATTATCACATTTTCTGTAATTTTCTGACTTGGGCCATAAGTGAAATTGCTACAAAATGGGCTATTGTGAGCCTGATTCTCCTTTCATTTACCTTGGTGTAACTCTATTGAGTTCTGTGGAGTTACTCCTCATTTACAATAGTGTAAATCAGTGCTACTGGCAGTCATGCAAAACAGCTTCTTCTCATGATGTTTTCAACTCATTTATAGAAGTTAAAGTCCTGTCAGATTATAGTTGCTATCCTGCAGCCAGTATAGGATGATTCTGGGTTCTGTATTTTCCATTCTGCATTGTTTCATATTAAATTGTCATATATTTATAAAAATGATGAGACTTCCCAAGGGAAAATCTTGCACAGTATAGTCACTCTCATTGCCCAGTATCTCCCAATATTACTCCTAGATGTCTCATCTGTAGACTGCAAGCTTTGGATGTTTTTTACTGAGCTACTGAGGACTAGATTGTAACCCCACAATCTTCCGGGTGGGATAGTAGCTGCACATTCCAAGAGCAGACTAAAATCCCAAACATGACTCTGACATGACTCCTCCCTTGCTCTCCATCACATATACTTTAGCAAAAGAATGACTTACTTCACCCATTTTAATGGGTAATTTATTCCCCCACTGTGTGCTCTGCCAGCCCCCTTGACCATTAGTAGTAATCTCTTCCTAACTCCATTCTGCCCAATACCCATCCATTTTATTGGCAGTTAGGAGAACCAGGTAATTATCCCCTGCTCTCCTCTCCACACCTGGAGTCACAATCTGAGCAGTACTGAGCAAGATGGGAATTTACCTCCTTTAGGCAATGCCCAGCTTAATAAGGGCTATGACACTCTAGCTGTGTTATTTTCTGATTGCACAATCATTTTACCACTTGTGCCCATTTATTTTCTTTTCTCCGCATCCTGAAGACCCTACCTAGTTTCTTAAGTGTTTTTCTCTTTGTGTATTCATTTCATTAAAGATTATTTGAAGGAATACCACAGAGATTTTCTGTACATTTAAGAGGACTTTGACTTGATAAACATAGTTCCTGGTCATGAAGACACTTAACTTTATTTCCATTGACTTCAGTGAGCACCACAATACAAGTGCACAGGTGTTTGCAAGAATGGGACCATAAAGAATACAATTAATGGATTCAACTATTCTGGTCTAATACCTCTTGCTATATGTTACAGGTTTTCTCCGGACTGTTGTAGTTTTACGCAATTCTGTATCATGTTAAAACCTTGTAGCAAGAAATCAGCCTTGAATTGCTGAAGAAGTTTGAAATACTTTTATTAAAAAGATAGCTTATAAAATTAAAACTCCCTCCAAATCTTCTATTTATTGAGATCTGAATAGTTGGAAGAAAATGGTATTTCAGTTTGTACTCAGCCAAATGCCCCTGAAGTCCAAGTAAGGGCTACATAACAGCTGAGAAATATGCCAAGATTTGACTCTCTAAAAGAAACAAGAAAAAAAAATCTCATTAATATAACCCCATGTATCTTAAGCAAAATAAATACATAAACAAATTTTGTGGTCTATTGATGCTCTAAAGGTTAGTAGACATTTCTTAGGCAAGCTAAAAAGTATCTCTAGTGGGAAATAAACACTCCTTTTGGAAAAAACAACAAAAGGTCTGGTAGCACTTTATAGATTAACAAAACATGTAGATGGTATCATGAGCTTTTGTGGACACGGCCCACTTCTTCAGATGACTGGAGTTTTTTCTGGTCAGACTACCTCGGCTACCCCTTGAAACTCCTTTTGGAGGCATTTAAAATTGAACTATTTCATTTAAATATTGTTAACATTCAAGAAAATGTCAGAGAGGTAAATCTCATTCATGCATTATACTGCCTTGTTCACAAATTGTGGCACCATTCTGTCCTCTGAGTAAAAGAAAGACCAGGAAAGAGCAAAAGAAATCACTAAGTACTGCACTCACTCAGTTGCACTACTCAGGTATTTAGGTTTGTAATCTAATATTTAAAATATACCCATGTGCTATCATTTCTGCTGTCTTTCTCCCTCATACATTGCGCGTCTATTTCCTAATGTTAACAATTCCAAAGATGCTATCCCATTTTTCTTAGCCTAGTGAAAGAAGCAGGAGACTTCTGGTTGAAGACAGTTTCTTCTGGAAATTCCTAAGAAATGACTGGGCTTTGCAATCAAGGAGTGAGGTGAACTTCAGCTCTTTCACTTAGTGATAGTGTTTGCCTGGAGTACTGACTGCATACTAGCCTTGGAGAATCACTAATGTCACTGATGTGCTATGCTATAGCTTTCTTGCTTCTCTGAAGAATCTCTTGTGCTAATCTATCTGGCACGCCTGTTAACTTTCAAAACATAAGTAGATAAGCAATTCTGTGGAGCAGAGAGAGTGAGAGAGATTTAAAGGACCCATCCATCTTGCTGAAGACAGAGAAAATTACTAGTGTGCAATTGGTATTTTTCATTACTGAGAACATGCAGCATCTCAGTTTCCACCAGGGCTAACTGATTTTCACAGCTGGTGCATAAAAGGCTAAAGATGATATGAAAGTTGAAAGAGACCTTTTGTCCAGCCCCTGAAGCTTCTCGTATCTACAGGGACATAAAATTTCTTTTGGAACTGGAGATCCTAAAGTACCCAGAAAAATTCCAGATCACTCATATGGTAGGGTTACTTTTTGATATGTGCATGATGTGGGTAGTTTATAACCAAACATATGGTATTCTGTTAAGCATACAGCCTTTATTGCATTTATATTTATTTAAATCATGTTACCACAATGGTGAAATCAGGTTATGTCACATGTGGCATAATTGTCCATCTAACACTTTTAAGCATGTCTTACTATTCATTACAGTCAAAAGCAGATCTTACAGGAGTAGTGATTTGATATGTAGTCAGTCCTTCAAGTGGGGGTACATGTGAAAAATAGGCCTACAAAATTTGGAAAGGAAAGTATAGGTTGCACTTCCTTCATCCAGAACCCTTGGAACCTGAGTAGTCCTGAAACAGGGAATTTGCTGGACCAGTGGAGGTCAAAGTGGAAGGGGCTCTGCTTTCCCCCCGGACACCCATGGACTCTACTTTTCCTCAGGCAGCTCCACTGCCATCAGGGCTCTGCTCTCTCCATAGTGAAGGTTGAAAGCTCTCCTTCCCCTA
The DNA here is from genome assembly GCA_030068395.1 of Apalone spinifera. NCBI lineage: Eukaryota > Metazoa > Chordata > Testudines > Trionychidae > Apalone > Apalone spinifera. The sequence continues at coordinate 33,282,426 of CM057848.1, forward strand.
CTCCTGGGGCTTCGCTGCAGCCTGGATCTCCTCTCTCTCTGCAGTGGCCCAGAATTCCACTGCAGTCTGGAGCTCCACTCTCCCAGTAGTAGTTTCATTGCTGCCTGGGGCTCTGGTCTCCTGCCTGTGGCTTTGTTTTTTCCCCCAGGGCTCTGCTGCTGCCTGGGGCTCAACTACTATCTAGTGTCTGCACACTCCCCCCAGCACCCTGCTGCCTCCTGGGATTTTGTGCTGCACAGAGCAGATTTGCTGCTGCCTAGCAGACTCCATCAAGCAGTCCTACTGCCACCCGGGGGACTCCGTACTCCCCTCTGGCAGCTATGCTGCTGCCCTCTCCTGGGGACAGAGAGCTCTGTTCTCCTCTTCCCCCAGACACCGGGGGCTCTGAGTTCCTACCAGTTACTCTGCTGCCCCCAGTGATCCATCTTGGCCCTCTAATTTGGCAATGCTTGTGGTACCAGTCCAGTGGCTTATTCCCGCAAGTGCTCTCACAGATGATGCCAGACCAGGGATGTTGCCAGACAAGGGAAGCCCGGATTAGGGAGTTTCAACCTATAATCTTGCAGTGCTCTGTTTTTCATGTAATTTTTTTTTCCTGTGCATTCATTTTATCAATTTCATTTTGTTGGCCTCTGGCAGCATGTCTTTCCTTAGAAAATCTGGTGACAATATTCCAAAATAGCAATGGTTATTCTGGAACAGCAGAGTGCCTCAGTTCCATAAGGAATGGCAGGGAAGGAGGTAAGAATCCCTAAATGATGAGCCGGTCGGTTGTATAGAGATCCCACATGATCCAGATCATCCTTGTACTAGTCTGCTAGATGTTTAGAAGATAAAATGCTTGCAATCCTAAATCACTAATGGGTGGAGGTAAAGGGAAGTTGTAGGTCAGAGATATCTGGTTTGATATAATTCGTTTTTACCATTAGATAGTATGAGTACATTTTACATTACAATTTAATTCTAGGAAACAGCTACTGTTTAAAAACATCAGGAATTTTGTATCAGAAGCATGATAATCTAGGTTGAAAACATTTATATATCATCTATCTAATGACATTTGGACTCAGAAAGGCAGAAATTTAGTTACTTCCATAGCAGTGCTTCTACATTGTGGGTTCTGTCTGTTCTATGAGCCTCTCCGAGTCTGGTAGCTAAGCCTTTAAACTGGGGGAAAACAACTTTCATAGTCTTAAGGTGGTCATTTGTTTATATCATTGTGAGGTGTTGAGCAGAAGTAAAATTCAGCTGCAGGACTTCCAGGGGCCCAGCTTACCTGAGACCTTTAAGGAGTGTAGAAAGTGTCACACACGATCACTTCTCTCTCTTCTAAATGGATGGTAGTCACCAGAAAGAACAGGGTAGGAAAGGAGGCCCTCTTATCCTGGACATGTTTGTCCTCTTCCCCAAAAACTGTGATGCGTTCCTCCTCCCAGGAGAAATTGTGGAAAGAACACTGAGATTTGGGAAACATTCATACTAAAACAGCAGTGAAGTGATATTATTTTTAATTGGGTGCAGTAGGCAGGAATGACAAATTTGAAATTGCAAACATTTTGAGACTGGAGATAATAAAGGACTGACTTCCTCTTCTCCACAAAGCAGGGCCTTTTTCTCATGCTCTATTTCCTAGCAGCTACTAACCCTATTAAGATAGCAATGACTTTATGTTTCTATGTTTTACAGCTGTCCTTTCTTACTGACTCCTCTGGAAGCTAATTTGTTTGTCTGTTTACAAGATTATATGGACTCAAAAGACACAATCATTCTCTCTCTCTCTCTCTCTCTCTCTCTCTCTCATCATCATCATCATTGTCGTTATCAACAACAACAACAACAACACTTAAAAAAAACTGCAGAGAGGAGCAAAAAAAGGGTAAGAGGGAATCTCAAAGTGTTTCTCTTAATTAAAATGTCAGTGGGACAAGACAGTCACTGGCATACTGCATGAAAGCTTATTGACCCTGTGAGGCCTAAAACACAATTTTTATAATTCCCCATCCCTTTCCTCCTAAAGAGAGATTAGTTAGAGTTGCTATTTTGAAAGCACATAGTAAGTGTCTACTGAAAGCCTCCTCTAGTAGGAGAATGCATGTACCGCAAGGCAATAATGTGTGCTAGAAAGAGTTTGAAAAATCCATCATTGTAAAATGGGGAGAGGGAACAGGTTACCTAATAAGTCTGTTCTATTACTAATTTTGAGGCTTCTAAGCATATATCTACATTTGAGCAGGGAGGTTTGAATCACAGCTCATGTAGATGTATCCACATAGTCCTGCTCTAGTTAGTGCCCAAAAATATCAGTATGTCCGTGGTGGTATAGGCAGCATCTTGGGTTAGCCACCCAAGATTATATCCAGAAGATTGCATGGGATTGTACTCAGGGCAGTTGGTCTGATTAGCCATTCATACCCCCATAACACACTCCTATTTTAGAAGCTAGCTTGAGAAGAGAGAGTTAGCACAGATGTAAATGCACAAGTGGCAAATCTCTCCTCCCAGCCCAAGTGTAAACACAGCAAATGCAGCTAAAGGAGCAATTTAGTTTAGTTATTCATAGTAATAATTAGTAACACTGTACATTTATATACTACCTTTCCTTCAGGGATAGCCAAACACTTTACAAACATCAATGAATTAGGCCTCCCAATATACCTGTGGAGTAGGTAAGCATAATTTATTTATTTTATATATGCATAAATATAGATCTCAATTACTACTATACTAATCTAGGCAGAATCAGGAATATGGAACCCAAGGATTCTGATGTCTCCTGATCTAATTATTGAGAACATAAGAACATAAAAACAGCCATCCTGGGTCAGATCAAATGTCCATCTAGCTTAGTATCCTGTCCTCTGACAGTAGCCAATCAAGGGCGTCATTTCGTGAAGGTGGAGGTGGGGCTATAATCACACATACTTGGATGCTGCTTGCTCTTCTTCCCCTTCCCCTCACTATCAGAGAGTGAGGGGAAAGTACACAGCTCACATTCATTCCTTGCATTCCTGGCTGCAGAGGGGAGGGAGAAGAAGAGTAAGTGATGGAAGCTGAATACTTTCCTCTCAATCCCTGAAGGGGAAGATGAGCAAATAGCATACTAGTACATGTGACTGTAGCCTATCACCTCCCCCCCCCCCTTGAAGTAGCACCCTTGTGGCCAATGCTATGTTCCCCAGGGGGAATGAACAGAACCGGTAATCATCAACTGATCCGTCCCCTGTTGCATCTGGCAATTAGACTTTACTCCCCCAAAAGCATTCTATGGTCACATTGTTTGTTTTTATTGCTGGAACAGGATTGTTGATGCTGTTACTGTTTCACTTTATTCTGAGGTAACATTAGCCTCCATTAAAACATCAGCTACATCATTATTACAATCAATCAGAAATATATTTGTTATTTTGTGTGTGTGTGTGTGTGTGTGTGTGTGTGTGAGAGAGAGAGAGAGAGAGAGAGAGAGAGAGATTCCATTTCCACACTATGTTCATGCCCGTTTTGCCTGATCTAGAGTGATTTGGAATAAAGAATTCTGCTTCATATTTATTCTCTATGCATTTCCACAGATAAACAATGACAAATGTTGAACATGGTTTTCAAAATGACTAGTAAATTTTGGTGCTTTCAGTTTTGAGTGCTCAACTCAACAGAAAGAAAGAAAGAAGTGTTCATACATACCTTCTAAAAATCAAGCCTCTGTCAGGTGTCTCAGGTAGGACACCCAAAAGTGGAGGCATCCAAAATCACTGGTCACTTGGTAGCAATCAAGGCTGCTTACATTTCAGTGGTGATTACTTTGCCTGCAGTTAAACTTATTCCAACTATTATGTTCCATCAAAGCTTGTATCATTGCTCTAAAATGTTTGACATCTGAATGAATCTGGCTTTTTTTCTTCTTTGCAGCCCTGCTTCTTTATTTATATATATTTATTCTCTCTTCAAAGGCATTTGTTAAATTTTACAAATTTCCTTAACAAAAAGAAAAAGAAAGATGTTAAACACTACACCATGTGAAACAGATGGTTTACATTACAAGCTAATCTATGGATTATCTTGGCAAGAAAAATGACTTATTCTGTAGCTGGGAGGTTAAAGGTCTGAGTGCATCATGGAAGAGATATCAAACATGACTACAGGTGAGTTGAAACTAGGGTAGCTGGATTTGAATTAAGGCGTGTTTGCCTCAAATGACACTATTCCATGCAGTCTCAATCTCTTCTTAGCAACTTGGCCTATCTTGAAAGGCTACTCTGCTTGCTAGAAGTCAAAAGGGTACTGTAGGAATGACTGAGTTCTCTTGAGAAAGGAGCGAACCAGCTCTGTTGGATCATGTTTTAAAAAGCCTCCTTTGTTGTTTACAATATGCAGCTCCACCGTTGCCTACCAATGTGTATATGTCCCTTGAGATACTCATATGTTCCTCAGAAAACCCTTGTGCTGGCTGCTAGTTTCTAGGTTTGTAGATTTGATTATTTATTTAATTTGAAGTGCTAACTCCAAAATTGTTGATTACAAAACACATTTGTCTTCCTGAGCCAGCTTCCTGAGAGCTTGGTCCTCCACCTATGAAAAAAAAACCATATTCCACTGGGGATATCTAGGATATACCACACACAGAGAACAGCTAGCACAGCAACTCTGCCACAATACTATGGCAAGGAGAGAGAGAGAGAGAGAGAGAGAGAGAGAGAGAGCATTGCATATCTAATCTTCTTCCTGTCACCTCATCATCTAACTTACACCAGTTTAGACCCAGTTTCATTCCCTTAGCCTAAGTTAGTGACTCAGGGGCAGATTCTCTCTCCAGTGGTGCAGAGTGGCTGCTGTCCAATGGAATGTCAGATTTGCCATAGTGTGGGGGATTTCTCAGCTGGCAAACAGCTGTACCAATACCCCTTCCTGTTCATCCCTGTACAGGGAACGGAGTCAGACTGTTGCTGTTCTACATCGATTCTCAGATAGTAGATGATACATTTGGGATTCCTATTAGTGGCTTCAGGTTAGACCTAGGCTGGAAGGAAAATAAGGGAATTAACTGGCTTCCTGATGTCCCATCATGAACAGATTTCAGTTGCAGCAAGCTTTCCTAGACTCATGCTCACTTACTGTTGTGTATTTAGACCCACTTAAATTTCACCCCAGGCCTTGGCCTGCTGAGTCCACGGGAGTCTAAACTTACGTATGTTATTGCTTAAAAATCAACAGAAAAGGGTGTATTAAGATAAACGTTTAATACGAAGGGGTCAATTAAAGTGGGCTAATGCATACTGATATAATTAGAACAGTAATATATTCGTAAACATCTCCATAAATAGATGTGTCAGGTCATTAAGGCAGCACCTGAGTTTGATGCAACATGTCTCTAAAAAGCAGATGGGATCCCATCAATTTGGCAGCAGCCCAGCAAAATTTGCTGGTAGGCTGCACTGTAGCCTCTATGTTTTTAACTCTTAGTTTACCACTAGCTAGGGAATTCTGAACAAGAAACAGATGGTAATTAATTCTGGACAGGGCAGAAGGGATTACATTGAAATAAGGAGAGCAGTGCACTGAGCATCAGGACTCCTGGATTCTATTTCTGACTACCACTGATTCTTTATTCAGGGCAAAATCACTTAAATTCAGTGTGCCTCTGTTTAGCCACCTGTAAAATGAGCATAATAGTATCTGTCTAACATATTTGTAATGTAGCAACAACTATATGTAACTCACAGGTGTGTTGACATGCTGTTTGTTGTTAATATTTAAGCCTTGAGATCTTCTGCACTTAGTTTCACCTTTCACTATGTATTGTTAATAGTTATTGAATAACAGTTATGTTGTTCATGAAGCACTGTTTAATATTCACCTTAACTCTAACTCCAGCCATGAGCTGTATCCAGTTTCTCCCTGAAGAACTCTTCAGACTAACTATCACCAGGTCTCTTTATTATGTCGTCTCTGTTGGGCTGTAACTGTCTTGTTGGACACTGGGAAAATGATCAGACATTACAACTGTGAACTTTCTCATAAAAAGTATACAAAGAATCCTTTATTCCCTCTTACACACTAATATCTGGCCAACTGACTTTTTCCCATATGAGGTAGAACATGACCCTGGTTGCTTTTAAATATCAAGATAAGGTGTTACAAATCTACATACTAGCTGCCAGGATATTTTCCCTTTACTCTGGCAAACGACAGTATCATAGCTTCATCAAAAAGAGCGACTAAAAAAGTGCTTTTGTTAAACACTTCTGTGGACACAGCAAGAATCATGAACCAAAACATCACCAGCTGTTTCATGTTGTTAGTCAAAACCATTTTCTTATTATGAGGGGAGACCTATACTTCTGCTGGGAAGGAAGCTCAAGACAACAAATTAAGGAACAGGAAGGGAAACATTTTAACTTCTCTCCTTTTTCAATTGCTTTATTCCCATGCAGATGTGGGCCAAATTCTCTCCCAGCATAACAGCCTTGACTTCAGTGGAATTAAGCTAGCACATCATTTGTTGCTGCATGCACTCCTGTTGTGTTCAGCACCAAAATAATATGGAGATTGGAGTGCTATAAAACATGCCAGAAAGAATGAGTGTTCCCCTCGGCAGTGCTACTTCCAGCTTGACATCCTTCCAAAGTTTATGCAATTCCCTCTTTCTTTGCTTCACATCACATAATATGAGTCACTGCAGTCACCTCTGGATGGTGAGGATGGAACATGACAGCTGCACACTGCAACATTTTTTCAAAAAAGAAATGAGGAAGAGTGCCACATAGGTTTTAAATATAAGAATTACCAGTGATGGAATTTGGACACAACACTCGGGTTAACACCCTTGAAATTGCAACATATGTCCTGCTATCTTTCATACCCATAACTGATCAGGATCTCATTTTTGCAGCCAGTCTCAAAGAGGACATCTTTAGCAGTACAATGAACTATGGTATCAGAATAGTACCTTATGAGAGTAATGCTAACTCAGTAGGAACTGTAACATGCACTGAATCACTTGCATTATATCTGTACATAGATGGGGTTTATATGTGAGAAACTTGGACTTGCAAGAGATACAAACATGTAGTGGACATTAAATAATATGAAGGGGGAAAATAGGAAAATCCTATAGTTACAAAAATGAAAAAAGATGGAACCATTCCAAAAAAGAAAGAGAAATGAGCCCTTTGACCATGTTCATTCATGACAGGTGGATATAAATCTGAGCAAGCGATTTACCTGACCACTTAGAATAAAAAGAAACTTGGAATTTTTTTCCTCAAATAACACACACCAACCCAACTTGTTTCAGAATGCCAATTTTTTAACATTAAAAAAAGATAACAGCTACATACTGAAAGGGAAAACAACTCAGGAAATGGTTCTAGTGCAGTGTTTCCCAATTTTATTTGACTATGGAACCCTTTTCAGCTTGAAAGAATTTCAATGAACCCCTAGGGTTGCCAGGGTAAAATTTGTCGAGCAAAAAAAAATTGGGAAACACTATTCTAGTGAATCTGAAATTGTACCTGGGATAATTAGAGGTGTGATCTGCAGCAAAACTACCAATCATCTCCTGTGTCTAAATGTTGTTTCTATGGTGAAATTCCACACTTAACTGGTATCGTCAGTAATCACAAGTCAGTTGAGACATTGATCAGGAGCAAGGTTGCACTTGCTCATATTCTCTTGGAATTAAGTGGACTCTTATTTACTTATGAGCCACACTCAGAAACTCTAGGGTTCAGTTCAAAGCACCCCAAAATGATGGTTAAAATTAGGTCCATAAGGTTTAATCCGAAGAGTTTTAAAGACAGTTTTTCCATTGGCTTCAATGAGCTTTGAATCCGGCTCTTTGTTTCCAGTCACAAACAGAAATCTTAGTATAGAGATAATGAGAAAACATGAAAAATGATTTTCAAATCTCAGAAGAAAACATGGATCCCAGAGAGTTTCTTGAGCTGGTTCTGGCTAACCTTGTTCACTCCCTTTGACATGTACCCCTTCTTCAAAGCAATTCCACCCTGAAGAGTTATCATTCCTGTTTCACTGTGTTCTTCCCATCCATTTGAGAGAATCAAAATCATACTGGTCATTGAAGATGGCAGACAGGATTGTCAATCTGATAAGGAGTTTTGGAAACAAATCTATGCTATAGCAGAAATCAAATGTAGCTCCCCCTTATTGATTCAAAAACCAAATTAAAGTAGTTGTAAAGTGGTTGAGATGTTCCTGACTGTAACAGATAAGCCCGAAAAGTCTCCTAGCTTCTGGATGTTCATTGAAAAACTGAACTTATGCACAATATTCAACTGAAAAGGTCCTTAGAAATACATCTTGGATTGTCTGAAGGCTAGATAATAATTTAAAAATAGGAAAAACCTAGTGGGTGAGCTATTATGTCTTACTGAGCCAACTTCAGTTAGTGAGAGAGATGAGCTTTGAAGCTATGCAGACCTTTTCTCCAGGTCTGGGAAAGGAACTGAGAATGTAAAAGCTCAATTCCAAACGAGACATGAGTAGATAGAGCATATTTAAAAGGAACAGTCAAAGTGAAGCGGCCCATTAATATCACTGTAGTGATAGGAAAAAAGGAGGTTAGTAGTTTATATATTGTTTTAACAAGACATAAACCCAGTGTCTGAAAGCAGCACCAGACCCTGCCACAATAACATGCCTACAGATTTTTCATCTATCTCACTGCTACACTGATCAGCACCTCCCACACTACCTAACTTTTGAGATACCTGCATCTTAACATCTCTATGACAACATGTGGTATGCCTCAACCATTGCAGTAAATGCCCCACTCACTACTCTGTGGGTGGAACCAGACAATCACTGCACTTTCAGATGAACTCACACAAGAAAATGATAAAAGAGAAAAGATCCTGGTTAATTCTGGGTGAACAATTTTCTCCCATGAGTCCTCATCCTATAAGGCTGGGTGTGAATCTCACACCCATGGACCACACACAGTTCATCAGGGTTTCCCTCTGGTGGGCCATGAGACAATTTGATTACTTGAGCATCACAGGCCTGGAAGCCCAGCCAGTGCCACTTCCGAGAGTCTACATTGGTTGGGAATGGTGAACCGTGGCAACTGGGAGCTGTGGGGCTCCATGCCTGCAGATGCACAAGTAGGCAATCTGTCATATGTTCCACCAGCAGCAAAACCCTGATGAAACATGTGCAGCTGACGCACCAAGATTAACCTATAACACTTTCAAAAGGTGAGCTTGGGAGCTTAAATTCATAACTTTCCTAGACACTAAAAATCTGAAATAATGGCTTATTACCCACTGTGGCAGGGTCAGTCCCACTCCTGGGCCCCTGACCCCTGTTCAGCCCACTGTCCCACAGTCTAGAAGCCACAGTAATATGGCTTACTCGCCTTGGTTTGAGTTTTGTTGTCTCCCTGTGGTCTTTTAACAAGGTCGATGCTGTTCTCTTCACTCCTCCGGTGTTTTTCTCTCTCCAAACTCCTCCTCCATTCTCCAAAACTCCTCCACAGCTCTCCAA
>CM057848.1:33296652-33327583 GCA_030068395.1 Apalone spinifera
ACCTCGCCTAATACATCCCAAGACCGTATTAGCCTTTTTCACGGCCATGTCAGACCTATGAGTAATGCTGTCAAAATTGAGTAAAGGCTGCAGAAGTTAAACAAAAATACATTTCCTTCAAATTTTGAGGATGTTTTAATAAAATAATTATTTTGTTTTGGATTTTTATAGTGAAGACAAGGCTTCTGGAAGCAGTCATTGTTTGAAATATCTTGTGAGAATGTTTGTATCCAATAGAGCACCTGTCTGATCCAGTACGGCAGTTCCTACACTCTTTTACCTCTACTGAAGACATGCAGGTAATATAAAATTGGTGTGAGAAGAGCCTTACATATTTTTTAAATTTTCTGGTACTCATTATGTATATTTTATTATGCTAAACAAATAATAACTAATCATAACAATAATTTTTAGAAACATTAAAAAATGCTCTTTTTTATCTGGTCCCCTGAATGGGTAAGTGATCAGAAAGTGAAAATCAAATAACGAAAAATCAGAGCAACATAGACAAGGGGCTAGTTTCAAAGTTTAATTAATACATTAGTTCTTAAAGCTCACAAAAACTATATGGGAAAATGAATGATTATTAATATCAGGCCAGCAGGCAGTTTTTTTGATGCAAGCTCTACCGATTAGCCAGGCTACAAACTGCAGATCCGAGCAAAACTATGCATTCACAGCATAGAAATGAGCCCATCCTCCTATGGGAGATCAACCCCGAGATCTAAAGACTGGCTTAACATATTTATCTATGACAACTGTGAGCCAAGGACGATCATGTTTGGCAGTTCGAGCATCTGAGCATTTGAGTGGTTTCAATTCTTTTTGGTATTCCCTTCAAATTCCAATAGGCTGATTTGGGTAAACATTGTAAATTGCTCATGATGACAAGGAGATGGAAACACTCTCTCTCTCTCTCTCACACACACACACATACACACACTCTCTCTCTCTCATCACTTCAGACATCTCTTTCCTATTATCCCACATTCAGCCTGAGATGCCAGAAAAAAAATCAGAGCAGCCTATGGTTCCTCTTCCCAGTCATCATTTCCATTTGACTCCATCTTTTTGCCCTTTTCTCTATAGTATGGATGAATACTACAAAATGTTGTCTGTGAATATATCCTGGAATTTTATGTGTCATCAGTGTAACTATCTTCACGTCCATTTAGGCTAGCTACATATTAAAATATTTTTCTATGTTAGTGTATACTTGCCAAAAGTTGTGTTAACTGATATGGGGTGCATCTACACAGTAGGGCTTAACTTGAAATAAGTTAATTGAATTGTGCTGAATATGGTTTAGTAGTCCCTACAGACAAGGAGAAACTATATGTGGCATCATGGGCATGTCTACATGTCAACATTATTTCTAGTGTTATAACTAGCGTTATTGCGAAATAACTTAGTCCAGGTCTACGCTGCAGCATTTATTTTGAAATAATATTGAAATACTGTCAAGCTGGAGGACTTTTTATTCCAACTCCTGTAACCCTCATTGTATGAGGAGTAAAAGAAGTTGGGGGAAGAGTGCTCTATTTGAATTACATCAATTGCATAGCTTATTTTGAAATTGGGAGTGTCTACTCAGCACTTATTTACAAAATATACTCACAGACAATATTTTGTAGTATTCATCCATACTATAGAGAAAAGGGCAAAAAGATGGAGTATGAAACACATAGTAAGAGACAGTCCCTGCTCAGAGAGCTTTACCTGCAAATATATAAGTCAAATGTTGGGTAAGTGAAAGGAAGTAGCATTACTTCCATACTAGAGATGGGACACCAAGCACAGCGGAATTAAGTGACTTGACTGTGGTTATACAAGAAGTCTGTGGCAAAGGCAGAAATTGAACAGTCTTTTGTACCTCTGTCCAATGTGCTAATCACAAGGTTATCTAATAAGGAAGAACGTAATAGCACAATATGAATGAATGAATGAAATGTATGTGTCGAAAATGTTTTCCAACCTCTGAAAAGATTCAGATTCATTTCAAGTCTTGTACAAGCATCAGGATGGTCTTTTCTTTAGCCAAAGCACACACATTCATACCTGACATTAAGCTTGAAATTTGGGTGGTGCAAAATGTAAAGGTCCTGATCCTTTAAAGCCTTATATCAGCCCATATCTGATACCTTGACCTGTGCTGAATAGCACCTCATTTCACACGTACATCATGAACTTACCCCTCTATAAGTAGTGTGGGAGAAATGTTGGTGATACTGCTTAGTATGAACAAAACCTACTCATATTTGGTCCCTCCTACCTTGTCACTTCTTGGTTTCATCCAGCACAGGAACATCAGAATAATGAATTTAATGGTTTTGTTATTGCTTTGTAGTGATGAATATTTTGTGACATGTGAAAACTACTGTTCACCAATAAGTCCTCATGGGCTACTCATGTTACTAGAGATTGTTGCTATCAGGAATGGAAGGGGAATTTACTTTCTATAGAAGCTTCCCCTGCTTCCACTATTCCTGATTCCAGTCAGTGTGGACCCTTGAATTTCCATAAGTACTGTAATTCTCCCTCTACATGCAAAATAACTGATTTCATCAGAAAGTTATTGCAAAGTATAACATTATTCTAGCTATATTAGTTGCTAAACAAGAGACAATTACAAGAGACAATTCTAGGAGATTTTGTGGTTACTTGACACCAGCAAGAATATTTTACTGATTGGCTTTCTACCCGTGAGGTATTACATAATTTTAGTACTTATCACAAAAAATTCCTAAAATCTTATTGGACACAAATATTGATTAATATAAAAGTGTTCTCTACTGGCCAGAGAAGAGGGCTTAGTATCATGATCCATGGGTACAAGTCTTGTCTCTGCTACTCTCACACAATGGGTTTGTCTAGATTACATGGCTCCATCGACGGAGCCATGTAAAGTAGTTTACTCAGCATAGTCAATGAAGCAGGGATTTAAATGACCCCTGCTTCATTAAAATAAAAATGGCTACCGCGCTGTGCCGACGATCAGCTGATCTGGCACAGCGCGGCAGTCTAAACGCAGCGTGGTCGACAAGAGAAGCCTTTGTCGACCGCTCCGGTAAACCTCGTTTCACCATGTTGTTATTCTTTGTATTTGATTGTATTTGATAAAGCCTAGAGGCCCCAACTAAAAATATGGTGCCATTGTGCACAGCACTGTACTAACCCATGGTGAGAAACAAACTTAGGTGTGAAAAGACTACAGTCTAATGGAAAAGCAAGACAGAAAGTGGGAGGGAAACAGAGGTATAGAAAAGTGCAGAGTTGTGGAACTGTTAGAAAGGGAACCCAGCTTTCCTGACTCCCAGTCCAAATGCACTATCTACTAGACAAGTCACTTCACACTGCTGTGTTTCAATTTATCCATCTGTAATATGGGTACAATGTTAGTGAGTATACTTCATGATGGAAAGGAAGGGAGGGTGGGGTTGTAAGGTTTAGTTAACTGATGTTTCTACAGGGCTTTGAGTGACACAGATAAAAGGTTCAGATATAATTACTGTGGTTGTGAGATTCCCTGAGTATTTTGTGAGAGAGAAATGTGGCAGGATCAGAATATCTCAAACTTAACACCTGGCCAGAGATTTAAAGACACAAGTTATTATTGTCCCCAGGGTACAAAGCACTGCATGTAGCATTCTACTTCAGCTTAGCAGAGAGCCAGCAGGTTTCCTTTTACGCTGACTGTCAGAATTATTTTCAGCACATTTCCTTTTCAGATGTTTTCATTGAAGAGGCTACTGTGGTGAAGATAAGACTACAACTTCGCCTGTCTCACTAAAGTTTCCATCCTCCTTCCCTTTCTTGTATCCAAGTCCCTTTCCTTAGCGTTCTTTCCCATCGAAAGGGCTGCTACAAAGCATTTGACGGGACCCTTTGATTTAGGTTTATTGAGAGTGCTCCACTCTTAGAACTCCAGCCAAGGTATGTCTGAAACTTTCAATAAAAGCAGAGAGAGACAGAGCAGGCCTGGTAGCTCAGCGGGCAACTGTAAGTTTTGCCAATAAAGACAGTGGGAGAGTCCCAGAGGTAAAACTCCATGCAGCTGATGGAAGGAGAAAATAAATAAGAAGCATGTGACCTATTTTCCCAATTAGACATTTTGGCCAATTATAAGAGTTAGATGAAAATTCTGATATTAAAGAATTAGGGGTGTGACTGGAGCTGATCACTTCAGAATTAAGCTAATTGGAAAATTATAAGCAGTTATTTTTTTCTGATTTTTCCATTCATGAACTGTTCTCCAATTTTGAAAATATTTTGGAATTTCTTCACAATTTTCAAAATTGGCACTGGCCATGTTCATTAATTATGCAAGCCTGACTATATACAACTATATAGTTTTGCCATGCTCATTGCTATGGTGCTTTTAGTAACATTAGTAAGTCATGTAATATTATTTCCTTTCCCTGATTCTGTGAGTCATATACTTAACCAGCACAATGGGGATTTTGAATTTAATAGTACAACCAAATGTACTATGAATCCTTTGCTTTTTGTGCATTTAGTGGAAAGAATTTATCCTTTGCAGACGTGCTTGAAGAAAAGTGTCACTGCACTGAAAAATGTTATTGTAGTGTTAGATATTTGCAGATTCTGAACACAAATTCATTTTCAAATTCAAATGAATATTCACAGAAATGTTTTGCCTATCATTCACAAAGCTCCATTTAAATCCAAAAATAGTAAAGGAGATTGGAGTTGCAAACAAGCCATCTCTTTGAAAGGAACTGAAAAGATGAGTAAAATGGCTTAGGTAAATGTTTTGTTATGGAAGAATATGGTGAAAGGAAAAGAGGCAATTTTGTTCCCAAGCCTTTATGGGCTTGAAATATAATGTCTGTGTCTGAGCTTTTTGGAAGAATGAAGATGTTTCTATCTGAGGTTTTGATTAGTTTATTGCAGACATGGGGTCAAATATGGATCACATAACTATGAGGGTTGTCCAAGTCTGATCTTTTGGCTCATGCCCATTTCTGCTTTGAAATACAGCTAGTCAAAAATCAATCCCTAGATCCAAACCATAAATTCTAATACACCTAACTTCAGTCAAATTCAGATTTGAATTTACAGTTTGAAATATGCCCATTTGTGCACAACCCAAATGTGAACTTGCATAAAGTTCAGTGTATTTGAATTCATTGTTTGTAAACTTACAGCATAGGCTGGTTTTGCACCAGGATTTAGTTTAAGGTTCAATTGTGCTTATAAATAAAACAATATCATATTAAAATGCACAGTCAGACAGACATATGACCATACAAAATAATCATGGAATGAGAGTGAGAAATTCATAAATCTTCAGCAAGTCTCAAAGAAATATTGTGAAATTATAATGAACCTTCCCAACCTATAAAGATCCTGAGAAGTTTCTGTTATTCCAAGCAGAGGATCAAGTAGCAGCAGAAGTTGTCAAGATTGGAAGCAATGTATTTCACTAATGAAAAGGACCATGCCATATGATCAGGGAAACCGATTGACCAACCAGCAGACTGGTGATGAATCCTTGACAGGGGACAACTAAGGCAAATTCCGCATACACTAAGAAGATCCTCAATTTTTGAGATTACTTGAATTTTCTTTAAAACTGAAAACTTCCCATATATATATATATATATTCATCTCTAGAGCACAGGCAAAGAAAATATGGGCTGTATTATATTAGGAGAACTTAATCATTAGAACTAACAGAACTAACACCAAAGTGGTGGAAACCCTAAACACAGGAGATAGTTAAAACTAAACTGAACAAAACACTGTAGACCATATTGTAGGAAACAAACTTTACACTGGCTAGAGGGTTTGGACAACAAGTTTAAAATATTGTTTTCCATCTGTACAATACCCATGCTGAGGGAATCACTGGAGGGAATGCCCTGTCATATTACTGTGAAAAATTGTCTGGAAAGCTTCAAAATGCATTGAGCAGAAATTCAGTAAACAATGATAAAGGGAGATATGAAGTTTATTCAGTGGTATGTGTGTTTTTATGCGGGAATAACACTTAAGCATTTTATATGAGATAGCCACAGACCGACACAATTAGTAAATATTGGTTTTAGGTTAAATAAATGGAGGGAGGGGAGAACTTGGAGTAAAATCAGTGTTATCTTCATTCATTGAAACAAAACATCCAGTGTCCTCCTTTTCCCTTTCTGCCCTCATCCCGGCAGCCCTGCCAATCTTAAGGATACTTAATGCCTGACATAGAAGTCTGGTGAGCATATGTTCTTGGTTAGGGACCCATTGTTTGTAAAATTGTTGCAAGTTTCAGATTTCTATGTGGCAAGCAGAAAACCCAGCCCCCTGGGTGGTAGCAGTTGGGGCCATTCTAAGGCAGGTAAACATTAAAGTGAGGAATTTATGAGTCTACCATTCAGTTATATGGAACACTGGTCGAGTCTGGGTTGTTTTTCAATTGTTTTTTTTTTCTGTTGTTGCTTGACTTCAAACACAGCAGAGAGCTACCTGGCTGTAGGTAAAAAGATCAGCATCTGCAAATAATAATTGGCAAGACATTGGATTTCAGCTTGCACAAAGGCTAGAAACACATTGTTCATGTTTAAAAATGAAGAAAGTTGTGTCTAAGTTCATTGCCTAAAGCATCTTTACGGAAGAAAATTGACTCGTCTAAAAGAAATGGAGTAGGAAAATGAAACATAATTAGGGGAGCTACCACATGGTATTCTGGTTCTTTTCTGAAAATGTACAAAAGAAAAACATGGGAAACCTAGATAAATCAAACATTCAATGGAAATGAAGCCTGGTATTTGGAACTGTGCAAATAAATAGACAAAAAAACAAACAAACAAAAATGCACACAAAGCAAAATTGGCATTGAGTATATGATCAGTGGAATTGTAACTGAGTTTGAGGAATTTCACCATCATTTTAAATGTTTTCATCTGTGAAAGATTAAGGTCAATGTTCATTTTCCGCTGTCCCTAACACTGTCTTTCACTGAATGTTTCCCCCACTCATTTGGCATATTCTACTGGGATAGCAGTGAATGAGAAAAGGGAAGCAATGTCATGGTCATTCATTAATATGTGAGCCAGTGGGTGAACCTTTTATTATATGTATAGGATAATTTAGGGCTCTTTCCTGCAAACTTGTAGTGTAACACTTACAGTGAAGTGACTAAGCATCCCAATACTATTGTCTTTGTCTTATATAAGCCACCAGACCCTTTCCCCCCCAGAAAAGTGCCCCAGTTTTTCACATTTGTTATCTGGAAATCCTAGCTAAGGCTAAACCCAGCAACCACACCATTTCCCATCTGTGTGATGTTTAAAAACAATCAGCTTCATGACAAACGTCAAAAATGACTTTAATGGCAGTAGCTTCAGCAATAATCACTGTTGGCCTTTAGAGCTAAATTCTTAGGTCCCTACTCAGTTTGGTCATATCATTTAGGCACAGCGAATGTTGAAGATATTTCTCCTGCACATGTCTGTATGCAAAGGTACTGTTACTTCTGCTATCCAACTCAGTGCCTCATTGGGCCCACTCCCCACGATGAGTGCTGCTATGCCCCTTTATGTTTCTCCCAGTGCACCAGATCTACTTCTGCCCTTCTCCACAATTACCTGAGTACAGGCTAAAGACTAATAAACATAATGGAGCCTCAAGTTGAAGAAAAAATTAACTACGGTATGTACAAATAACAAAAATGTTCATGGAACTCAACAAAACTTTTTGGGAAGTTGCATGGCATAGAGAAATCTTTTGTTTAGGACTCATAGACATTATGGTACTATTACTACTACTACGACGACTATGACTACAACTACGACTAATGCATCATAACATTCTAAAACTGAAATGTACCCATTTGCTGATTCAAAAGAAGACCTTCATATTAAGAAAGTTTGGAAATTCTAAATTTTGAAAAAAGTTTAGTTTTGTTCAAAATATCTCTTGTTTATGAGAAAACAGACCAATTTTGTTCTTTTTTATTTGTAGAAGCCAACAAAAAAAGTCCATGTCTTCAAACTTAACTGATTCATAATTAAACGTGAAAACTACTAATTCTGAAGTTTTGAAATTTGATTGTGAAATTTTGTCTAAATTAGTTTAAACAAAGCCAAGAATAGAGCAGGCAAAAGAAAAAATGATGTGTTCTCAGATGAGACTCCCTATTCTGCAGAAAATGACAGTCAGCCATTTTCACATGATAGCAATTGACTGGAGTTCCCTGGGATGTCTGTTTTTCAAAAAACAATTGGGTTGCAAATTTTAAGCAGGAGAGCAGAAATTCATTAGAAGATGCTGAATTTGCAAAATTGATCAAAGTCTGTATTAATCTTATATCAACCTTTGGCAGAATTTTGTAACAGCAAAACTCAGAAAATGTCACCTTGCCTTAGTTCAGTCCATGGCTCTGATTATAACAGAGCCCAGGTCAAAGGTCTTTCAGAGTGAAATCTTCAATGGAATGAAAACACACTGACAATTTGTGTTGGACTAAAACCAGGCCTGCAAGGCAAGAGACAAGTTTTATTTTTCCTTCTATAAATTTTGAAAAACCTTGATTTAAGCTTTTTTTTTAAAGCTGAGCATAAAAAGAAGTAAATAGCTTCAGATTTTTTTGTATATCCACAGAAGCACTTGTTCTTCTTAATAAAATGTAGATGCAGTTATAGGCGATCATAGCATTTGGGTCAAATTGTAGCTGTATTTAAACTCCTGCAAGCCCAATAACTTCAGTGAGTTAACATAAGTGAAACTGATGACAGAAGCACATCCACATTTCTGTGGTGCATGAACAACACTACAGTGCACACACATATAAAGCTGTGATACCCAATCTGTGACCTGAGGGTAAGTTGTGTCCCTTGATGTGCTAAATTTCAGCTCTTCAGTGAGTTTGTGTAAAGACAGCTCCCTCTTCCTTCTGATTCCTAAAAGTAGCTCTGAAGCAAACCAGTAATGCTCCGACAGATTCTGTTCCAGCCCAGCTGATGAGAGCACTGTGGGAGACTGTGACTGCTATGTTTCCTGCTCCCCTGCCAGGCTGTGGGAGACTCTACCAGAGCAGGATAGGAACTTGACTGACTCTGACTGAGCCTCAGGAAATAATTACTGTATTGATTGCAGTCCCTTGATCTTTCTGGAAGAATATATTTGACCCTCAGGCCAGGCACCACTGATAGCTAAATAAACTACTGCTTATTCAAAAATCTTTTGGGAATCCATTTTAAAGTTGTGATATAACCACCCACTCCTCCTCACACATTGAGAAGGGAAGAAAGGCCAATCCAACAGAAGCCAATGTTTCTTATTGCTGATCCATGAAAAATCCATCAATCTTTCAGGCTTCAAAGCTGTGAAGGATACTCCCTGTTCTGGAATATGAGTTCTTCTGTCTCCTGTGTCCATACAATTCAACCACCTTTCTTCAAGAGTCTAGGAGGAATAGATCACTGGGACATGTTCAGAAAGTTAGCCAGGAAAGCAGTTTAAAGGGGTTTGCCACATCCCTAGATGGCAGCTTCATAACACAAGCCAGCCAGGGGAGGACAAAAGAATTCTAATGAGTTTTATCCGAAAATTGTCAGTCATTCCTTCTCAGAATACTGTGATTTGAAGGTTACTAGTCTCCTCCTTTACAACGTGGTGATCATGGAATATATTACCTGTTTTTGCTTTGATTAGGTTAGCCTACATGATAAGGTTCTATGTTCCTCTGAGGCTTGTATGGCCAGATTTTCATTTTGATCTCTAACTTATTACCTGCTCTCTTGAAATAGCCTAATGACACATTGTACTCATCAGAAGTTATCCTCCAACACCAGGGTAGCCCTTTGTGCTGCAAGTGTCTTTTATCTGTCTTCAATGAGGCAAAAGAGAGGTAATTGTCTAACTCTCTAAATCAGTATCACCATAGCACTGCTGCATAACTGCAGACCTTATGTGCACAAAAGTGTTTCTTTACTGCTCCTTTAGGTATAATTACCATGAATTTATTACCTACCTTTATGAACAGCTAGAAGAACAAAGTCCTGTTAAGCTTCTTTCTTCTCAAGAGCTTTTGCCCAATGGACCACAAAGGTACCTGACCAACCACACGATTTATTGGTTTTACCCTCTCTCGGTAATTGTACCTAAGCTCCAAGGGCCAAATCTGGAGGTTCTTATTCAGTTTTTAACTCTCTTTTTTCTCAGGCATAAAAGTCTTTGACTTTAATTGGAGTTTTGCCTGATTTGGCCCTCTGACATTTATGTGATACAGAGGAGTGGATTACAAAGGAGGTGTTTATAATGGCCTTTAAAGCTGATGGGAGCCTAGAAAAGATTAATGTTATAACAGGGAGAAACTTAATGAAGGAGCTATTTTATTTGAAGTGTTTTATCCATATATATCTCTGTGACCCAAACACAGGCAAGAAACTACGTCTTCTGCATGATGACTGATATTTCTGTCTCCCTCTCCTTCTCCTGAGTTCTGGATTGATGTGATAATGTCTCCACTTGGATCCTGATGCACACAAAGAGATGTTATTTCCAGCCTATTTTAAAACACAGTCCCCAGGGTATTGTTGGTGTTTGAACAATGTCCTCTCTATATAGTTTGATTTTCAGTGGGGCCTTGTCTTCTGCATTTCCTCAGTGCTAGCCAGACAGTGGACCTTCAGCATATGACAATTAACAACAGTTGTACAACCAGTGCAATGCTCTTCACCCCCAAGAGTTGTTAAAAAATGTCAAAGGAATTAATTTAAAACACCTCTATGAAAAAATAAAGAGAGAATGATTAGAATATAAAATATGGTATGGTTTCCATAAAGAAACATATTGCCAATT
This sequence comes from Apalone spinifera, assembly GCA_030068395.1. NCBI lineage: Eukaryota > Metazoa > Chordata > Testudines > Trionychidae > Apalone > Apalone spinifera. The sequence goes on from CM057848.1 coordinate 33,307,468, forward strand.
ATAATTTGTTGTTACTGGGAAGGCTGCAGTAAACTGGCAACAAAACCTACAAATTCGACTTTGTCTACCTTTGAGTTGCATGCAGCATAAGTGCCCACTATAGAATTTTCCAAGTACTTGATTTCTGTGTTGGCCATTCTAGATCTTGGGAAGTTGTGAGTGCTGATTTCCCCCTGAGATAGAGCACTGGCCATGCTTGAACTGAGATTTTTTTTAAAAAGTCTGTCTTGATAATAAAAATCAAGGAAGTGCTGTTATATTTCAGGAAAAAATGTTCCTGGACTCTTTTCTACCCGCCCATCCTAAATAGCTTGAAATTCATTAGGTTCACCCATCACCATTTGAAAATGAGGACAAAGAGCAATTGTCAAGGTAGTGAGAGAGGAAGATAATTCTGATAACCATGTTCTGGAGAGATTAGAAAAAGGAAGAAATTAAGAATAATTTCTATTACACTATTGAAGGGAAAAGGGAAAATCTCCATTTTTCTTTGATCATTGAAAATGTGACTAGATAAAGAATGAAGAAAAGAGTTCTATGTAGCTAGAAGGTTCATCTTTTTCACCAACAGAATGTTGACACCCCCCACCCAAAAGGTATTACCTCACCCATTTTGTCTCACTAATATCTTAGATCCAGAATGTCTAAACACCACTGCAAAAAGCATTAAAAAACAGATTGTAAGATTTCTCCCCTGTCCAGAAGATGGACTAGATGACCTAACCGATCTTTCTTTTTTCTAATTTCTATGATTTTGTAGTGTAAAGATGAGTGAAATTCATGCATATCAGTGTTTCTTTGCACATGACCACCAACCTTATCTCAGAATAAGTTAAAGGCAAAGGACAAAAATGTATTCCTAACTGTGAACTTTCCAGTCTTTGTCAGTTTGTATCTCAAACTTAACTTTTCTAAAACATAGGTTTTGCACTGTAAGAGTATATCTGAAATGATGTATAGCCAGTGCTGAATTTTTAAGGTGACTGTAATTTTATCATGGGGTTCTGGTGACAATGACAAACCATGCAAGCTTTGTTTTTAAGGCTGATGGAACCAGGAAACCCCAGAGACAAGATTACTGCCTTCCACTGTAAATTTAGGGTTTTAGCATATATTTCATAATAATGGATGGAAGCCCATTCCAAAGGAGGGGGAAGCTCATTGCTCCTGATTTTCCTCTCTTTCAGCTATACAGTTTTTCCTAGTCAACATGGCATCATTCAGCTATGCAGGAGAACAGAAATAGCTTTAGAAAGAAAACAAATGTGGAGATTACTTCTTGCATGTTTCCAAAGTCACATCATCCTCATATTTTCATTTTGCAGTGTCTCTATTGAAAAATATGAAATAAGGCAACTCTGTGTTTTAATGACACCGGAAAGTTCCTTTGTGTTTATATTATGAATGGTTTTTATGCACATAACAGGAACCCTAATTACAGTGGTCATGGCATCATTCTTTATTCAAGTTATGTTGTGATCATAGTACAATGACAAAATCAAGATTTTGATGGCACCTACTCTATGCTGAAAGTAGATATGTCTAAGTTGTCAGCCTTCAAATCACTGTGAACAAAAAGGTGCAATGACACATGATGGTGATGATGAGCATTCATTTTATTTTTTATCTAAAGTTCCCAAAGTCCCCAACAATTTTACATAATTATGGCCCAAATTCTGAAGTCTTTACTCAGTCAGTAAAATTGCAAAGTCAAGGGCAACATTTCAGTAAAAAGTGAGTAAGGGACTCAGATTTTAACCACAGGTGTACATAGATCAATCCACCTCCATTGAAATGTAGCCACCTCTTTCATGGTCAGCAAATACCCATGAAGTATTTGCTGTGTACATTGATTGAAAGCTATATTATGCCATTAGTGAGACTGATTCAAAATTTCATTTTTAAAGATTCAGGAATTCATATATTTCACTGTCATGCTAAGCCATCTTCAATAGTCTTTCTGACCTGTTTACTCCAGTCTTTAAAGGAGGATTGCATCCTATGAAGTTAAAAAGAAAGAACATTTGGAAAATAGAAACTGACCAATTTTTTAGTTCCATATAGAAATGCTATGCTTGTTCCACACATAAAGGCGAAGCAGCATCTGTTTTAACCTTTGTCATTGATTGACCAGGCCTTCTGAAATCTATTTATAAGCAGCAACTAAAACAAGCTTCCAGTCAGCAAGATGTCATTTTGAGTAAATTGCACATAGACAAAGAGTATGATTTCCTTGGAGGTCAAAATTGAGTCCTATTACTAGTCAATCAAACTTAAATAATATGTTGTATACAATGAAAGCCAAAGCCAGCAAAATCTGGCACAGACATGTATATCCATTGAATATAGCATAGACACCACCTACTGCTCACCTAATAATAATCATCTAGATACAAACATTCCTTAGTTATCACCAGCCGTACCATCAATTGAGTTACAACAGCGAAATTAAAGAACATCTACAGCTTTACCATTGCAGTCAGAAGGGAATAAGAACTAATCAGTGTTCTCTCTGAGCTCAGTACAGATGATGGAAATGTTAACCATGCTTACTTCTAAGATAGGAAAAAAAACCCCAAACAATACCAGCAAAACACCAGAAGCTATTGATAAAGGGAGGAAATTGCCGTGTATTACACAGATTAAAATAGCTGGCCTAGGAGTGTTTCTATTCTATATTTGAAAATGTTCTGATGTATTGTTTTCCCTCCTTATTAGTAAAGCTACTTTAAGACTGACTCTGTGTGTGTGTGTATGCGTACGTGTGATCTGTTTATATGCCTGTTGTGTATGTATTTGTTTCATACTGCAACTTTTTTCCATGAAAATGTTACATTCCATCTGAAGCATCTAGCACTAGCCACCGTTGGAAGAGAAGATTCTGGGCCATTCTTATATTCGGAATAATTTCATTCATCCTTCTGTCCCTGTATTTCATTTTATTCTCTTATTCTCTTGAAATTAACTGTGGGAATCAGCTAATTTATGAGGGTTTTCATTTTTCAGTCAGATTTAGTCTATCCTGTTTCTTTATTCTCCCTAACTAAGAGTCCTCTCTTCACCCATGAAGCTCTATGGTGAACTCCACAATGGGAGCAGGAAAAAGAACAGGACCTAGTGGCACTATTGGAGTAGTTTTCAATATTTCATACCTTAGGATACTTTTGTGGGGTGTTAAAAACTGCAGCTCACCAGGTAACCTACCCCCTCGGTGAAAGAGAGGTTTCTTTGTGTTAAACTGGCTGACAGCTTCCTGTTTCCCCAGTCTGTTATGCCCCCCAGAACACATCCAACAAACTACTTTTATCTGTAAGAGTCCTGTGAGCTCTCACTTTGCCTTACAGGTTAACACTTGGTTTAGACCAGCACTCAGACTTCTCAGAAGCATACTCCTACACTGGACTGGACATTATGCAATACCAAATCCATGTTTCCCAGAAAGACACTGTACACACCAGCATATTTGATTCAACTAAGAAGGCACACTTTACTAAATGTCACAGTACGGAGGTGATTGTATATAAACAGAAAAAATGTTTATGAACAAAGAACAGATGTTAAAGTCTTTTTAAGATACATTTCTCACCAAAAAGAAATTTCTCAGTGTCCCTAGCTCCCATGGAAAAGATTCAGTTACCATGAATGCAAAAAAGGCTGTCCTTTTTGCACTCTTAGTGGTGGATAACTATTACATGTAATCCAGTAAACCTTTAAAATGTATTCTTCTGAAGTACATCTCAGGCATAGCTCTTTTCTGCTGCTTGTTCTCTTGTGAACTGATGCCATGCTTCCATTTTATCTTCCTGTTAACTTGTTTGTCCTGTTTTCCTCAGATGCAAATGTAATTCCCATTGTTTTAGGCTTATCCTGCTTGATTTATATCAGAGACCTAGCAGATAGGTAAACTGAGGTTCCTTTTTGTCTGGAAGAAGCTTGTTTATTAATACTGCCTGGTTATATAATTCAAACATATTTTTAGTACTTACATATAGTTTGTAATTCCAATAATGATCAATGTGAAGTAATCTTTCATTTGATACTCCACACAACTTTTCTTTATAGATAAATACTATGACAGCAATGTGTTGGTGGTTAGATATTCTGTCAGCAATTTTTGTCAATGTTGAAAAACTCACTATCCCTAATGGGCCTGTGTCACTCTTTCACAATTTGCTAGCCATCTGTATTGTCCTGTCTTAAAAAATCACTGCCTCTTCTGATCTAAACTATACAATTTTCTTCCTGGGATGTTGCCCTCAGTACTGTATTCCCTAGCCCATCCATTGCCTATTGCCAATCTCCCTAAAGGAACAATATAAATGTATTCCCCTATGGGACAAAAGAAAATAAAACAAACATATTTTAAAACAGTTGAAAGGATGATTCAGAAAACCATTTTCAGTGTGGGATCTAGGGATATTTCAAAGCATTTAGATGTAAAGAATAAAAGCTAAATTAAATGAACAAAATGTAAAGAATTCCTTGGATCTCACTAAATGAATATGTTCTCATAAAAATGGAGGGTTTCTTTTTCTTGATTAAAAATACATCTGAATTTCGCAAAGACCACATCATTCAAATGGAAATTTTTTCCTAATCTTATCTAATGTGATAGAAGCAGCAGTGGCATTCCTGTGAAAGAACACTTTGTCAAACCTAAGCATAGCTGCAGGGATTTTATCTGTTCTAACATCTTCGTAAATTTGACAGCTGCCTTTATTATTAAATAAGGAGACATTCCAGCTTCTGTAAGTTATAGCTGTATCTTGGGTGCGAGCTTAACAGAAAGTGATCTTATCATAATTACACTACAATAACAAGCCAGGGCTTTTGTAATCTATTGACATGCCCTATAATGTTATCTGATTCTATGGGTACGTTAAGGCTCTGCTTTTCAAAATGGAAGCTGATAAAATAAATGAAGAGCAGTCTGTATTTCACTTTGCTGTCATAGGTGTTGGGCTTGGGATGACGTATTTTTAAGGGGTAGATGAAGTCAGAAAAGTTTCTGGTTTGAGTTCTGCTGTTAACCTCAAAGACTGTTGAATCTGAGTTTCTGTGATCAGTCGCTGAGGATATAGAAACAGAACATAAGAATGGCCATAGTGGGTGAGACCAAAGGTCCACCTAGCCCAGTATCTTGTCTTTTGATAGTGGAGTGAAAAGAAACAGGTAATCATCAAGTGATCCCTTACCCATCATCCATTTCCAGCTACTGACAAACAGGACACCATTCCTACCCATTCTGGCATTCAGCAGGGAACAATGTTTGTATCCCTGTACTAAGATTAATGTTAATGTAAACAAAATAGTGCCAGTTTGTGTTTGGTTCAGCAAATACTCTTCAGTTTGAGAGCTGAACCAAATCAATTGGGGAAAAATATTTTCAATTTGAATCTACATGTAATCTGGAGAGTGGGACTAGTGAAAACAAAAAGATAAAATGGCCAAAACAAAACATTTCAAAATGATCAAAATTAAAATAATTGAAACTGAAAGTGGAAACATTTCATTTTCAAATGACCAAAGGGCACCATTTTGACTTTAAAAATACTGTTTTGACAAATTGTACTCAAATTCATAAATAATTTCAATGCTTGCAAAAAATGGTTGTTTTTTATTGCTAAATTTACTTTTCACTGGGGGGGAAAAATTCCTCATCTGCAATCTGCTCACCCATAAAGAGAAGTAAGGGGAAATGGATGGGCTAGGGAATACATGCTGTGCCAGGTGCTGGGTTGGTTCATGATGTCCTTCCTCCTTCTACATCCCAGAGAGAACAGAAAGAAATCAAGTGACAGATCATGATTTTCTGCATCACAATCTGCTGCCTGGTCTGCTCCTGGGCAGTGCAACTCTGTGCTGCCCTATATGTAAAGCTCATGGCAAAGGCACATTAGAATGATTAACTGTGCACAAGCCTCAAAATGTTTGTCAGTTTAATGGAAAAAGACCATTAGGTCATTCTTTTCTTCCCCCTGCCAATGCAGGAATGCTACCTATTTCACATTTGAAAATATACTGAATGAAATCCTAAAACAATTTCCTAGGACTGCACTTGAAATCTTTGAACAGACTGTTCAAAGACATTTTCAGTTGTCTCTGCATGCGGTCTCCCTATAGCAATTCAATATTTTTACTTCTAGGTGGAAGCAGGAAGTGAAAAAGAAGTGAACCATCATGTACAGAAATCCAGAAAAGGATCAAAGAGAGTTTTTTTTTTTTAAGCTGCATGTCAGCTGATATTTTCCACAGCCCCCACTGGCCACATTCATACATCATGCAGAACCACCAATATGTCAGCAACCTGTCTGAAAGGGCCTCCTGAACTATATGCAGAGCACTGGGTTTGGGTTTGCCAGACTTTAATTAAGTTTTTGCATAGGCTTAATCTCATGCCAGCCATTCTCCCTGTAGATAATATAGGCTATGTCTACGCTACAAAGAAAATTTGTGTATCTTTTTCCGCTTTTCTTCTGAAAGAGGCTTTTCTGACATTTGCCCCATCTACATGGGGCCAAATGTTGGAAAAAAACCCCTCTTTCAGAACATCCCTTCTTCCTCGTGAAATGAAGTTTACAGGGATGCTGACAAAATGCATCTGCTTTTCTGACATTTTTTTCCTCCAGTATCCTGGAAAAGATCTGTAGTCTAGAAGTACCCATGCATTTTTATCTTTACAGGACAAGATGAGCTGGGTAGCAATTTAGCCATTAAGTGAGGAGACATTGATTACAAATACTTACTATATACTGTTATGAAAGGTGTTAGCCAAGAGCCCTGATGAGCCTACAATATAAGAGTCTAGTTCTGCAATGGGCTACATGCAGAATCCCTGCCTCCCTCTCAGAGCTTTATGACTTCAGTGGATCTCTGCAGGATGAAGTAGAGAGCTAGGGATTCAGCTGCATCTTATTTCAGGACCAGAGCTGAATTTAAGATAAGATGTATCAAGCAGGTTGCAAGCTTAATCAAACCAATTATGAGAATGGGTTGGATAGGGAGTGAATGTATCAGTGATAGAAACATATGTTTACTTAGATCAGCTATATTAACACTAGCAAGTGTTAATATATAAAAAATGAAAAAAAAAAGAAAATAGCTATAGATAGATAGATAGATATGTAAGCAGGGTCTGAACCACTGCTTCCAATGCAGCCAGGTGAAAGGGGAGAGGAGTCAGGGGTGTGGTTATGCTCCTTCAGTTATTTAGCCCTGCAAGGTTTTCACTTGTTGATATGTAAATACAGCTCATGCAGGGCTGGGAAAGGAATCCAGAGTATGGTTATGTAAATCCAGTTCAGTCATTGCTATAGGCGTAATGGATGGTCAATTGGTAGAATGGAATTTTCTATATTGCAACTAATTTGGCTGTTGTGGAGTCATAGCCATGTTGACCCTAGATATAGGAGTTGTAACTGTGACCACCAGTGCTTACAGAAGGGACATTGTCATTGTGAAGAGTCTCGGATGGACAAGCCTTCTCTTTCTAGACTCAAGTGGATTGGATTGGGGGAAAAGAGCTTGAACCAGCAGGTTACATGCTCTCCAGGAGTGAGCTGTAAGACTGGTTCAACCTGTCTCTCCCCTGCCCCAACTCCCAGCATTCTAGAGATAGACCTAAAACAGACTCCATAAGGAGTCTCTTTGTTATTGTGAAATATTATTCTGGTGGGAGCTGGAAGCTTTTGGCCAGCCTAGGTGGTGGGCCAAGAGCTGAAATAACTAGGTTTGGCTCAGAGCCAGACCCATCGTGGAAGCAGCAGCTGGCAGGACCAAGCAGCCAGCAGGGCAGCTGGCGGGACTGGCTGGTGGGCAGCTGGTAGGAATAGTGGCAGGCAGCCAGCAGGGTGACTCGCAGGAACAGGCAGCCAGTGGTGCAGCTGGTGGCAGCAGCAGGCGGCCAGCAGGTGGCGGGAGTGGCCAGCAGGCATCCGGTAGGAGCAGTAGCAGGCAGCCAGCGGGGTAGCTGGCAGGAGCAGGTGGCCAGCAGGGTGGCTGGTAGGAGTGGCTGGCAGGAGCAACGGTAAGTGGCCAATGGATTGGGTGAGATGCCTCCTATCCTCCCCACCCCAAGGATGGGAGGTGAGCTCTGAAAATCACCTCTGAGCTCTGGTCTTGCCTGACCAAGGGCAGCAACTGTGAGTGGGGTACAGAGAAAGTTTGGGCATGTGAATAGGACACTTAAATTGCTAGACTTGTGCGCCTGAGAGGCAAAGGATATTGCTCAATCCATTTGAGTTGGGACATTTACTCATGGTTTGGTTATGAACTCAGTTTGCAGTGTTTTCCCAAGCTAAAGTCATGTTACTTCTATCCCTCTTTCATTAAAAGTTTCTGTTCTATGCTAAGACTCCATGCTGGCGAGTGGGGAAGCCTTGCCTCTCAGAGGTGCCCAGGGGTGTGTGAATTTCCCAGGCTACTGGGTGGGGGCTTGAGTCAGCTCTGCATGAGATCCCCTAGATACTGAACCCGGCCCTGGCTGCTGCCGGCACTACCTGGCAGAAGGCTGATTAGATTAGATAGATAGATAGATAGATAGATAGATAGATAGATAGATAGATAGATAGATAGATAGATAGATAGATAGATAGATAGATAGATATCAGTGGTCTGATTGGCCATCTGCCTAGCTATTAGTGTTTGGCAGTTTACCATAGACCTCATAGGGCTGGCTGAAGGATTTGGAAGAGGACAGCTTGTCTTTACATATTAGTTTGGAAAGAGTGTTACATGCATAACAATCACCTTGGGAGAAAGTCTGAGATGTTCGTGGGATATGTGTTCAAATGGAAAAGAAAGTCTTTGAATTATTGGCGAAGGGAAGCGAGTAATCCAGTGACATATGCACTGGTGTTGCTGAGCCATTGTAATGATACCCAACTCAGTAAACACAAATCAGACAATCAGAGACTTATTCATGATAAACTGATTTACTACAAAAGGTTTCAGGCTCAACTAGGGGATTCTAATGCCTTAAATAGAAACAGAAGCCCTAAGAACACCAGGAATGAATACGGAATGCAATCTCTCTCCCTCTTTCTCTCTGAATAGGGGAACTAAAAAAGAAAAAAGAAAACTTTTCTTTAAAGCCCATATATATAATCTTTGTTTAGCAGTGTGTTAAATTCCCAAACTCTGCAACATGGAAAACATTTCTCTGAAAAAGGCTAAAACAGGCCTTTCCAAATTCCTGCATTTCATAGGCAATGCATTGGTGTTCCTGCCCTTAAGATATATAGTTTTATGGAATCGGTTTACTTCAAACTATTCTGTTTCAAAACTCATTTTTAAAAGTAATATTAAATATCAGACAGGTATTTAATTACCTGTTAAAATTAACAGGTGAAGCCATAAAGCGTTCTCATTTGTTCTCTGAAAAGATAAAAAGGCAGCAGTTTTCTTAATATTGCCTATGGGGGAGTGGGGACAAAGGAATTTATTTTTAAACTTGGAATGAAATCACTTGATTGACACATAAAATACAGTCCAACATAAAAAGAACTTAATAGGCTAAAGCTGTGAGCAGGAATTAAATCAAGTTCTGTGTTCTGTCGCACCTACAGCAAAATTCTAATGTTCGTTCAAAGCCCACGGCCCAAGAAAGCACTTGTTTAATAAAGTTGGGAAAAAATTGTTCCAGTTGTTTTATTATTAATAATCATAATGTTTAAAATGGTAAGAAGAAACAATCCATCACTTCACTGTGCCAAGGTATCACAATTCATAAATAGTATGGGAGTGTATCATGGTTTTTTAGGAGTTTTTGAGGTGTCCATCTTGCTTGAAATCCTGCAGTTATTATACTGGTTTGATTCCTACTGATTTGTGTATTATTTCCTCCAATAAAAGGGCAATGGCAGGTTAGCCCAAGCACTGCAGGATGTGTTTCTTACTACGTAAGAAAACACAGTTTTCCCATTATGATGGAGTAGTTTTCCCATTATGATGTAAACACTGTTGCGTCCCTGTTTGCCCCATTGACCACAAGGAGAAAGCTACTACAGAGAAGAATCAGAACGCTACTACAGAGGAGAATGGAGATTCCCACACTTTAAGGCAGAAGAGACATTAGGGTTGCCTAGAATCTGAGACACAGCTGTACGGGGGAGGGGTGTCCCTTTAAGCTCAAGCCTCAGATAGCCTCAAACAGCAGCTCCAGGAAGTAACTGCTGTTCTGATGCCCTGCCTGAAGTGCTTCTGGGTGGCCTTAAATGTGATTCAGTATCCAATGAGTGTGGATGTTCTGTTTTGAAATAGCTCAGTGCTATTTTGATGGGAATTTGCTCTGTAGATGCTCTATTTCAAAATAAGCTACTTTGGAATATTTCTTCCAGAATAGCTTTTTCCAAAATAAGTGTTCAGTGTAGACATACCCTCAGAGATTTAGGCACATGATATAATCTTTAAATATCAATCTTTAATTCCTGGAGTATCCAGGCTAATCAAGGTGGTTTGGCAACCCTAATCTGGACGTGCAGAAAAGAAAAAAATAATTCAAATAAAAACTATCTAAAAATTTCAGAACCTTAAGCATGAGTTGGCTTAGATTTTGTGTTTGTATTTTAAGCAAATATTTAGGTTCTTGTTTCACCAGTAGTTTACCCATCTCTTGTTGGGGGCCATATTAAACAATGAAAATGTGATCTCACAGTTCTGCAACCTTAGAAAAACCCACCACATAAGGTCTTGTCTGAGGAGCATGAGGAGGAGTTCAGATTTGAACTTAGGAACTTCCATGTCATTCAGTTAATTATAGGAGACAAAACACCAAACGGCAAATAAGGGATAGATGTTTGTTTTTTATCATCATCACTTAAAGTAAGGTGTCCCCTCACTCTGTTCTGTCAGTGCACATTGCCTTTTGGCAGACCCTGCTACTCCCTCTTGTGCTCAAATTGATGGCAATGTTCTTCCATTCACATAGATGGACTGGAAAGGTTTGGGTGAGAAGAAGCTTTGACATCGCCTTCACTGTGTCTGGCTGTGTATAGACCTGCCTCAGCAGACTCTCCAGAAAATTGGGGAGACCAAGAGGGAGATTGTGATGTCTGGTTGTGACACAAGGTGTCACAAATTCTTGTCATTATTATTCATAATGATTATTCTCTTCATCCTTTTACTTAATACAGTCTCTTTTTCAGTTGAGCTGCTTGAATCATAGAATCATAGAACACTAGAACTAGAAGTGACCTCAAGAGGTCATCGAGTCCAGTCCCCAGCCCTCACAGCAGGATCAAGCCCTGTCTAGATCATTCTCAATAGATCTCTACACAACCTTCTTTTAAATATCTCCAGTGATGGAGATTCCACAAACTCCCTAGACAATTTATTACAGTGTTTAACCACCCTGACAGGAAGTTTTTTCTAATATCCAACTTAAACTTCCCCTGCTGCAATTTAAGCCCATGGCTTCTTGTCCTATCATCAGAGGCCAAGGAGAGTAATTTTTTTCCCTCCTCCAGGTAACACCCTTTTAGATATTTGAAAAACTTCTTTCATGTCATGAAGACTTATACCTATGTGTCTTAATGTCAGTCCAAAGACAGCAAATCAAAGTGTCAGTCACATTTTTAAACATATTTTATATCTAATTTTGGTCAAAACTATTTTCAGTTGCAAAGACACCAATGTTCCCACTGTTGAGTGCTGTTGGGGTCCATTCTTCTTCAGCTAACAAAGCCAGAGAAGATTTGATTTCATGGTGTGTTTGTTTTTTTTTCAGAGCAATGAATCCTAATTCTTCAATTTGTTTGTTCAGCTGGTGTTTCCTGTATGCTTTATACAGTTTAAAGGCTATTTTATTAACTGAGGGAACAGAAGGTAATATTCAAAAGAGCATCATTTGCTCCTTAAAACCCTCCTTTTAACATTATTGAGTTGTTTTCCTCAGTGTTGTTTCATGTCAAGGAACCAAGTTAAAACTGAAGTCTTGAAGAGGCAACACAATAGGGGAGGGGGTGAAAAGGTTTTGTTTGTAGCATGGGGAACAAAATGTACAGCACAATCCCCCGAATGCATTTAGCATGAATTAGTTGTCCTGTCAATGTTAGTTCTAAGCCTGGTGGAAGAGTGGGATATCAGAGATATGATCCACTGTTTGGATATTAGAGGAGAATTTTTGCCCTGGATGATGAATATTTGACTGTAGTTTCAGTCAGAGAAGATACAAGAATACCCTAAATGAACTTTTCCATTATTAAACTAAATAAAAATACTGGGTGCATCAAACTGCCCTGTAATTATGTTCAATTTAATAGATGCACACGAACATGAACTAAGTAGCCTGACATTTTATTGCTTCTTTTTCTTTTGCACAATAGCACAGGAAACAGCAGATGTTAAATAAAAAAGACACATTAATTTAAAACCAAAGGCTCTATTGTTCCCTACATGGACTGCTACGGCTGCATGATTTTTCTCTCACTGACCTTCCCTGCTATCTAATTTACCCATTTGTAAATAGTTTTTATTGGCCAAGCAAAGTGTGTTCTTATACTCAACATGACAGTGTTTGTCAGTATGACTGGTAAAGGTGGAGGAAGGTGATCTCTGGTATGTGGGAAAGAGGAGAAGGGGGGAGCATGGTGGGAGACTAGGTGACATTAGTATAGGAGAGGGGAGCCATTGGAGTAAAAAAAGAGTTCCTAGTATGTGGCAGAAGGGAGAAAGAAAAGGCTACAGAAGCCCCTGGAAGTGTGTGAGGGGAAAATGGGAACCCCTGGGATGGAGTTTAGGGAGAATAAGGATCACAAAGATCCCATGGCATGAGGGAGGGAATGAAGGATTGCAGTGAGTCCCTGAAACAGAAAGGGATGCCAGTCTGGCACACAAGAAGCTTGTGCGGAGGAACAAATAGGGTTTGCAATATGCTCAGCCTAGAGGAGCACTTATAACTGTTGTAACCAATCCTCATCCATATATGAACTCCATGGGGTGGGGTAGATAATGAGCTGACCATGAGTTCTCAGAATGATGTAATGGCCAAAAGGGCTAAAGTGATCTTGGGATGCATAAACAGGGGAATCTGGAGCATGAGCCGAGCGGTTAATTGCTGCTGCAATACTGTGTCCAATTCTGGTGTTCACAATTCAAGAAGGATGTTGCTAAATTGGAGAGTTTGGAGAAGAGCCATGAGAATGATTAAAGGACTCAACAATGTGCCTGATAGTGATAGATTTAAGGAGCTCAGTTTAACAAAGAAAGGGCTAAAGGGCGACTTGATTATTGTCTGTTCTTAACTAATGGGGGACAAATATTTATGGATGGACTCCTCAGTGTAGCAGAGAAAGGTATAATGTGAGCCAGTGGCTGGAAATTGAAGCTATACAGATTCAGAGAGAAAATAAGCAGAAATTGTTAATCATTGGCACAATTTACCAAGGTTCATTGTGGTTTCTCCATCACTGGCACTTTTAAAATGTAGACTGGATGCTTCTTGAAAAGATCTGCTCTGGGAATTGTTTTGGGGAAGTTCTGTGGTCTGTGTTCTTTTGGAATCACTGGACAGATGTTGCTCCAATCTGTCCCTCATAACTGCTGACTTTCTGGGCTGGTCCTCAAGGCAATTTGGTCTTTCTACTTCAGACTGGAGCTGTATCATTGCTGCACACTCTTGTCCCATCAAGCTTTCGCACATGGGCATTGCACTGAACCTGTTCTGTGGATAAATGAGACTGTTCTCCAAGGATGTTCTCTTTTATCAACATTAATTTCAATTGGCAAAATAATTTGCAAAATTGATCTTTCCTGGGGCAAGTGATTTCATATTGGTTGGAAATAATTTTGTCCAAATGAGGCATCCATACATTCAAATGGTTCCCATTTTGCCAGAGCAAAAGCAACATTTATTAGTAGCCAGAAGCAATGAGCTGAATTGATATTTAGTTTCCAACGCCCAGTGGTGAAAATCTATTCTCCATTCCTGCATGCAGATTTTGCCCATCAGCGCTTGATGGAGCAATGCAGATTTTCCTTGTTATTAAATTGGACCCTTAATTCTATAATTGTGTATGTTAATGGTGCCAATCTAGAATGGTTCAGTACATAGCAAAGCTCCTGTCTTTCCAGTATAAGCACACTTTAAATGCTATTTAAACGTGTCAGCATGGCTTTAATGATACTGAGCTGTTGGGAGGACAGTTTTTGTGATGTGACATAAAGCAGATGAAATCCTGCATCCTTATGGCCAGCCAGCATCCTATAGCACTGGTTTTTGTAAGTGTAGGTGTATTTTCCATGTTGTTCTGGGCAAATTCCAGTAACTGTAACTGTGGTACAGTGCATTCTGCCGACCACAAAATCTGCCTCAAGTTCCATCTGGATATGATATTCTTCTTTGGATTGAACTGTTGTATTATGTGCTTCTGAATAGTTGAGCTGCTACAGTGTTCCATGCCAGAAAACAGAGAAAAACTCAAGCACAGTAAATAGCTTTATTTCAGCAGAGGGTGGCTTAATTCCATGTGGTCCAGATCCGGAGATGTTCTGAGTAGTAGGCACTCTTAAAGAAGTAAACACAGTTTTCCTGAGTAAGAATTAAATTTAAAAAAAAAAAGAAAGCAAGATCCTCAGGATTTTGCCTAATATTTCTCTGTAAGGAAACCCTCACCATTCGAGATGGATGTGTCTGAACTATCCACCACGAATGGCAAAATTCATGGATACTGGTATCTGCGGCTCCTGGGCCCCTGCAGTTAGCTCTCTGTGTCTCCTACACTAACCATGGGGGCTGGGAGCCATGAGGAACTCACTGCAGCTTCCAGCAGCTGCAGGGAAATCACCGCTGGGGCTAGGAGCCACAGCTCCCAGTATTCATGAATTTTGTCACTCTCAGTGGATGCAGGAATGCATCTGCCATGAATAGTAAGGGTTTCCTGTATAAAGAATTATTCCATGTATTGTGAGGGTCTCTTGTATTATCAAATCACATGGGGATGAAAGGTGTTACAGATTTAAGGTATTATTAATGAGGCACATCTGAGAGTCATTACTCAGTAAAGTATCAGAGTAACTTGCCTGCATGGTTCCTTCTCTATCACCAGATCTAGCACCTTCTTACAAGAGTGGAACCAAAGTGGTTTTCTGTCAAGGAGATCATCCATAGCTAGAGATGTGTAGACTGGATTTTCTTGCAAAACCATCTTACATTAGAGATGGAGCTAAACTCAAACCATGTTCCCAACCTGTTTTATGCCACAGATTGGCAAACCCAATCACAAACTTTTGGAGTGGAAATATTGTATGTGTATATTTTCAAATAACGAATATGCAAATACAATGCCTCAGCCCCCAGAGCCACCACGAACAGCCAGCTTTGGCTCCAGCAGTCACCATGTGGCAGGCGGCTGCCACAACTGAAGCCAGCTATTTGCGGCAGCTCTGGGCCTTCCAATGCTAGCCCTAACCCCTAGAGCCTCCCCACCCTGGCACTACTCCCCAGTACTAACCACTGACCCCAGAATCCCCTGCACCCAACAGCCCCCAGTGCCAACCTCCTGCCCTTGGAGCCCCCCAGTGCCAACCCGATCCCAAACACCTCAGTGCCAGCCCCTCAGCTCTTAGAGCCCCACCACCACCAGACCCCACGTGCCGGCCTCCTGTTTCCAGAGCCACACTGCACCCAACTCCCTAGAATCCCCAAGAGTGCCAGCCCCCAGTCTCCAATATTAGCCCAGAGCCCCCCCACTACCAGCCCTGCCCCTGTAGCCCGCACACTATTAGCCCAGCCCCCAGAGTCAGCTCCCCAACCTGAATGCCACAGTGCCCCCCAGCATTAGTCCCTCTCTTCTTAGAGCCCTTCTCCCTTCGCACTTTCCATTATTAGCCCTGCCTCCAGAGCCACACCCTCACAGCCCAGCTCCTCCGTGTCTGGGAGGAGACCCTGTGCCTGCCCGGCACTGGATGGTTGAGAAATAGAGCAGGACATGCCTCTCCCAACTGCTGTGGTGGGAGGGAAGGTGCCGGGTAGTCTACCCTAGCCCCAGCTCCCAGAGTTGCAGCAGCCCAGCAGCCAAAAATTCACGGCCCTGAATTTTGGTTGAAGCTTGGATTTGGACCCAAACTGGGGAGGTTTGGCTCTTCTCTTGTTAGTTCAGGGCTTTTAAATGGCTGACCCAATGAATGTTTGCTAAGCCATTTGAGTTCTCCATATGAAAGACTGAAGTACCCTTTCTATAATCTCTCTGCTTTTTCATCTCAAGTTTTTTCCATAGCAGCCCCTTGGGCACAGCTCATACTCTGCGAATGCAGCTCAATTGAAACAAACAATGGACACACTTTTTTCAGGGGTATTCTCAGTATTACTCATTGCTGGTTGTTCTGCAGGTCTCCATCTCTACCCCCTTTAAGGAAGGAAAGGATGCTGCCCTCTTTGATTTGTTAAATGTTTTACACAGCTAGTATATTGTTTGATTGATGATGGCTCTAAAGTGTCTAGAGTGTTTGATCAGTACCTTGAGTGTTGCGTTGAGGATAAATTCATGACTGCAGATGTAATAAAAGGATCCTCCCACGGGAAAGGGACAGGAGGGCATCACACCTTACAGAGTTTCCTTCTAGTGAACATGGGGTGTGTCTCTAGACTACAGGGTTTTGTCGACAAAAGTGGCCTTTTGTCGACAAACCTATACCTGTGTCTACACTACTGCTGAGTTCTGTCGACTGTAAGTCAACAGAACCCGGCAATTTTGTCGACGGTGATAAACCGCATTCTACGAGGAATTACACCTTTTTTCAACAGAGTTATGTCGAAAAAAGGCGCTATTGCATCCACATTGTCCTTTTTCAAAAGAGAGTGTCTAGACTCTCTGTAGAAAAAGCAGCTTGCTTTGTTGACAGAACTGGCTGTAGTCTAGACGCTCTTTTTTGACAGAGGCTTTGTCGACAGTATCTGTCGACAAAGCCTCTGTTGACAAAAGCCTGTAGTCTAGAAGTACCCAGGGAGTCCAGCACTGAAACTTCATACAGAGTCAGTAAGATCCACACAGATCCCGTGTGATACAGCTGCTTCCATACCGGCTCTGAGATTCTCTTCGTGGCTGAAGTACAAGGGACTGTAGAGGATCACCCCCTCAAAGCAGGACTGCAGGGCACAGATTATGGAGTGATATAAAACATAATACATTTTTACAGCATGTACATTTTCTTGAGATGGGTTAGTCGGGGCAAACAGGTGTCCACAGCTGGGCTAGGCCAATATTACTCACAGATACCTAGCCTCTGAGGGTATGTCTACACTGCCACCCTAGTTCGAACTATGGTGGCTAATGTAGTCATTCGAACTTGCAAATGAAGCCCGGGTTTAAGATATCCCAGGCTTTATTTGCATGTTCCCGGGCGCTACCTTTTTAAAATGCCTGGTAGTTCGAACTTCCTGCCCGCGGCTACACTTGGCACAGACTAGGTAGTTCGAATTAAAGCTCCTAATTCGAACTACCATTACTCCTCATTGCAGGAGGACATACCCTGAGTGAAAACAGAGGGCTACACTGTGATTTTACTACAAGCCCCCGACAAGAGACAAAATATAGCTGCACCACCTCAGGTGCAGAGAAGGGATCACAAAGTCACAGGGTAATTACGGACCTCTGGCCAGCCTTGCTGCATAGTGAGGGAATCTATTCTCCCTCTTGCTCTGTGACCCACAGTATGTGTATTCCCTACAGAGGAATACACGGGTACCCTTCCGCCCCTCCCCCAGCACACACTTTTCCCTTCTCAGACATTTAATAGAGTTCATAATTGCATCTTGAGAAAGAAAAACTGTAGCATTTGATCCTTACATGTTTATGTGTGTGAGATAACTATAGTCATTACAGCACAAAGCCTGCCCTGGCACATGTATGTAGATATAATTTTGCCAGTCATATTTGATGGCAGGATCACATCCCCAAAAGAAAATGTTAACAAACACTAACAAACAAAAACCATCCAAAATAGCCCTCATTTGTTTACCAAATGTTGTAAGTGCCAGTTACTCTTAATGATTATTGCAATCCAGAACTGAGATAGTACTATCAGCAAGCCAGCACAAATGGAAAACAAGATTATGCCATTCCCTTTTACCCCGCCAATGTCTGACACTCCAGAAATGCAAGCAATATTTATAGCATATTATATGTCAGTTCAGCAGCTGATAGGTGTGACGACCCCTTCAGTGTGTGAACTAAATTAAACACAATCACTTTCAGGTCTCTCTTTAATGCATTCAAAATACTTTGGGGAACCAAATTGGCATGATACTTTATCTTTGCAAAGCCATTACTTGAAAAGTAAAAATAAAAAGAAACAACTTTGGCACCTCAAATGAAATGACAATAGCCAATTCTGCTGTTGTTGAGCTAATGGTGAATGTCTTTTGGCTGTAGGATCTTTGATTACGTTGCTGGTGGGAAGATTTTAGTCTGTCTTGATGCAAATCTGAAATGAACACTCAGGAGTGGACTAGCCAGCTGACTATAAAGACAGACTTGTTGGTTTGCCTTTGGAAACAAAACTGAACTGCTTCAGCCCTTTGTCCTTCAAAGGGAAGGTAAAAATGAAAATGTGACTGTGATAATAAAATGATATGGCTGTCACAAATGAAATATCATCAACCCCTTCAGTAAACAGGATTATGGAAAATACTGGCGGGCAGGGAAGAAAGGGACTACAGGAAATAAACAATGTCTTTGCTGCAAAATATTTTGAATATGTGATCAGCAGCAATATGTCCTCAATAGATTTCCCCCCAACACACACATACACACACACACACACTCCTGTTTTGCATGGGACCCATCTGGCAAGTGCAAAGAGCCAAGATAGCCCTAGAAAAGGTCTGTGGGAATAGGACTGGGGGGAAGGGAGGCTCAGATTCAGACCTATTTAAATTGGTTGTACCAGTCTTTCTGTGAAAAGCTGAACTAAGTCAATAAATATCTGAAAGCAACCCAAATGCTAGTATAAAAGCATTTGCAAGGAGCATATCAGTGTCCAGTCAGACACAAGCAAAGCTTTGATACACAAGCTAGATTTAGTGGTGCTGCTAATTGCCTTTTTCACCTAATTTCTTGCTTCTTTCCTCCCCCTCATACCCTTTTGCCAAAGCATTAATAAAGTCTCTTTGAATTAGAGCTTAGTCACTTTAAAGCTCATTTTCATCCTATTTAAGGGTTTAAAGGTATGGCATTCAAACATGCAATTTATAGTAATGAGTGTGTATAAAGCCTGTGTATCCATCAAAAGCAATCAACTTTACCATTGATATTTATGCATTTATTTTTATTTCATTTGAAGTGTCTGTCCCTGGTTATAGGTGTTTTCAGAATAATAAAAAATATGCAAATACGGAAAAGGAATTTCACAGAAAATACAGAAGCACCTTCAGGTGCCCAAGGAAAAGAAAACTATCAGCTAATCACAGTGACATTTCCACACTTGACCACTCCCCCACCACTGCTCTCTTCACAGGACCCCAACCCAAAGTCCATGGGAGTTAATGGAAAGAGACCTATTGATTTCAGTAGGCTTTGAATCAAACCTCAAATGCTGTGCGTTTTGAAGGTTGACAAACATAGGCTGTGCGAGACCGGTTCAAATTAAGACATACATAAAGCTGGAGACACTACAAATGTGCCCATCTACCAGTTGCTATGGGGTAAACTTGTTATCTTATCTACACTCACTAATGGCAGCCAAGTAGTTATTATTTGGTGGTGGTTTAAGAAACTGGGTACCAAAATTTAGGTCTTTATAGTTTGAAACCAACATCTTGGTTGCAACCAATGAAAATCATGGAGCCCTATTGTGATGTGCTTTAATGGGAAGTGTTATTTAATAAAAAGTTAATTGTATCTTGCATAGCTCCAAGTCAACTGTAGCAAGCTAAATTTGAGATGGCAAACTGATCTTAAGGTAACTTCACTTCCAAGGAAAAAAAGATTGCAACCTTCTCTCTAGAATGCAGACTAGGATGAAGGGGAAGTTACATCATTTAAGGATCTAATTGACTCCCAAATTTCAAACCTATATAACCAATGGCAGATGCCTATCTTCAATCATGGCTGTAGATGCAGGAAACAGCTTTAAAAAGTGTTTAGTATTTTAAGATACCTCAATATTTGGGTGCTCAATT
>CM057848.1:33336164-33371268 GCA_030068395.1 Apalone spinifera
ACCAGAGGAGAGAGGCAGGGTAGGTGTGTAGAGGGAGGTGTTAGGAGAGGGGATAAAGTGGGGTAGCTCACATGATCAGAGGGGGGCTACTGGAGGAGTGAGGACAGGGGGGATGCCTTTTTTCTATTTTTTCTCCAAAGGGGGCCCCCGCAAAATTGTGTTGCCCTAGGTCCCACGAAACTCTCATCCACCCCTGGCTGTAACCCTCTTTTTATAAGAAGTAAGGGAAGTCAGTGGAAGGGTGCTCTACCTTGGACTTTTTTCTGTGTCGACAGCGTTAAATGCTGAAATAAGCTATTTCGACTAAAGCTACGCAATTGATGTAGTTCAAGTTGCGTAGCTTATTTTGACTTTAGACCTGTTGCGTAGATGGGCCCATAGTTTGATAGATGGGGATTTATACCCTTTTTTATGTTTGTCTAATGTAACTGTGGATATTATGGATACTGTAGCAGGAAACAAAGCAGCTCTATCTGTAAATCTGGAACTCTCAAATGAGCAGAAGTGTTATGTTACATGAAATGCAGTTTCTTTATCTGAATTTTATTATTTGGATTTTATTCCTAATTAAAACAACTGTCTTTGTTTGCTGAACTTCTGAATTTACAGTAGAGAACTAGTGCAGATGGGTATCATTAAACTGGCCCAGCCTTTTCTCTTTTAATCACCTAACTCATCCAATCTGAGAGAGAAGAGGGGCAGGGAAATGCAGACATATGAAAAATTTCTCTTTCTTTCTCTCTCTTTTTCTTCAAGGCATCTGCGGAGACCTCATTCATCACCATGAAAGCTATGAATGGATAGCAGTGTGATACCCCAAGGTCTTGTCTACTGTGGTGGTATAGTGCCTAACCTCTCCTCCGTTCAAGGACAGTTACATGTACCTTTGTCAACCTGTCAGCATACACTTCTCTCTTGATACCTTTTGCTCAATTCCCCTGGCAATGTCAACCTTTGGTAAATATTTCATTTGAAGGGAGCTCTGGAAGTGGTTCTCATGATAATGTATTTTTGTTTTGTTCTATGATGAACATCAGTGTGTGTATGTATTTGAGAGTGAGTGAGAGACAGACAGACAGACAGACAGACAAAAAGAACAGGTGAGAAGTGGATCTTTTGTCTGCTTTGGTCTTCAGCCTTAAGAAAAAAATCCCAGTGCCAACTCCAGGTCTACATCCACTCTTCCATTTTGGCTCTTAACAGGAGAACTAGTCCAAAGAATCATCAAGGACCTAAGAATAACTAATTCTCTTCAGATGCTGCTGAAGACTGATGGGTTCGTTCTTTTAGAAAAAATCCTCCCTTTTTCTACTATAGTCTCATTCTGTATGGGTTTTTTCCCCATATCCACAGCCTACAATCACACTGAACTTTAGTCATGGGTACCAGCATGTTTCAGCATAAAGACATCATGACTGATGGCTAGCTACAATGGGAACTGTTTTAGTAATGTTTGGCCAAATCTTGAATGATTTACTCACTTCTGAGTTACTCTTTCAGCAAACCCGCAATGGAGTACTCTGTTTTTCCTTCTTTTTCATTCAGGCATCAGGGACATTGTCATCAGGAGTTGGTGCAATAATAAGAGAGAACAAAATCCTTGGCAGTGTTGAAAGTTTGTCTGTCAGAAGTATTTCCCAGACACTTTCAAATCATTTAAAAATCTGCAAATATCATGATTAGTTTGTGGACAGTTTCGTGAAATAAAACAGCCCTAAGCTTGAGAAGTAAACTGTTCAGTGAATAATTATACTAGCTCTAAGGACCCTGAGGTAACTTTAGTAGAATCTGAATCAGCCCTTATGCAGAAGTGTTCTCTCCTTTTAAAATATAAATAGAAATGAGAGATACATCCAAAATGGAACTTCATCCAAATGCCTCTGAATGTTGTGGAAAGATGTGGCTTCAAACTATGGAACCAAACTTCAGAACATATGTTGAAGTCAGAGTATTTTTTTATAATGTTTTGACCCAGAACTTTGAGTATGAACATGCCTGGAGGTTGATGGTGGAGGATCTGAAATTATGATATTAATCCAGATCAAAATATTGCACTATTGGCTCATCTCTAAGCCCCGGTATTTAGATTGAAATAACCCCTTCAAGGTCGAATTTATAAGCAGAGCGTCCACACCACCAAGCCTGTTATTTCGAAATAACAGGCTGCAGAATTTGAAATCTGTACTCATTCTTTTCATCAGGAGTAACACTCATTCTGAAATAATTATTTTGAAATAACGGTAGTGTGGCCTCTCTGGGGTCGCTATTTTGAAATAATTACTCCTCGGAGTAATTCGAACTAATTACTCCCCAGTGCTTCTGGGGGCTCTAAGTCTGAGGTAGCATGTCTACATATACGGAGCCTACCTTGGACTAATTTTGAGGCTTCCCCATAGTGTGGACACATTAATTCAAATTTGTTAAATCAGGAGTTATTAAGCCAAATTTAGCAATTTCAAAATACATTCCTCATATAGATATGATGTAATAGGATCAAAACAGTGCAACAGAAAAGAAAAGAACTTGTTATAACTTGTTGGACTTCTTGTTTTCAATATCCAGTTCATAATGTAAGGAAGAATGCCTGCCTTCAAGACACAGCATGTCTATGAATGACCTGTCTTTTGTGGGATGGTTGCCAGAACAGCTCAGTTTCACATTCTCTCTGTGGTACCTCTCACAAGATGACATTCTCATACCCTAAGGGAATCCTTGGCAGTATACATTAATGTGAAGTAGAGATCAGGACTTTCCATGAAGAATCTGAGCTGAATGTTCATAGCATCCACTGAAACTGCTGTGTTACCTTGACAGCCAGATGTGGACCAGAGATCTGTGAGGCCAGTGTGGAAAGAGAAGAGATTAAAGAAGAAGCAGATTCAGTAGTGCTATAAAATTAAACCACCCAAAATATTTGTAATAGACAGTAATTAAGTTTCTTATGCAGCCATTGCAAACTGTGAAGGTATTTGATACAATTTAGCTAAAGCAGTAACACTTCAAATTAAGTGTTGTTGATAAGCATTTAATTTCTGTATAATAAGACTGTAATTGCATGTCAAATAAATACTAGCAGATTATTTAAAAACAACAGGAATAATAGTTATATGCAGACTAGCTAATAGATCTCCCACAGAGTGAAACCTCATTAAGTATATTTTCATTAGACAGTGGGCGTTGTCTTACCAGTGAAAAAATATCCAAAGCAACTTAATTCTTTACATATATTAAGATAGGTATCATAAATAGAATCCAATTGATTACCATAACTTCTGATAACATATTTATTTTCTCTCATTAAGGCAAGCATCTTAAGTAAAGGGAATTCCACAGTAATGTGAAAATACTAAAGTATAGTTAATACTTGATTTATAAAAAACATTTCTCTGACACTCAGGTCATCTGAAGAAGTGGGCTGTGCTCATGAAACCTCATGATACCATCTACATGTTTTGTTAGTCTATAAAGTGCTACCAGACCATTTGTTGTTATTTCTCTGACAGTCTGCTTATCTTATATGCAGTTTGATACCCATGTAATAAATGGCACAGGCATGATATGTTGCAGTTGTTATGCTCTCTAAACCCCATGATCATACATCTGATCCAGTCTGTCTTCTGTGGGATTTTTTCTAACATTACAAAGATCAGAGCATATTCAATAGAGCTGGTTGGGAAATCATTTTTTCCTGGTGAAAATGTAGACAAAGATTACTTCATTTATTTCAAAGTCAAGCTGATTTCTTTCTTCCACATATTATTGAAGCTCAAGAAGTTTGTTTCAGGTTGGAGGCAAATTTTGAGCAAAAGTTCAGATTGTTTTTGTCCCAAACAGCAGAAATTATCCAGTTACAGTTAAATCAGCAAAGCAGCAATGCTGCACTATTTCCATCAGCCATTTTGACCCAGTATCTAATTGGGTGATTAGCTTATTTTAAAAAATATATTTGGTAACTATGTGGGGAAAGTTTATTTGTCAAAAAGTAGAAAAGCAGAAATGAAGAAACTGCAGCACAAGAGTTCTTGCGTCACAGCTGCACCTGTTGTGTTCTCTCCGTGCTTATCACAACAGGTACATAGTGTACTTACCTTTCTAGGCACTACCAGGATAAAGACTCCCAAGAGAAACAGACAACAAAATATTCTCCAACAAAGCAGAATCACTGCCTATATTTCCCTCCCTTGGAGGATATTGAACTTAGAAATTGATTAAAAACCATTTTACTCTTCCATTGAAAACACCACCTATGTGCTTCCTGTTCTATCCTTAGAGTACTTAAGTCTCTATAATGATTTTGGCTTTACAAAAATTGGATTCCTGAAACATGGTGCTAGCCAACCATTTTGATGTAAGTAACTATGTTTGCCTATGAGTACGTTGTACTTTATATTCATATAGCTATCAACAGCCAGTACTATTGAGGAGACAGATGGGCCTATCATTCTGGGTAAAATGGAAAAACCCCACAGAACAGAACCTTTGGTAGAAACTTGAAATGAATTTTTTCCATTTCTGAAGTTCAAAGAGTTAAATTATATTTGGAGAGTGAACATGGCCTAGTGGCTAGAACATTGGAAAGAGACTCAGCAGACCTGACTTCTATTTCTAGCTTTGTTACTGGCCTTCTGGGTATGTCATCTCAATGTCCCTCAGTTTCCCTCATCTGTCAAATATGTATAATGATAGCACTCTCTGTAAAGCACTTGAAGATCAACAGATTAAAAAAAATACTACATAAGTTCTTTTCATAGTTCTTTTTTTATACATTGGGCTTCTCCATCCAGGTGCTATTGGCTGGACAAGCTAGAAACAACTGGAAATCTTATTACAAAGTCAATGCTCATGATATATTCATCCTAACTTACTTTCCAAAAAATTTGGACATAAGCAGAGACTTCTGGATGTTTACTAGGCATGTAGAAAGCCCACTGTGACCTCTTGCTGGGCAATAATGATACTGAGAGCAGGAGCTGATCTGATCTGTCAAGGAGCAATGCCTTTCAGATGCCCAGTTTTACAATGTTATACTGAAATTTATCTTGTTATCCCTTCCATTTCTCCCGGCCAAGGAGTTGTATCTCTCCCTTCAACACCAATTTCAGGCTGTACTTCATGTCCTCACCTCTGCCATACTTGGCATTCATGTGCTGCTCATTACCCTAGCTTTCTGAGTACCTTTCAAAAGACCAGAATAACTCTCATTGCTGGTACCTCACTCTGTGAGCTCACTTATTTTCTTCAGTGGGGCTTGTCATGAAGTAAGGGTTTGTCTACACTGAGGGTGGGAAAAGGTAGTTAACCTGAAGATTTTTTATACCACTTGACAGGAGGAAGGATGGCAGAATCCCAATGGCATGCAGTCAGTGCTTTTTTCTTCTTCTTCTTTTCCCACAGACCTCCAATTACTGATACATTGTTTTTGCACATTGGGGAAAATCTGGTACCTGCGTTTTTCCAAAGCAATAGGAAATAAACAGTGCTGTATGTCTAAAGGAAAACTCCTGCCTACTTTACATAATTTCCAATTTGTGGTAGTACCAGCAGTGCTGAAAATGACAGTACATATGTTATGACTGTTTGAATTTTCAAAAGGCTTTGGTTAAATTCTGTATAAATAGGTTCCTGCTTAAGATAGAAACTTGGAAAGATCCTTAATAAGACATGGAAAAAGATAAAAAGCTAGTGAAAAAACAGAAAACAGATACTTCTAGTAAGAGAAACCATGTCCACTCTGGGGGGAAGTATTAAGTGGGTCCCACATGGATTAAGAATCAGATCTCTGCTGCCTTTTATCTGTATAACTGATCCAGACAGTAGGATCAAGTTTAAGTGGGTACGTTTGCTGATGCTGCTTAGAGAGCAGTAAACACAAAGATTACTGCTTGAGAAATTCAGGTGGCATAGACACATTTTCTAGCTGGGCTGAAAACTGAGAGCCTGACATTTTATGGAGGTCTTTCAGAAGATTACTCCTTTAAATATACCAGCACAAGAGATTCCACAGGCTGTAATCATAGTTAGTGAGACATTCTGCATCTCAGATGTGATTGATCAATGTTAATGGTAATGACTTTAAAAAATGAGGCATCCTTTAGCACCATAAAGACTAATACTTTTATCTGAGCATTAGCTGAAATCCACTTAGTCACCATGGGTATGTACTACTGTGTGAAGGTTCTCCAGTCAGAGACAATAACCTGGTTCATATATGGCCACAGTATTTTGTCCATATGGCTAACCATTATTATTCCCAAAGCTCTGAAGCCTGCAGTGAGAAGTCTATCCTTGGCAGTTGTTATCTTGTGGTTAGTGATCTCCTGCCAGCTGCACTTTAGGAAGAGTTTTACAATATGGAATCTTCAGAGTTAATTTTTCCATATGGTAAAAGTATCAAAGAACTTCTTTTATGGTTATTCAAATTGGGGTAAGTTTGGATTCATCCAACATTGTGGCTAAAAGTTGGATCAGAATGTGTACCTTTTTTCAAGTCAACCTCTTGAGAGATTCCTACTGAAGAAAATGCAAATGAAGAGCAAAATTATAACTAGACAGGTAAATAAGAAAGAATTATTTACCCCTACACACAACACAAGAACCAGGAATATAGTAGGGTGTAGATTTAAAACAAATGTAAGGCCTGGTCTACACTAGGACCTTAGTCTGAAATTAGACCCACGAAGGTTGATTTTCTAAGTGATGAGTACACACTATCAAGCCCGTTATTCTGGAATAAGAGGCTCAGAATTCATGCTCTATAGTCCTGCTTTTTATACGAAGTAATACTATTCCTGAACTTGTAAGTCCAAAGTAATATTAGTGTAGATATGCTGGTGATGCTAATTTGAACTAATTGGCTTCCAGGAGGCCTCCCGAAGCTCCCCTGAGTGCTTCCTAGCACTCAGAGTCCAAGGCAGGCTCCATTAATGAGGACGTGCCACCTTGGACTACATTCAATTCTTCCCCATAGTGAGGACACAGAAATTCAAATTTGTAAAATCTGGTGCCCAAATATCAAACTTAGTAAATTTGAAATAATCTCTTACTGTAGACATGTCCTAAGGGAATACTTGTTCATACATTCAGATTCAGCCTGTGGAACCTGTAACCAGAGGATGTTGTGAAAGCCAAGAGTAATAACTGCTTTTAGAAGAAAATAATTAGTTAAGTTAATGGAGGATTGCTCCATTAATGGCTATTAACTAAGATGGTCAGGTACACAATCCCATGCTCTGCATGTCACTAACCCTCTGATTGCCAAGAGCTGGGAGTGGATGACATGGGATAGATCACTCAATAATTCTTCTTTCATTCCCTGCAAAGTAATTGGAACTAGCTGCTCTTAGAAGATAGGATACTGGTCTAGATGAATCATTAGTATGACCCAGTATGGGCCATTCTTGTATTCTTATACTCTTTTCACTCTGGACCTATTCACTGCAGAAGATAACAAGTGCTGACATTTTTGCATTTTAGAGTCTACAAACGAACACCCTAACCTATAAATCAATCATTAAGATCTTGATAAATGTGATTTCTGTGGACATCCTCCAATTTTAGTCTAGAAGGAAAAAAGAATACATAAATAATTATTGTCCTGGAGTAGCTCTTTAAATTCAAAAGGAATTGGGAACATCGGCCAAACAACATTTTTTTCTTGTTCTTACTGTTGATTGTTCTGTTCTGATTTAATAAATCATGCCTCAGAACACCCGGTAGTTAAACCCTGAATAAGCTCCCTCTGAGTAGCTGGAGCTCTTGAATGGTGACTTTTTTTCCAGTTTTCTTAAGTGCCCTACTACTTTGTTTATTGGTTTGATTGTTTGTTAGTTTTCTGATCACAGGAAGGGTCTTTTCTTTTAAGTCAATTTTTATTTCTCATTTGAAAATATTTCTCTGTCTTTCTCCCTGTCATGGGGCACACTCCCCCTCAGCACTCCAGGGTCATCATCTGGGGTGTGTGTCCGGCCCTTCCTTCCCAATGCCTACTGTCCCAAGTCCCCACAGTACTCCTTAAGTGCCGGATCCCTGGGCTCATGCCCTGGTCCTGTTTGGTTTGTCTCTACCACGAACGGAGGAGAGAGGGACCTGGGCCCACCCTCATTCCAGGTCCCAACCCAGGACCCTAAGGACAGGGACACACTTCCTTGCCCAGTTGGTGGGGTGTGCCACAACTCACCAACCCTCGAGTGGCCTCCTGGCTCCACCGCTCAGTCCTGGGTCACTTCCTCTCCTCCGTGCAGTCAGGTCTCAGCGGCTGCCCCACGGGCATCCTGCGTCAACCTAGGCCACCCCCTCCCAGGATCTCTTTTCTCCCCGTTCCTCGCCTCCCCCCTTGCCTTCCTCCTCCTTGCCTGCCTCGTCGCCTAGCTCCCTCTCCTGGGGCTTCCCCCTTCCTCTTATCCGCGTTGTGCTGTCTTCTGACATCACGCCCGGCGGGCCCGTGGCATGGCCCATGACATCACTCCCTGTCTCGGGCGGATTCCACGGAACCACCTCGGAGCAGGCACCGCACGTCTGGCGCGCTGTCGCCGCCTCCGCCCACAAAGCAGCCGCCGGATCAGCTGCAGTGCAGAGCTTGGGGCCCGTGGCAGGGCCGGCGCCGGCGGGCTCCACAGCCCTGTCACACTCACACATACTCTTCTTATGTAATAAATGATAAATAAAGTTGTACGCTCTTAGGAAAACTCATTCCTTTTAAAACTATCCAAATATTCTACTTTGGTTTACTCTGCATTCCATATCTTTCCATTTAAACATCCTGATGTTTTCCACCTGGTTTTCAATTTAATTTTCCTTTCATACCTATCAAGTGGTATGCATATGTAAAAAAATATGTCTTACACTTGGAGCTGGAAGTGATGTGGTTTGGATGGTCTTTACTTCCAGGGCAATTCAATCCACAGTTTCACACTCACTCTGGAGAAGGAACTACACAGAGGAACTTTACTCTCATAGTTGAGAGTGCTGTCATCCCGGAGAAGCTTATGCCAGCTACATTTGAGTAATAGGTTTTCAGACCTATATGTGAAAAGAATCATGCTAATTTTGATTCTAAGGACTCTGAAGGTCTACTTACCATAAGCAGACATTTTATGTAATATTCAAGTTGATACTATGACATCCTGAAAACACTTACCTTTGCTGTAAAAACCCTAAACTTAGGCTTTTCATAGACAGCAATAGCTAAAATGAGGAGTGATGTAATGGAGTACGAATGAACAGTAAAGTCAACGTAAATCTGCAACAATACCATTTCAGTCTTTGAATACTTCCCACCAAATCAGTGACCCAATTTAACTTTTACAAAGATTATCAAAGGCAACTTAGTTTGTTGTAACTCTGCCATGAAGCCTCTAGAATAGCGAAAGCAAGAGTGAGTTTGAAGACGATGGATAAGATCTGGAAAAGTAAAGCGATTAGCTTAGGAACGAAGCTGAGCATCTTGAAAACATGTGTATTAGCAGCATGTTGTACGTATGTGAGACATGGGTGATAACAAAAGATTCAAAGAGAACGATATTGGTGTTTGAGAGAAGTTGTTATAGAAAGATCCTGAGAATAAGATGGATACAGAAGGTCACCAATGAGGAATTATATAGGAAGATACAGCCGAAAGAGAACCTACTGCAGAAGGTTATGCCACAGAAGTTACAGCTATTCGGGTATATCTGCAGAATGAACGACGAGTGAAAGGTTAAGACCCTGGTATTTGGCATAATGGATGGTTCGAATAGGCGAGGCAGACCCCACAGACAATTGGTAGATGATATAGTAGATTGGTGTGGAGCTAGTCTACAGAAACTAAGCCACTCCGCACTGGACAGGGAAAGATGGAAGGAAATAGTGAAGGAGGCATCAGACAACAATGGGCATTGAGCCCACAGTTGTTGTTGATGATGATGATGATTAGTTTGTTGTAGGAAGAACTGCTAGTGAGTCAGTAAGCTGGTGCTCTTTCTTGTGGGTATGAAACAAATCCTTCATTTTTAAGGGATGGTATGATACTAGAGATGCTATATTTTATACATGGTATAAATTGAGATCATGTCACTTCTTTACCCTCTCTGCAGCCAAGATCCCTTCTTATCCCTCTCTGCAGCCAAGATCACCCAGGATAACAGTGAGAAGACAATATGATTTAACATTTATGGACAAAATTTAGGGCTTTCCTGAAGGAAATTAGTCTGAGGTAGGCTCCATTATTGTGGACACGCTACCGCAACTTAGAGCCCCAGGAAGCACTGCGGAGCAATTAGTTATTTTGAAAGAGCATTAGTATGAATGCTCTGCTGCTGCTATTTCAAAATAACGCCTTCCCATAATAATTCGAACTATTTCAAAATAAGCATTATTCCCCAAGGAAAGCAGAAGTACAGATTTCAAAATAACTAGCCTGCTATTTTGAAATAATGGGCTTCGTAGTGTGGATGCTCCGCTTAGTATTTCAAAATAAGGTGGATTATTTTGAAAGAACTCCCTATTGTAGACCAGGGCTTAGCTACTAACGAGAGTAATATTAGAGGAAAAGCAAAATAGGTTGAAAAATCTTCTGGCTTAGTGAAAGACGGAGTAGGTGAAGAGCAGAATAATTTTTTAAAAATATGAGAGGGCATTGGGTTGCTACATTCACATTTATAGCAATCCTAAAAATGAAGCTGAATTACAAGCAGATGAAGAAGTTTCTATGGCCTGACATACTGAATACAATCTGGAAAAAGCATGTTATGCTGCATGTCCTCAAACACTGCCATTTAACCAAGCCAGAGCCTTGTGCAGGAAATGAATCATTTCCTTCTGTGGTTCTTCTCCATTTTTCCATTACTGCTTTATTTACAGTTGTGATGGAAAAAGGTTTCACCATTTTTTCCTCTTTTACTAAGTGAAAAAGGAACAAGAACAGAAAATATGTCTCATTTTTCCCTCAATAGAAAATGAGAGCGACACAAACTGGTTTGGCTTATGGAGAGAAAATAATAACTAATGAAATATTTACATACTGTTAGCTTTTTGGAGCTTCACCCCCACATCTTAGCAATGAGCTATAACAGTGGTGGGCAACCTGTGGTCTGCAGGCCAGATGCAACCCATTGATGTTTTTGTGTGTGGCTTGAGAGACATTTTGTTTACCATTGCCCATGCACAGGGTTCTAAGATTCTGCTGGTTTGCAGCCACGTGGCTTTTTTCCTACAAGTGTTACTGAAATGAGGTGCATGTAATGAGGTGCAAGCAAGGACACAAGAAGTGAAGTGCATGCTGATTGCACATAACATAGATTGGATGCAGAGGGAGCGCATGGCTGCTACAGTCAAAGCACTGCTATAATTGTAAATTCTAGGTATGCAAGCACAGTTAGCAAAATAACTCTGTCCTGGGAGATTCTCTTGGTTACAACATCTTGTGACCCACTGAGATGAAAGAGGGCCACTCATGCTGCCCACTCACTAGCCTAGATTGCCAATTGCTGGGCTATAGTGTGGTTCCAACTTCTACAGAGTGGAGCTCCATAGATTGGACTTCCCTCATGTGGTAACACCTATGATATAAGACCATTGGTGCTGTGATGCTGGATTATGCATAGGGAAAAGCCAGGGCCCTCACTCTCCATCACTCACCCCCCTGCCCTACTAGAGTTTCCATGCTACCTCAAATAGCTCATTTGCCACATTCAAGGTCATGGAGGGACGGGGAGCAGTGGAGTCAGAGGGGTGCTTCAGGGAAGGGGCAGGATGGCGGCAGAGCCCTGCAGCTGCCAGGCTGTTCCTGGACCCAGGTCATGGGGCTCCACTGCCTACCACATGGCTGTAGTCCTAACCCCCCACTGCAGGGCTCCACTACTGCTCTGGCTCTTCCCTCAGATTTCACCTTCCCTGTCTGTTCTCCTTCAATGCTGACAGCCTATCTGCTGCCACCTGAAGTGCGACCAGTGGCAGCAAAGGTGCCAACACAGCCCTCCCCCTGTCCAGAAAACTCTTTGATTTGGGACTAGTCAAGTCCTAATCAGAGAAGCATAGAAGCATAGGGCTGGAAGAGACCGCAGGAGGTCATTGAGTCCAACCCCCTGCCCAAAGCAGGATCAACCCCAACTAAATCAACCCAGCCAGGGCTTTGTCAAGCCAAGACTTAAAAACCTCCAGGGATGGAGATAATAATGTAGTCCGCTTCTATACTAGAAGCAGTTATTTCGATATAATGTCAAAATCTCTAGAGATGGAGATTTCACCACCTAGGTAACCCATTCCAGTACTTTACCACCCTCCTAGTGAAATAGTTTTTCCTAATATCCAACCTAGACCTCTACTTGAACTTGAAACCATTGCTCCTTGGTTCTGCCATCCATCACTGCTGAGAACAGTCTCTCTCCATCCTCTTTGGAACCTCCCTTCAGGAAGTTGAAGGCTGCTATCAAATCCCCCCTCACTCCTCTCTTCTGCAGACTAAATAAGCCCAAATTCCTCAGCCTCTCCTGCTAGGTCATGTGCTCCAGCCCCCTAATCATTTTGGTTGCCCTCCACTTGACCCTCTCCAATGCGTCCACATCCTTTCTGTAGTGGGGGGCCCAGAATTGGACACAATACTTGAGATATGGCCTCACCAGTGCCGAACAAAGGAGAATAATCACTTTTATAGATCTGTAGGCAATGCTCCTACTAATGCACCTTAATATACCATTAGCCTTTTTGGCTAAAGGGCACACTGTTGACTCATAGCCAGCTTCTCATCCACTGTAATTCCCAGGTACTTTTCTGATGAACTGCTACCTAGTTAGTTGGTCCCCAGCCTGTAACAATGCTTGGGATTCTTCCGTTCCAAGTGCAGGACTCTGTCTTTGTCGTTGTTGAACCTCATCAGATTTCTTTTGGCCCGATCCTCAGATGTGCTAGGTCACTCTGGACCCTATCCTTGCCCTCCAATGTATCTACCGCTCCCCCTAGCTTCATGTCATCTGCAAAGTTGCTGAGGGTGCAATCCATCTCCTTGTCCAGGTCATTAATAAACATGATGAACAAAACCAGGCCTAGAACCGAACCTTGGGGCACTCCTCTTGAAACCAACTACCAACCTGACATCGAGCCATTGATCACTATCTGTTGGGCCCGACAAACTAGCCAGCTTTCAATCCACCTTATAGTCCGTTTAGCCAAACCTTACTTTCTTAACTTGCTCGCAAGAAGATTGTGGGAGTCCCAAGGGTGGTGGACCAGGAAGGTTCAAACTGTATTACCTTTCTGGTTTTCTTAATTGCCTATTAAGATTTTATTTTATTTTATTTTATTTTATTTTATTGTTTGTATACCCCTAATGCCTTTTGGAAATCTACTCCCCGTTTAGGTTAAAAAAAAATGCTATGATGAAAATGAGCATAGGAAATTCCAGGGTGAGAAGTAAAAATAACCTTCTGTAGAATGAAAGTGATTAAGTTGTGGCCGAATTCTATACAGGCTGAGGGCTGATGGAAATCTTATAGGAAATTTTGCTACATTCTGGAAATTCCAGGCCTCCAGATTCTATGGAAATGTTTCCAAAATCTGTGTGGATCCCATCACACAGGTCTCACTGAATTTAATGGGATTATTTGTCTGAGACAGTAGAAAGTGAGTATAGACTACATATTTTTGAAATCAGGGTGAGATTTTTATAAAATTACATGCACTCAAATACATCTGAAAATATTACTTAGCACATTATTAGGGCCAAATCTTCAGCTGGCATAAAACAGTGTAACAATATTGAAGTCAGTGATAGATTCATAGAATCATAGGACCGGAAGGGACTTCAGCCAGTCATCTAGTCCAGTTTCCTGCACTCTTATCAGGACTAAGTATTACCTAGACCATCCCTGGCAGGTGTTTGTCTAACCTGCTCTTAAAAATCTCCAATGATTCTCAAAAGTGAAAACAGTTTTTCTCCTTCCTCTTTGTAACAACTTTTTATATATTTATAAACAGTTATGTTCACTCTAAGGCTGATGAGTTAAACCAGTTGAGAATATAAACATAATATACTTAATCAATAGTTTTATTCCATTTAGGCTTGTCCTGAAAGAAAAACTTTTCCCCACTGCCCCAAAGTCTTTCTTTAATTTCTCAAGATTTTCCAAACTCCACTCTAGTTTTCCTTATACTCTCAATCCACTTGAAGATTCTAAGGCTTTGGTCTTTCCTTTCCTTCCAAGATTCCTATGCCGAGGAATGAAAACAGTAAATATTTGATAGAATAGTCAGTACTTATTCACAAATATAAAATTAATAACTAGTTAATCAGTAGGGGACAGCTAGAGTGAATGAAAAAAGAGAAAAGGTAAAGGAGGAGAAGAATTAAGACTAGGAGTGAGTTCTTTTGGCAAAAGATGAAGAAGACGAGGTTATGACCCTATATGAGAATGCTCAGTGCTGTATGATATTTAAATAAAATGGAAGTAAAACAGTCAATGTACCTTAGCTAGCTTGTAATAAGATCATTGACCTACCTCTACCAATACCATAGAGGCACTGTACAGGAGAATAAAACCTAACACAATTTCATGTAAACATAATATCACATTCTTATAATAAGAACAAATGATCTGAAGACTTCAAAGAAATACAGGGAAATTCTGGTATATGAGGTTGTCACTTTCACAGTATAATGATTAAAAACACACAGACAGATAAACATACTACAATAAATCTTCTGTCTAGTCATACTGCACCAAGCACTGCCATAATAAATATTTTGTATTTCTTATCGCTAACCTACCTTACCTACTGCCCCAGTTTTGTTTTATGTGTGTATGTATATTTCCCTAAACAAGTTTTACTTAACCTCTGTTAATGTTAAAAAATAGACTCACTAAAACAAAACAACTTAGTTTTGGAGGCTTGAAGACAATGTTTTTACATACACACATACACACATACACACACAAACAAATCCACTTGGAAAGTTCCAATGTGTCTTTCTGTTAACACCCAGACTTCTACATTTTAAACTGTCTCTGTGATTTGGTAGATTTGTGCAGGAACATGTGAAGGAAAAGTCTCGATGTGCCATGGAAATCAGGTATTTTGTTATTATGCCACTGAACCCAAGATTGAAATAACCCAATTTTAATTATAACTGTTTGTTTGTTTGTTTTTGCAAAGTCTGATCAAACAAACAAAACCTGAAATAGCACATCTAGTGTCCAAAATTCAGGTCCTCAAAGATGTTTAGGCCGCTAGCTGTCAGGGAGTTAGGCACCTCACTCTGCTCTACATTTGTGAGATTTTTATAAATTACGTGCACTCAAATACACCTGAAAATATTGCTTAGCACATTATTAGGGCCAAATCTTCAGCTGACATAAAACAATATAACAACACTGAAGTCAGATGGGATCTTAGGGTCTGGTGT
Organism: Apalone spinifera; assembly: GCA_030068395.1. Lineage (NCBI taxonomy): Eukaryota > Metazoa > Chordata > Testudines > Trionychidae > Apalone > Apalone spinifera. The sequence goes on from CM057848.1 coordinate 33,351,538, forward strand.
CTCGGTTCTCTTCTTAACTCTAGCACTGGCATAGGACACGACTAAAGTTAAAAAAAACCAGCTCATCACCATATTTTCAGGTGTTCATGAGCCATAATGAGAACTAGAGCTTCTAAAGAGCTCTGCTCCCATGTAGCCCCTTAAATAAAAACTATATTTTCAAAACTGCTCAGCACTCAGCAGCTCCCACTCTGACATTTATGGCCACTCAGCATATACGTTGTAGATTGTGGGTGTTGAGCACATTTGAAAAGTTGGCTCTCGGGCTCTCTTTGCTTTGATTACCCCTCAGTGAAGCTGATGTATGATTTATCTATGCCATGTATATTTTGTTGAGTAATATTTTTATTGAGTTTGGAGATCCTAAGATGAAAGCACTATAGAAAAAATATTATTACTATTTAGCTGGACAAGAAATAGCATGTCTGAACACTGCCAAATCCATTAGACAGTCTAAATTTCTCTTACAGCCCATTATAAAGTCAAATGTATTTAGACATGCAGGGGTGTGGAATGAGCCATATCACATAACTGGAGAACCTACTTTGAAATAGAACATCATAACCAAAGCATTCAGATTTTTAAAAGTGACCAACTCTATTCCTTTTTAGCGGATACACCACTGAATTCCACTAATTTAAAAGTCTTTTAGGTCTTATATAGTGCTGACAGCAGACACTGTGCTATTAGGTATTGCTTTTCTGTTCACTTGATTTAATTTGAAATGAGATGAAAAAAAAACCATTCTTTGAGCTGCTTATATTGTGTAAAAGAAGGAAAATGAAAGTGTAAATTGAAGATTTAGAAGCTATTTCTTAGTTACAAAGCTTATAGTCTGTTAAGTAACAAAATTAGATGAAATGAAAAAAAAATCTTAGTGACTGGTAAAACCTCAGTTGTTCCTAGCTGTAACAGATATATACAATAAGTACCTGGGCTTTTGCAGAAAAAGCTTTAGGTGAAATATATAATATAAATTACAGCTATTTTTATGAGAATTTTTTACACAACAAGATAGAAATCTACCAAAAGGTGAAAGTGTGTTTGTAGTTGTTGTTTTGTTTCTTTTTTGTTACCCTGTTCTAGTCTACTTGTAATGGGATATTAGAGTTATGTTAGGAGCCAATAAACCCAATATGGGGGAGGTACAATCCTAACACCCAGAAATGGAAGCACTAAAAACTCCAATTCTCTTAAAGAGATATTGTCAAATTAATCTGAGAGCCTAAAACTCCTTTTCTCGATAAATCAGAAGTGGGGAACATCTAGTGTTCCAGCTGCAGATTATTTGTCAGTGTTAACCCCTGCAAGGTCACCAGATGCTTTGGTTACCTGAGCATACGCAAGTATGGTCACTCACAGCTCCCAGTGGCTGCAATTCATCATTCCCAACCAATGGGAACTGTGGGAGTTAACACAGGTCAAGCCACAACTAACCTTGGCAAACCACATCAGGCCAACAAGCTGGAGGTTCCTCAACTCTGTTATAAAATAAATGGGAGCGGCATGAGGCTCAAGTTAATATTAATTCAGTGTAAGGCTCTTAATATTTTAATTTCTTGAAGTCTGATTGTTTCATATTGAAACATCAGTGTTGCATGAATGATTTTATTCACATCACAGTAAATTGAATTGTATGGCATTGTCTGAATGTTTGTTGCATTTATGTTTGTGTTCTGTTTGATGACGTGAGTGCTACTTACTGTTGGATCCAAAATCCAAAGAAGTTAATGGGGGTCATGCCATTGACTTAATGGACTGGGTCAGGCCCATTGTTTGTACAACATTTTCAATTAGTTAGTCATTGCTATTGCCATCATATGCTGAATACCGATTCTTACCTGTGAGGTATTCATTTAATTGCTTGCTATTTGAAGTGGCAGTTATATCAGTCCATGTGTCATTACATGCTGGTCATGTTGTTTTTCCTAAAGAAACACTACATGCTTCAATCATCAGCTGTCTCTTTAAAGGCTTTTGAAATAAAAGAAATCAATCTGTTTAGCTGACATATTTAATTGCAAAAGCTGCTTAATTCCATCTTGGTGCCCGTTGTTTCCTCTGCTGTTTAATGCTGCATCATCTTACTGTAATCTAGGTAATTACTTGGACAGTCAATGATTCACTTGCTGGATGCTGATCTGAAGATCTGTTATAACAGATCCTTATCAGATTGCAGTTTGATGGTGATAACTTCCCATTTGAACAGCGAAGTAGCAATCACACTACAGCAGAACACTTGAAACAGGTGCTGTCAATTTCATGAGAAGGATGGTCTTGACATCAGCAAAACCCCTTGGACAAGCGTGAAAGGGCGAGAGTCATACCATGGCTAGTATCAGATGGATGCAACACTGGGTCTGAATTTCTCTTTATTTTAATCCATAAAATAAAAAAATTGAAATCATTTGGCTGGTTCTGTCATGTAACACAGGTTGGAATTTCTTATGTATTCAGTCTTCAGAAAGTTCAAAGAAAATTGATTTGGTACTTCAAAAAAGATGAGTGCTTAAAGTTTGTAATGTTAGACAATTAACCAGCTCCCCTGGCTCTGAGCATCCTTCCCACTTTGGACAGAATGTGTATTTCTTGCTCTGTTATTAACAGTTCTTGTGCCTTTTGAAATGTTGGGTGTATCTATCTGAAGGTTACAGAGAAAGAAAATGTTTTCACTTTGGATGAAATAATGTTTAGGTTTTTTGCTGTGTTACTTACTTTAATTTAAGATCATCATGTTCAGTCTAGAGAAGTCAATAAATAAAGCAAATCCTTTACATAACATTACTTTGTCTACATAACGTTAGTTTACAGGGACATAAAAGGATACTACACAGAAACAAGTTTAATTATATTTGCTAGTCAAGGAAGACAGCACAAGAAATAATTGCCTAAACTTTTAGTGAGAAAAAAAAAGCTAAATATAGCACAAAAGCTTTACCATTAGAAGCAGGGTGAAACAATGTTATAGGTGCTCAATAGAAGCTCCATTATTGCCACTGTTGGAGTCACTCATGGCTAGAATGGATGATCCTCTAGCAAGATTAATTTAGGGTTAATTTCCTCCAATCTTGTCATGATGCAGATGGAGCATAGTTTCTAAAAGTCAAATTGTGCTGTTAATGCACTGACACATATTGAGTGGAGCAGATCTGTTCTCTCTTGAAGAATCTTGGGATGAGATTTTGCAGAATCCTGCCCTAAGAGGCTCATTGCAAATATACTGAGCAGGCTATACCAGCTCTTCAATCACAGCTAATTAACACTTATGCTTTCCATGCATTTGTCAGGTTTTCTTCAATTTCATGTTTTTTCCATTATTAATGATTCAAGATTTGGAGCATCTACCATGTTACTTGAGAGACTATTCTGCTGCAGTGCAGTAGATTTTTCCAATTAAAATGCTTATGGATATTTAGATGAACTGTGGGCCCAGTTCCACAGTCATTAAAGGTAATAACCAAACTCACATTTTGTTTAATAGATACAACTGATTCTGCTCCACAATTAGATATATTGAATAATACTACTAGTTATTTATGAGTTTATAGTCTGAGACATATTGAGGAAGCTTTTAAGGAATACATTTTGCAAAATCTCTGGGAATGGGAACTAGTTCAGGAATTTGGTGGCGAAACCTCAGGAATTCATCATTTCACATGCTGGTTACAATGCTCTATTCTGCATATTCTGCAGAATAGTGAGAAAGGTTCATGGGATGAATTCACATTACTGAACTTATTGGAAAATTGTTTTGTGGCACTGAACACCAACTAAAATATCGTATCACCAATTACACATTCAAACCACCGTCAATAATGTCACTTAATTGCATGCTGGAATATTTAATTCAATCCAAATGGTAAAATGTGCATTTGAGTTTGATCAGTTTATTACATAAATGCATTAGCTGGCTACTTAAAATTGATTGGTAATGTTTCAGTTTTGTTCAAGAAATTGCCACATTAATGCAAGTACTTCTCTCTTTATTCTCCAATTACACAAAAAAGCCGTACATGGCACTGCAACTAGAAACAGAAATTACATTGACCTTGACCAGAGCTTTGACTCATCAATTATAAGAGAGCAAAGATGAGGTATTATATGAATCAAAAGTTCAACTGTTTGCTTTACCATGCATACAGAGGCTGCACACAAAGTTCATTCCCACTTACAAAAGTAGAGCATCACCTAGCCCCTTCTCTGTTCTTTTCACTGGCCTCCTATCCATCTAACCTCCTAATGCATTCATGTCAAAACAGCTTCCCTAGTTTACAAAGGCTGATCCTCACCTGAAGAAAATTGGCATAGCTCTATTAACTCTCTTGAAGCTATGTTGATTTATACCAGCTGAGGATCTGGCCCCAAGACACTCTGGATTTTCTTCACTCTATCATGCTAATATTGTATGCAAAGTACAAATTATTTAATTTGATCAGAATCTCATGAAGTGTCTTAATTTCTTTTCAAGAACAGAGAGATGAAGCTAGAGTTCTCTCTCTCAATATACTTACAATGGTCCCCATTGTTATAGTATCTAAGCGCATCAGAAATATTAATCAATTTACCTTACTACACGCTTGTTAGGTAGGGAAACATTATTACTCCTTAAGACCTGGTCTATACAAGACCAGGAAGTTTGGCTTAAGGTATGCAACTCCAGTTAGAATTAGCTTACCTCAAGACGAGTTTTGGCCATATCCACATAGCGAGAGGCCAATGAGATCTTTTGCTCTGTTGGCTTTTCTTATTCCTCACGAAAGGAAGAGTACCAAATGCCAGCAGGGGCTGCCCTCAATGTTCAATTTACGAGTCTATACTAGACCCTCTAAATCGAATGCTAGAAGATTGACCTTCCGAGCATCGATCTTTCAGTAAGTATAAACATGCCCTAAGAGAGTCAGTGGACTAAAAAACAGCGGAGTTAAAGACAAATAGCAATTGAAGGTAAAGGACATTGGATTAGGCCCTGTTGATTTACCCAAAGTCACACAGGAAACCTTTGTAGGAATTGAAAAGTGAGACGAGCTCATAAATCCAAGTCTAATGCATTAACCGGTAGGCCATCCCTTACTTGGAAGGCCTTATGCTAAATATAATTTGGCAATAATGATCTGAATATTTAAATATGTTTTTATTGTGTTCCTGCTCCGTTAGTGTTTTCTTTCCACAGATTTTCTAGCAAATGAATCTATTTATAGAATGTGGCCCATTTTGAATGAATATAGCAGAATATTCAGGAAAACACATTCTGAGTTCATGCTCATGAGTGTTTGTACAAACCACCTAATTCTAACAGTTGTGTCCATCAACCCTGCCACAGAAATATGTTGAGGGACCTAAATTTCCAGTTAAAACAGAACACCACAATAGCATCATGTAGGCCAAAAAATCTTCTCTACAATTCTGCAAATAATTATGAGTAATGTATACATTAAAATAATCATAATCTGCCCACTGGATAATAGAAAAAAAGAAAGTCAAAATTAGTTGACAAAATTATTACTTACAAATTATTTCCCTGGCTATAGCATTTGGTATTTAGAAGTCAATAATCTCTGGAAAGCTAAAGAGAACAAAACATTGTAATTTAAATCACAGGACTTTTCAAAATGATGTATATTTCTGGGAACAGTTTTTACCTATCCTGTGAATATGTGGGAAGTGGTGAGTTTTTGCTTTTGAATTTATTTTTAAGTGAAAAGCAACCAGCTAGTTGTAATGGATGGTGTAAAAGTTTAAAATAACCAATTTTGTTTGTATAGCCATAAGACATATTCCTATTGATTTACTCCAGCCTCACAGCTGTGAATTTTCTCTCTGTTTAACAGTGCTTGCCATTCCTATGGCAAGATAAGTTCTGAAAAGGGGATTTATTTCTGTAACATTTTGGTGTTCTACTAAATTATTAAAAACACTAGTAGAATGTTATATATTTTGTGTATTGTAGGGCACCTACACTATTCTTTAAGGAGGCTCCTGTGTCTGTTCATTACTGAATATTCAGCTCTGCTAACTGCATTCACAATGAATTCCAATAGATTCTAGTAATGAATCATAGAAAATAATCATTTACCAAACTTTTTGGCTGGTCAAGACTTTAAAATTTAAGCTTTTTTTTAATGGCTTTTAAATTTCTCAAAGTTTAGAAATATTGTTATTAAAAAGTAACCATCATCATACCTGTTAAACCCCTAAACCACTCTGTCAGAATATGTGGTAGAACTTGATAGAGTTGGTGTAACTATTACTTAATAGTCTGTTACTTATTTAATTCACCTTTTGACAAGAGCATCATTAATGGGGACTGATCCTGATTTTCTTTGCAAGTCTTTGTTACTCATAAGAATTTGACAACTAGTTCAGTGTCATAATTTTCAGTCCACAAGTTGTTCAAAAATTGCCCATCTTATTGACTTCTGATTACTAGCAGTATGTAGTTGTAGCTTAATTAACACAGGGCTAGATTGTGCCTTTAGGCATAATCATGAGGAAACTTTGGCACTTCAGTCACAATAACCCAGAAGTAGCTCTTGGAAGCATCATTCAGTTGTGATAGGAAGAGTTTTGGAAGATATAAGCCATGGCTGTGTGTGAGATTTTTTTTAAAAAAAGCATACTTCGCTTCACTAGGTTTGCAAGCCTGCCCACAAAGATGCTCCTTCCTCTCTTGGTTACATGGGTCCCATCTCTTCCTAACAATCCTCGTGCCCGGAACAGAGTCCCATGCTTGAAGAAACCAAAGCCCTCTCTGCGACACCACCTGCGCAACCACGCATTTACGTCCTCAATTCGATGATCCCTGCCCAGTCCTTTCCCTTCAACAGGATGGATGGACGAGAACACCACATGCACTCCGAGTTCTTGGATCCTTCTTCCCAGTGCTACATAATCCGCAGTAACCCGCTCAAGGTCATTCTTGGCCGTATCGTTAGTTCCCACGTGGAGAAGCAGGAAGGGGTAGGGATCCAAAGGTTTGATGAGTTTGGTAAGCCTCTCAGTCACATCCTGGAGGTGAGCTCCCGGTAAGCAGCACACCTCTTGAGATTCCAGGTCCGGACGGCAGAGGGATGGCTCAGTCCCTCTTAGGAGGGAGTCCCTGACCACCACCACCCGTCGTTTTCTTTTGGGGGTGGTGGCTGTGGAACCCCCATCCTTAGGACTACGCATCCCATGCCTTCCAGTAGATGGTGTTCCCTTCCGGTTTCTTCCTTGTGAGATCCCTTCCAAAGCATTCAGCACCGCAGAGCCTATGGAGAGAGCCTGAAAGCGATTACTTACCTCTATAGCATTGGGGGATTCCCATGCTGGCCTTTTTCCCCTTCTAGAAGTTACATGCTGGCCCCGTACTGCCCTCTGTGGCTCTTCCACCTGCAGTGCTTGAAGGACTAAACGCTGCCTTCTATCGAGGAAGTCTTCATCCTCTCTGATTGAGCATAGGGTCGACACTTGGGCCTCCAGCCCTCTAATTTTTTCTTCCAAAATGGCGACCAGCTTGCACTTAGTGCAGATGAAATCCGTTCTTTCTTCTAGGATGAAGACAAACATGGCACACTCCATGCAGGTAACAACAGCAGAACCATCACAATCCATTCCTGCTGTCCTGGAGAAGGGATTTAAAAAGAAAGGCAAGAGAACCTTGCCCCCTTTCCTCTCCCGAACTCCCTCTCTAAACTCCCTGTTAGCACTTACCTGTTCGCAAGCTCCTTGGTCACTTGCCCAAGGAGCCTTATAAAGCCCTGGACTGCCTGAAAATCCCTCCAGCTACCAAGGCTCAGCCAATCAGCAGAGGCTTCTAGAATTCAAAATTTAATTAGAAGCCAACAGTTTCCACCAGCCAATCACAGCCAATCACAGCACCTGCCAATCACAGCACACACTCCATGAAGGGGAGGGGGAGAGCAAAGGGGAAGTGAGAAAAAAAAAGCCTCACTCAAACACTCAGGGGAAAAAAACAAACAAAAAACAAAAAAAGAACACACACCAACCCTCATTCACAATCAGAAGCTCAGCATACAGCAAGAAAGCCTCAAACACAACACACACTTCCCTCAAGAGTCCTGTATCTGCTTCTCCTTTACCTGGAGAACTCCCTCTCTAAACTCCCTGTTAGCACTCACCCGTTAGCTAGCACTCCGGGACTGAAGCACCCATGGGGAAAAATGAGTGAGTGTAGCACATTCACCCTCACCATACTCCCCTCCTGGCCCTTTCAGCCTTGCCTTTCACACAGCGGTGGCCTCACTGACCAACTCCTGCCCATCCCTCCCAATGCTTCCAGACCATAGCAAACAGGTGATTCATAGTATTCAGTCTCCAGAAGGAAGGGGGAGGAGTGAAAATGGCATGTGCTTGGGGGAAGAGGAAGGGGAGAGGTGGAGGAAGGGAGGAGCAAGGGCAGGAAGAGGTGTTGCAGGGGAAGGGATCTAGTGGAATGGATGGAGTGGTTGTGGGGCCTGGAGTGGTGGCAGGAGGGGGGAGTCTAGCAGCCCCCAACAAGAAGAGAAGTCAGCACCTATGACTGAATGCATTGGATTACAGATGAGGCCAAGGTAAAAAGGATTCTTGAAGAAGTGTTTTTAAGAAGTTTTGATGGAAAACAGAAAGTGATTGAAAAACAAGGAGGGAAATTCCACTCAAATTATAGGGATATCTTGATATGTCAAGAACTGGAGAGGGAGATGAAATGAGAAGTAAGAAGAACAGACTGAGAGGAGTACAGGGTACAAGAGGAGAAGCAGAAAGGGAAATAACAAACTCTTATTTATAGCCACATCTGTGGAAACCCAATATTTAGACTTAAAAGACCCCAGCATTGGTAACTGTTATACTGTTAGAAGCATGGCTGTTGCTATCTTTTGATAGATATATATTTAATTGATTACCTTTGTTCAATTTCATGTAACCAAATGCCTATAACTCAAACTCATAATCACAAATGTTTCCAAATTTCATTATGGATGGTTCCCACAAGGGAAAAAAACACCATAGATAGGAAGGACAATGAAACCTCAACCCCTTCTGACCTTAGACACATCCCCCTAGTGCAGCTGTGAGGGTCAATGGCAAGTCATTGTATATATGGAAAGCTTTCAGTGCCTCTGACTGGCTGTAGCTGCTCTGTGGTTAACTGCCTCTGTTGCCTGGGCTGTCAGCCTAGCACCTTTCACAAGCATTACCTACACTTAGGGAAAGAAGTACAGTACTGGTTTGAGATTATGAAAAGGATGATTGTAAGCTTAAAACAGTGTGTAATAATTGAGAACCAAGCCACAGTATGCTTAAATCAGAGAGAAGCTGAGGGCTAGCTTAGAGAGCCCTATAGAATATATCAATTTTACAGCACTAGTTTATGTAAATAAATAAGAGAACTCTTTCTAAATTGTGGAAGACATGTGGCTATTTTAAATAAACACATAAATGTAATGCTGTTAGAAAGAAGGACAGGCTGTGTGCCAAGAGAATAAAAAGAGCTTGAAGTATTCGCTGTACAAAAGCAATGTGGGTATTAATTCCTTCACTTCTGAATTAAGAGATGTGGTGCCTCATGGTAACTCACACTCTACCTGCTGAAGACTTCCTTAATCTTAATACATCTTAAAGAACAACAAGGTCTTGAACAACTTCTCTTTGTTTTTCTGTACAGCACAATACAGTGTTGTTAATTGTCAGATGGAGACTAGAATATAAACCAGTTCTATTCCAGGGCCAGATTCTGCCACTTTTATTCATGTTGTGTGGTACCTTATCCTGCAGATAATCCCAGTGGAATTTGTGAGTGATGCACTGAAGTAAATGGCAAAATTCCCACAGACTTCAGTTGCTCTCAGATTTCACCCAATGGACGTTTCTTAGAGTAAGTCAAAACTGAGTAACTATGATGCTTATTTGTATATTTAGTTTTCACATGGTTTATTACTTTTTTTCACAACTCAGGTAATTTTTCCTTTAGAATATTAATTGTAAAGAGAAAACCACTACATTTTCTTAACTGAAGAGTATAATAGAGAGATTCCCAAATACAGCTGATGAAAACATTCAGAATATATGTAACAAAATACACATTGTTTTTTAAACTGGGGTCTAGTGAGATTAAGTGACTTTCTCAAAGTCACAGAGTGCGTCAGTGGCAGAGCAGATCCTTGCTCCAACCAATAACAAGATTTCCTTTCCTGAAGTTGAGTATTTCAAAATGTGATGCTTTCAAATATGATCAGTTTTTGTCACTATAACCTCTCCCCTTTAAGCAACCTAAAGAGGAACAAGTGGGGAAAAGATTCCTTATGATTCCTGGAATGGAATCCTGACATTTTGTCAAAGGCTTAATGGTTTTCAAAGACCTCAGAAGAAGTGATCCAGCTACCCTGAAATTTTCCTCCACAGAAAAAAAACATTGTGAAGCCAGATAGAAAGTGGAGGAGCAACGTTGCCTTTTGATGAAAATGTTACACACAAGATATCTTAGCTTGTCAATTGCATCCAGATGAGTACAGCTTCTTGCCAGGGAAGAATTTTTTTTCAAGGGTAAAATAGTGACAGTTGAACTCTGGTTTTATGTGGCTGTTAACACATGGTAAAATAACATGGCTCACCCTGCCTCCATTATGAAATTGAGCATGGTTTACCACAGTAGAGTTGGGTTTAGTAAATTAGACCAACTAACTTTCAACCACGTTCCTAGCAAATACTGACATATCATTAGAACAAAGTAGATCTGGAGTGTTGTTTATACAGGAGGTTTCTCCACATTTAACTAGCATTGAACTGTGCTTGAAGGAAACCAGGTTGTGCCAGTGCAACTGCTGCAAAACAATGAACTCAACTGTTATTTGGGAACATATGAGCAACTAAGAGACAAGACTATGGTAGAAACATAAGTGACCCATTTAAGGTTTTAGCATTTTTCAGGATGAACAGTATTCCTCAGTGCTTTTGCAGCTTTGATGTGGGAGTATGTATGTATTTTACATCCTTCAGGAAAGCCCAATAGACCCAACTTTGCATCCAGTCTTGCAAATATCCTATATATATAACTATACTGTCCCGAAACCAAACACATTTTTGGGAGGAGTAAGGAGTGAAAAGTGGGAAGAGTCATGTTCTATTTGTTTTCTTTAGTTTTATTTTTAGCACTGGTGAAAGATTCTGCGAGACAGCTCTAGAGTGTGAAGTCTTATGTTTATGCATAGAACAGAAACAGCATAGGCCGCAGCAGCGTGCTTCCAGCATGCTGCTTTCTACTAATATTGAACTAGATTTTCAGAGGGTGAATTATTTCCCATGACTCATTCAGCTCTTGGTTTCTCTGCTGAAATTGCAAACAACTGTGCCACTGAATGCGGTGAATTTTGAGCTTTGAGCAGTGAAAATAAGGAAGATGTTTCAATAGTAGACATTTAAATTCCAAAGAAGAATATTTGTTTTGGGGCACTACCAATTTTGGTTTATCTCAATTTGGGTCACATGAACTGACAAATAAATACCAGGATTGAGATAGAGGAACTGTGTATCTGTGAAGTGGGGTATTCTGTAGCAGATGAAACATTTAGAGTGGGTTCAGTGTGATTGATAAAAGATGTTATCCACTGACAGTTGACTTCACAGAACAAGTTCAAACTATCCTTCTCTGTCTAGACAAGAGATCAACCCAAACAATCATCCTGACATTCCAATTCAGATTTCAGTTTGGCAGCTGAACCCTTCCTTGTAATGGGCTACCCTATACAATCCCAGATCTGACACTGCCTCAAAAATGTCGGATCTCTTTTTCTGTACCATTGTTTAATGCCATCTGTAGCACAGGCTGTGTCCTCCACCATCCCAGCAACCCTGTCTCACCATAAATTAAACTAGAGGAGGGATGGTTATACTCTAGGTGCATGTCTACACTAGGAAATTAGTTCAAAATTACTACAATCAAAATAATAACTCCTTAAATAACAACATTGAAATAGTGTGTCCCACTATGGGGCAGCATTAAAATTAATCAGAACTATTTCAAAATAGTGTGTTGACATTGATTGAAGCCTGCCTCCAATGTAGAGCTTTCAGAAGCACTCTGGGGAGGGCATTCCCTGTGGCTGCTTGGTCAGACAAGCTGAGATGTGTGCTTTCAGGGGCTCCTCTCTACCATCGCGTCTCACACACCATGCCTCCACTGACTCCCCCATTGCAGGACACAAAAGGGGCATATGCCTTCTTGTTCTCTGGTTGCCCTTGCAGACACCACAGAATTCACAACATTTAGCTAGAGCTGCTGCAAAGCTGTGCCAGTCTCACAGGCCATGTGCTGCATCTCATGGCATAGTACTTCTACACTGACCACATGCTGCTCCAACAGGATGAGGATCAGCTTGGACTGCAGGCCCTCATCAGCCAGGTCCTGACACTCCTGCTGCTGCAAATGTCCATCAGACCCCAGGACACCATAGAATACCACTTCTGGCAGAGAGAGACCGGGCTGCATTATCCTGCAGCTATGGGATGACCAGCCAGAACTTCCTCATGTGGAAAGCCACGTTCCTGGAGCTCTGTGTGTGTCTCATCTTTGCCTTTAGGTGACAGGATACCTGACTAAGACCCATCATCCCCTTGCAGAAGTGTGTCACCATTGCCCTTAGGAAGCTCACTACAGTGGACAGCTACTGCTCCATCGGGAACCAGTTTGGTGTGGGGAAATCAACAGTTTGGACCATGCTCCTGCAAGTAGCCAAGGACATCAACCAGTGCTGCTACAGAAGCTCATCACTCTGGGGAACATGGACACTATTGTCGATGGCTTTGCTACCATGGGCTTCCCCAACTGCGGGGAGAGTGGAGCATAGACAGCACTCACACCCCCATCCTGGCTCCCAACCACCAGGCCTCGGACTACATAAACAGAAAGGGGTATTCCTCCATGGTGCTGCTGGCCCTCATGGATCACAAGGAATGGTTCCCTGACATCAACATCAGGTAATTAGGGAAGACACACAACACCCACATCTTCCGAACTCCTTCCTGTTCCAAAAGATGTAGTCTGGCACTATTTTCCCTGACCAAACCATCAGAGTTGTGGATGTGGACATGCCCATCTGCAGCCTACCCCTTGCTCCCTGGCTCATGAAGCCCTACATGGGCAGTGTGGGCTCCACCAAGAAGCACTTAAATGCCAGGCTGAGCAGGTACTGCATGGTCATTGAACGTGTGTTTGGCCACTTAAAGGGGAGATTCCGGAGTCTCTTCACTCATCTGGACCTCAGAGAGCATAACATCCCCTTCATGCTCCGCAACCTGTGTGAGAGCAAGGGGAAGACTTTCTTGCCAGGGTGGGGGGCAGAGGCTGAAGGGCTGGCCAGGGCATACGAGCAGCCAGACACCAGTGCCATTCAGTGAGCACATTTAGGGGCTGTGCTCAGCAGAGAGGTGTTGAAAGAGTTTCCCTCGTGCCTCTTCACAAGGGGCCCTGGAATTCCCTCTGTGTGCCTTTCTTCCACTATCCCTCCCTTCCCTGAGGAAAGCAGGAGAAAGTGTTATTCCCTGAGGAAAGTATAAGTACAGATTTAGAAATAACCAGCCTGTTTTTTCTAAATAATGGGTCTGGTAGTGTGGGCACTTCCCTTTTTATCTGGAAATAAGGGGGGTTATTTCAAAATAACTCCCTCGTATAGACCAGGTGTATGGGCCCTCATCCAATACCAATTCCCAAAGCAGTCCAGTTGGAATCAGGGCCGGATTAAAGGGGGGGAGGGGGTAGCTGGGCAGCTGCCTGGGGCGCCAACCTATGGGGGGCGCCTGATGGCAACTGTAAGGGGCGCTGTGTGTCCGGGCGTGCGGCGCCCCTTACAGCTGCCATCAGGCACCGTGCACCCGGGGTCGGGGGCCGCGCGGCGCCCCTTAGAGCTGCAATCAGGTGTCATGTGCCTGACTGCAGCTGTAAGGTGCACAGCGTTCCGGGGGGCAGGGCCACATATGCGCCGTGTGCCCGGGGGCAGAACCGCGCATGCGTCACGTGCCCGCTGCCCGGGACACAAGAATGGCTCAAGCCGGCCCTGGGTGGAATCAGGGATGGGGCAGTGACCCTTGAGCATCTCCTGTCTTGATGCTACAGTAGGGGGAGATTTAGTAGCAAGATGATCACCCTTCTAGTTTCACTGGAAGAGTTAAGGGGACAATAGATCAAATGGGTACTAGGTAATGGCTTTCAAAACCATTTGAACAATATGATTTCCAGGAGTGGGAGAAATGGATAAAAATAAGATAACTGAATAAACAAAATGTTTCCCCCATGTTTCAGAAATAAATATAGTCACCAGGTTGATAGCATTGTGAGAAGCAAGCAGATCATAAAAGCAAGTGATAGACATGACACACCAAATGAGAAACAGACATAGAATAAGGTACTTCACATGTAAGTGAAGGAGTCCTTTCTTTCATTAACGTTCAGTCAGGGCAAGGACCTCCATTAACATATCTTTATGGGATGAGAGGAGCAGGAGATAAGAGAGAAAGAGAAAGAGAGAAAGTCCAGGTCTGAATTAAGATTGCAGCTTTCAGTGACAAAACCACAGTGTCTGGAAAAACACCATCCTTATGAAGTTTGCTCATTTTATTATTAGAGCGTTTAGTGTTAGTGATTGATGGTACTGGATACTGAAGCCATTTATGTGTCTGCAGTAATACAGTGCAGGCAAATGCAGGGCAAGCCTCTCCTGAACTGGTCCATCAATTTGTATTAGCCGAGATGTGACATGGGGAGTTCAGTTTTCATGATCCATTTACTGTCATTTGAGACTGTTAGCAAGGGTGCCAGAGAACACCAATTGTACTGGTGAGATTTAGGATGCAGACACCTTTACATTCACTCCTATAGACCTTGGCAATAAAATATATGATAAGCACCAAAGTATCCTTCACTCCACTGTGTTTTAGGTTTCTTCAGGTATTTCCTAGAAAATCAGATACATTTAAATAAATAGACATGTTTCAAGTGAGACTCCCAAGTTTTTTTCTGTTTGTTTGTGTGTTTGTTTTTGTTTACTGAAAATGTTTCCTAACTGGATTGCAGTTCACAGGCATTAGATCTGAACTACAGTATGTCTTCCCTGGAGATATCACAAAGCATTGCTCCTTTTGCTTATCAGCAGAAGTGGACTGTTGTTACTACTACAGTTCAGTAAATCAGGATGTCTTATAAAATCTCTTTCCCTTCCCCCCACCCCCACAGTGTGTCAGATAAGAGTGCCTCTGGAGAATCTAGGAGGTTCTCTTCTAGTTTTAGATCACGTCTCATCAGCAACATTTCAGCATGTCGAAAACCAGGTGTGGGCCCTGTCATGTGACCTTACCCAAATGAAAACACAATTGGAGCCCCTATACCCCACCAAATATGATTCAATAGACTCCTTTGCACTTTTGGAATGTTCAGGGTGTCTCACGATATCCTGATAAAACACTGCAGTGTATGTGTTTCAGTACATTCCATAACTGCATTCCACAGAGATAAAAAAATCAGCTGCGACAACACTCCCCCCAAATACAGGCTCAAACAGTCAAGTGTTGATACCTCACACTAAGTTTCTAATTTGATGTTTCAAATAAAAAAGGTGCATCTACAGAGAGGATGAGCAGTTTCCAGTTACTTGAGACTATGTATAAAATAACTAACAATGAAGAAAAACACTTGTATACAAAAGTCAAAACATGTTCTCTTTTTGTTCAAAAAATTTCAAAATATAAACTTTCAGACCAGTTTTTACTTTTATGTAACTATAAATTACTATCTATTGGTACACAGATATAATAGAAATATAAATAGTATATAAAATAAATGAGCAGTGGGGTTAAGCAAAACTTGCTTTTAACTCTTGCAGTTGCAAAGAATAAATCTAGGCACTGTTATATAAAGGAAGACAATACTTCTTATCATTTGTTGCCTGAACAATAGCAGATAAATTACAATACCAGATAAATGAAAATGCTGTAAGATGGTTGTCTGACATTTATTTACACTCTCTAATCTTGAATGTTTTTCCTTTTTGGTTTGTAAGGCTTGTGATAAAACCAGCCCTTTCCCATGAGAGTTCCACTTCAGTTGGCAGACCACAGAGCTTTGGATAAGGTTCATAATTGCGTGCAAATTTAACCTCGAAAACATCTACCCCCCCCAAATACACACACTCTAACTGCACTAAATATACTGCAGCAAGATATACTGCAGGCAAGTGTTATTCAAGACAACACATCTATATAGGAATAATACTGGGGTCCCTTGTGGGTCACTTCAGGTGAGGTCTTTGAAGGAATCAGTCTGACATGAAGAACCTGGGGCATTTTGGGGTGCCATTTTTTATCTCTGGAGCTTTCATGCTTCTTGAGTCTACCTATTCCGCAACATCACAGTGTTTCACCTGTTGCCACAATAGACAATTATCTTTATTAAAGTGTATAATATATTCCTCCAAAAGTTATGGATAATAATACAAAGTCTTTCTTGGACAGAGGCAAAGAATAAACTGTCAGGCACATTGTTGAAAATAGATATTTTGCATTGCTAGTGCCATATTGGTTAATTACATTTTCAAACTTTATTTATTTTACTCTTAGCGCTGTTACATGAATAACAAAGTGTGTCATGACACTATGCATCAAAGACACATTCTCTTTTTTAATTATCTTATGGTATGTCTATGCTACAGGACATAGTCAAATTAAGATATGCAACTTCAACTACATTAATTGCATAGCTGAAGTTGAAGTAGCTTAACTTAGCTTTTGGCACTATGTACACTGCAGAAAGTTGAAGGAAGAACACTCTTCCTTCAACTTCCCTTAGTCCTCATGGAAGCAGGGTTACTGATACTGACTGAAGCCCCCCCTCTCACTTCAAATTCACTGTCTTAACTAGACCTCTAATTTGAACCATTTAACAGTGTTCCCTCTAAGGTGCATGGTAGCACAGCTTCACTGTAATTGATCAGGTCCTCCCAGTCAGAGGCTCAGATCTCCATGAATGGAACTGACTTACTGGGTGAGGCTGATTAATCATTGTGAAGCTGTGCTACCATGCAGTTTAGAGGGCACACCGCCCTGGAAGACTGACAGCAGCAACTTTGATCTGCCTCTGCAGTGTAGCCGTGCCTGTAGTGTCATTGCCAGTGTATAGACTCAGCTAGTATAGCACATATGTCTGGAGCTCAACATCATCTATTGGCTCTTTTTGCAATATTTACCCTGATGATTTGCAAATACTAATAACTCTAATATAATACTGCCCTTGTCTCACATTTAAAATTTACCTTTCTACTTACAGTTTCTCTTTCTCTCTCTCACGCACACATGCACAAATGTGCACACAAGCAGAAGAATCACTGCACTTGGTCATGAAGTGGTGTCACTTTTGGGATGGAACATGGTAGTTCTCATGGGCTGCATCTAGACTGACAAGTTTTTCCACAAAAGCAGCCACTTTTGCAGAAAAACTTGCCAGCTGTCTACACTGGCCGCTTGAATTTCCACAAGAACACTGACGATCTAATGTAAGATTCTCAGTGTTCTTACGCAAATACTATGCTGCTCCCGTTCGGGAAAAAGCCCTTTTGCGCAAATGTATTTGTGCTAGAGGGCCAATGTAGACAGCTCAGGGCTGTTTTGCACAAAAAAGCCCCGATGGAGAAAATGGCGATCAGGGCTTTCTTGCGCAAAACCGCATCTAGATTGGCACGGACGCTTTTCCGCAAAAAGTGCTTTTGTGCAAAAGTGTCCGTGCCAATCTAGACGCTCTTTTCCACAAATGCTTTTAACGGAAACATTTTTCCGTTAAAAGCATTTGCGGAAAATCATGCCACTCTAGATGCAGCCTAAGAGTACACAGTAATTTTCCAACACAGCTTATATACCAGAGCAATCAGTTCTGACATTATATATCACATCTTGTTTATTTTTTGAGTTGCCAATGCTCACCTTCAGTCTGTCAATCATGTCATCCTCCACTGCCCACCTGTTAATTTTTCAAAGACACTCCCTTCGGATTTCTCCCATTCTACCTAACATGCTTAAGAAGTGTTCCCAGTTAATATCCACAAAGCTACCTCATTAGACACCTGCAAAACCCACCACAAAACTGGTGGCTTCCTAAAACTTGCCTGATAGTATGGTGCCTAGGATGCTGACCAATATTATGTCATTGTTTTCTTCTATTACCCTGTCTGACCATATCCTTTTGTCTTTTGTCTCATACTTAGATTGTAAACCCCTTTGGGTAGGGGCTATTTTTAAAATCTGTTTTAATAAATCTAGCACAACGTGGGCCTGGTTTTTACTGGGGCTCCTACCCACTACAGTAAAATAAAAATACTAAATAATAATCAATAATGACAGTTTCAGACACGAAGTGAGGAATATAATTGATACTCAAGCAGGAGTTTTAGGAAGGCAGAGTATAATTATCAAAACTAGAGTTTCACCAAGACACTGGGGTTAATAATAACATCTCTGCTTTTTTGTCATGGGGTCTTTAATAAGCTCAGCTAGTCAGGATCATAGTTCTAGGTCCTGGCTAAATGACAGTTCTTCTTAGAGCAATGAAATGATTAAAGTGGATTATCTTAATTAGTGCATACTACAAAAAGATCAGGAAAGACTTGCAATTATCTTTATCAGATTGTTAGGAAATGCAAAATTAAAAGAAGCAAGAGCTTTGGGGCAAAAATCTATGACTCCCCAAGAAACCCTTTTAAAGTGTCACATAATGAAAATGTCTGGTCATATAGGTCAAGCCGCAAGAGACAGGTGCATCTTTTTAGGCAATGACCCCCGTACTGCAGGCAGACTGATGGTCCAAGTGCAAGGATGGGGTCAGAGCTCATGTTTGAAGCTTCATGTCAGGGGGATTTAAATTTACCATTAGGGAATTGTTTTCCCTCATTGTCTTTGAATCCTACCTATAATTAAACAAAAAGAAACTGCATGGCTCCTCTGGGGAGGATTAGTCTTTCACCCATCACTATTGTGACACTAACATGTTAGACAAATGGAAGGGAGGGGGAAGAACAGTGAGTAAAATGCGTAGGATGGTCTCTTCTGCACAACCAGAACTGATGAACTTTTAATAGTTAGCCTTCCAGGTGAAGCTAGAATTTGAAGGCACAGTATGTGACTTGTCTGTTTTTAGGCTGTGCTATACCTAACTTGTGATTACAGTATGGATAGACACACAAAGATCTGGCAAAAGGCTCAGAACAATTTTTCCCCAACAAGTACTTATTTAATTGTTATTACTGTAATTTCACAATGCTGGTAGTGTGTTCTGCAGAACACAAACATAACTGAAAACACCCCACCAAATCCTTGTTCATGATCTGATTTGATGCTAACAATATAGATGAAATCCATGTAATATACTGGATAAAGTTATGAGCCTTGAAGAAGGGTGGAGATAGTTCAAATGCACAACAGAATTGTTTTTAAACACTCTTATCTAGCTTCTATGTATTCTTTCTCATGGAGTGAGTAGTGAAGAGACTCCCATAGGAAAAATAAAGAGCATCAGGCAGAGTTTTAAAATATATAAAGCAAGAGTCTTAGGCATTGACTGTAAGGCCCAAAGGCACTTAGGGTTGACAGGTGTCCGGTTTTCACCCGGACAGTCCAGTATTTGGGGGCTCCATCCGGTAAAAAAATCAGGAAATACCGGGCTTATGCAATGTCCGGTATTTCCTGTTTCCCTGGGACAGAAGCCCAGCGGGGACAATTTTC
>CM057848.1:33395800-33406914 GCA_030068395.1 Apalone spinifera
CATTGACTATGTCGAGTAGCCTATTTTACATGCCTCTGTCAGCAGAGGCATGTAGTGTAGACATACCCAGTGAGAAGAACCAAGTGCAGGAATAGTGCTCCTAAAGGTACAATCTGGCTTCTATTTAAGTCAATGGCAATGCTACCATTGATTTCAATAAGAGGTGGCTTCCTTCTCGCTCTTCTTTTCTCTCTTGTTTTAAAATGTGATTTACTATGTAAACCCTGCTGCTTATTGAGAGAAAAAAATAGTACAGTAACTTACATTTTTCCTCTAATTTTATTTCGCTGGGTAAAAGACTGTCTCTATCAGCATCACTAGGCGTCAATGTAAGGGAGAGAGCTAGACAAGTTGAACATATGCACACAGAGCCATTTTCCTACAACAGCAATAATGTGAAAGCAACACGGAACATTTCTTTCTTGGTTTACATGACATTTCTTTTCTCTTGCAAAGCCAAACAGGTATTTATTTTCTGAAACCTCCTTACACACAAATAGCTTCCTGTCATGCTTATGCAGTTACATAGGGATAAATGGTAAGGCAAGAGTTGAATTAAGATGCAGGGCAAAGGGGGGAATTTAATATTCTCTGATGCAATCTGAAACTAAATAGAAAGTTAATGAGGTAGATGTATAAAGAAAGGCTGGAGCTTCAGGGGATAAAGTTCTTGTTGCACCTAGGGTGGCCAAATTGTGTGAGAAGACATGAAAGAGACAGGTGCTAAGTGAGCAGAGAGAAAAGAAAGGTTAAAGTCAATGAGGTAGATTGGCTTCAGTCTGTGGAGGACTGTTGAACTAAAAACTGAAATGGATGAGGAAGTCAGCAGCAAGATCAAGGAGAATGCTGTGATGCATTCATGCACTGTGTAGTTAACTGGGATCTTAGACAGGCTTTTGGATGGTTTGGTTTTTACACCTCCTACCTGATGAGAAATAGTTTATCCATCCTGTGAAAATTATTAAGGTTCAGGAATTTTTGCATATTCCAAATCAGGACAAAATTATAAATCTGAAAAAATTCTGTTAACTGAAAATTAAATTAAAAGAAGGTTGCAATCCAAATATTTTTTTTGAGTCCACGCATTTTTATTTAAAAGTCCAAAATGAAAACTAAAGCTAGCTTAAGTTATGACATGAAAATTCATTTATTGACCTGGACAAAAACCCCTCTCTTTTGTTTCAAAGTTTGTTGGATCAAGACATTCATTGAATCTGTCTCTATGGAAGTTTTTGTTTCAGCAAATCAGCATTTTATTCTGAAAAAGCATTGCACTGAAAAACTCCTGACTGGTTGCATATATTAGCCTTCCACCTTCATGTGGGAAAAAACAAAACAAAAAAGCCACAAAACTGTCAGTGCATGAACAAGCTGGGGAGGAAACCTTTGTCTTCTTAGTACCCTCTCAGCTCAATCTTTAAAAGCACCAAAGGTTTCAGTTAGGTTTGGAATAGTTTTTTCTGGAGATTGCCCTAACATCTCAGGACTATAAGTGGGAGTTAGGAATCTTGTGAGGATAGGAGAACATGAAAAACAACACAAAAGAAAATGTTATTTTTGTCTCCAAAAAAGGGCTAATTTGCGATTTGATCAAAGGCTCCAGGTGGGGCAGGGTGTGTCTTCAAGTTGTTATTAAATGAAAACTGATTTGCCCATCTCTACTCTGAAACATTATCCAATCTTTGCCATTTGCCCAACAGCTGTGCTATTTGGTAAACATATGAATTTTCACTGAGGATGTCAGGCTCAGCAAAACTACAGAAAACAAACAATTTAAAGACAAAGCTTGATTAGCTGAAGAAAACATCTGCAGATTTTAGCCAGAAACCCCAGCAAACCTTCATCTTTTGTAAGCCTCAGACAATTGCTTACACCCAGTGATTGCCTACTGTTTAGCAACAACAGAACTGTTGTTGTATCTGATTGCAGATACTTTTCATGCAAAGCCTTGAGCATAAGTTGCTTTAAAAAATTGGACAAGAAGAAGGTATAAAACCCAACAGGATATGCTGCTGATTCATGCACTGTTACCATTGATTGGTCCAGGTGCACTTGGAGTGGTGTTTTTTATTGATTTTCTCTCTAAGAAATGTTTACATTTCCATGTGGTTTTACTTTGTTTGCAAATTTAATTTGTCAAAACACTTCCAAACAGGCATTGTTTCAGTTCAGAATGAATGTTTCGGTTTAGTGACTGGAGAGGAAAGAGTTACGGACTGGAATGAAATTCAGAAGATTTAAATTCTGTTCTCAGATTTGCTACTGATGCATGTGAGTTTAATTAAATTAATTCACCTCATTGTGTCTCCATTTCCCTGCCTATTGTTGCCTAGGAAATGCAACCTAGATGAGGCTACTATAAGGTGGGTGCATAACTGGCTGAATAACCATTCTCAAAGAGTAGTTATTAATGGTTCACAATCATTCTGGAAGGGCATAACAAGTGGAGTTCCGCAGGGGTCTGTTTTGGGACCGATTCTGTTCAATATCTTCATCAATGATTTAGATGATGGCATAGAGAATACAATTATTAAATTTGCAGAGGATACGAAGCTGGCAGGGATTTCATGTGCTTTGAAGGCTAGGGTAAAAAATCAAAATGATCTGGACGAACTAGAGAAATGGTCTGAGGTAAACAGGATGAAGATTAATAAGGACAAATACAAAGTACTTAGGAAAGAACAATCAGTTTCATACATTCAGAGTGGGAAGTATTTAAAAAACAACAAATAGTCTGGTAGCACTTTAAAGACTAACAACATGTAGGAGTCTAGGAAGGAGTACTGTTGAAAGGGTTTTAGGGATCATAGCGGACAACAAGTTAAACGTGAGTCAACAAACAGTGTGACACAGTTGCAAAAAAAGCAAGCATGTTTCTGTGATGCATTAACAGGAGTGTTGTGAGCAAGATACGAGAAGTCATTCTTCCACTCTACTCTCCACTGATTAGGCCTCAGTTGGGGGTATGTTTACATTTGCAACTTGTTTCGGAAAAGGGCTGCAAATGTAGGCATTCGGAATTGCAAATCAAGCCTGGGATTTAAATATCCCGCGCTTGATTTGCATCTTCCCGGCCGGGCGCCATTTTTGAAACTTACAAGCCCAGAATAACTGCCCGCGTCTACAAGCCTGGAATAACTGCCCACGTTTACACAAAATAAAGCCCTATTTCGAACTACCTTTATTCTTCCTGCAATGAGGTTTAACAGGTAGTTCGAAATAAGGCTTTATTTTGTGTAAACGCGGGCAGTTATTCCAGGCTTGATTTGCAATTCTGAATGCCTACATTTGCAGCCCTATTCCGAAATAGGCTGCAAGTGTAGACATACCCTTGGAGTATTCTGTGCACTACATTTCAAGAAAGATGTGGAAAAATTGGAGAAGGTCCAGTTAAGTGCCACAAAAATGATTAAAGGTCTAGAAAACATGACCTATGAAGGAGGACTGAAAGAATTGGGCTTGTTTAGTTTAGAGAATAGAAGACTAAAAAAGAACGTGATTGCAATTCTCTAGCATCTAAAAGGGTGTTACAAGGAGGAGAGAGAAAAATTGTTCTCCTTGGCCTCTGAGGATAGGACAAGAAGCAATGGGCTTCAATTGCAGCAAGGGAGGTTTAGGTTGGACATTAGGAAAAACTTTCTAACCGTCAGGGTGGTTGTGGAATCTCCATCACTGGAGATATTTAAGAGCAGGTTAGACAGAGACCCCCTCAGAGATGATCTAGACAGTGTTTGGTCCTGCTGTGAAGGCAGGGGACTGGTCTTGATAACTTCTTGAGGTCCCTTCCAGTTCAATGATTCTATAATTAATACCTTCTCTAATAAATTAAGCACTCTCCCCATTTGCTACATTTTCATGAACTTGCCCCAATTTCTGTGACTGTTTCTGAGCAGTTCAAATTATCAGCAGCCTCTGGAGTGTTGGTGAATTATTGTCTATTTGTGCAATGGGTCACCTAAGTCACCTGGTGCAATTTCTATTTCACTGACTGAATGACTGAGGGTACATCTAGACTGGTGGGTTTTTCTGGGATACCAGAGGATACCAAATGCACTCTTTCACGGAGCCCTGTATACCCCGTTCTATGAGGCATAAGGGTTCCGCCGAAAGAAGAGGCTTTCTAGATGGTGCCAAATGATGGAAAAGCCTCTTCTGGAAAAGCAATCAGAAAAAGCTACTCAAATTGCACTCGATAAAAGAGTGTAGTCTAGACCTAGCCAGAAATATTTTTAATTGGGAGAATAGTAAATTACATGCAATGGCTGATAAATACTCCTGTTAAAGAGACCGGGTGGGTAAGATAATATCTTTTTATTGGAGCAGTATCTGTTGGCGAAAGAGACAAACTTTTAAGCTCTACAGAGATCTTCCTGAGGTAGAGAGCTCAGTGTAGATTGAAAGTTTATCTCTCTCATCAATAGTTGTTTGTTCATTAAAATTCATTACTTCTAATATCTTGGGGCCAATGCAGCTACAACAGTGCAGAATATTTCTGTTGTCACATGGATAGTTATTCCCCAGATATTTATAAGAATAATAACAAACCATTTGGACAGATTGTGGTAAGAGCCAATAAAAAGGGACAGAAATGTAGTTGAACTAAAAAGGCATTCAGAATTTCAATGAACACTGTTTTTGCAGTGTTCAACCAGCTCTCCTTGAACAAGATGTAAATTTATGAAGTGTTCCTACATTTCCTGACACTCATCAGTTACTAATCTATCGGATTAACACTGAGTTTGTTGTGGCCTGGAAGTTCCAAATACTCTATACAGCCTTCCACTGGGAGCATTAGCCTTTTAGGAAGTCTGATCAAAATATTTCTCTCATGTTCTAAAAATGTGGAGGTGAAAAGAGACCTGTCCATTACACAAAAGGTGTTAGATGACTTGTACAAAAATAATCTCACTACCAAAAGCCATGGCTTTACGTTCATAGTTTCAGAACTGTGAATAAAAATGCACACCTACCAGGACCTGAACCAAAATCAGAAACTTTATTTAGAGAGGCAACAAGTTTGGGTAAAGAAGAAAAATGGAAATTGTAAGGGGATTTAATAGGTACTCCAAAGAGGGGGGAAAAATTATTTTGACAGCTTGAAAAAGAAACCCAGTCCCAAAGGCATTTCTAACCAGGTAAGTCTTTTCACACCATCCTTAAGTATGTGTTTTCTCAACTTGCAGTGATTCTTTGGAGAAAAGGAAACAAATAGGAATCCTGAATGTTAAATTAACCACTACAGGCATTTGCTACAGTCCCACATGCCCATTAAAATCATCAATACACACTATTAAGTTGCCCTGGGGCATGATATAAAGTTGTAAGGAATCTGTCCTATCTACTTGATCGAAAGCAAATGGGAAGACGTGTTCACAGTTGACTATTTTCTACAGCAGCATTCCTGTGTCACTGAATCCTAGAAATCTGACACAGAGAACTTTCCTCTTTCTCCAGGTAATGCAATATTCAGCCATAGACTAAATACCTATGTGTTTTTCCATGTGTAATTAGAAATGATTCAAGTGAGAAGGTTAGAAATGACTTGGATGATAACTAAACCCTGATATAAACTTAAAATTTAAATTATCTTGCAACATCACTCAGAGTGCTGTAGTTAAAACAGTCTAATTCCCCCAATAGACATGACTAGGTCAATGAAGCAGGCCTGCATCCACCTAGTTACTAGCCCTTGGGGAAGCAGATTATCTACATCACTGAAAAAATGCTGTCAGTCTCTGTGGGTCTTGAGTCTGCATAGGAAACATGTACACTACAACACTCATATTAACACATGGCCTAATAAGCCATAACTGGGATTTTCAAATGTGCCAAAAGGAATTAAGGTGCCCAACTGCCATTGAAATAGGCTTCTTTGCAAATTCCAGCCCATGTCTGCAATATGGATTGTTACAGCAAAATTCCCACTGGTGCTAACACAAGTTAATCTGACCCAATGTTAGCACTAGTGAGCACCATGGGACTTTTGCTGTCATGTCAGTTAAAACTGTTGAGTGTATATTCAGATGACATGGTGATAAAAATAGGTCTGACTATGGGCACCTAATTCACATTAGGGCTCTAATTTATGCTACCATAGTTTCAATTATTTTACTCTCTGAGGGTATGTCTACATAGCAACATTCTTCTGAAATAACTAGCATTATTTCAAAATAACTTAGTCCGAGTCTACACAGCAGGCAGTTATTTTGAAATAATATTTAAATAATGTCAAGCTGCAGGACTTCTTCCTCTGACTCCCGTAATTCTCATTGTACAAGAAGTAGGTGAAATCAGAGGAAGAGTGCTCTGTTTCGAAATAAGTGCTGTGTAGGTACTCCCAATTTTGAAATAAGCTGTTTTAAAATGAGCTATGCAATTGAAGCATTATATTTAGCTGCTTGCATATTATGCTCTTCTCCCCATATATCTCTTCTTTGAATCTTAAATGACTGTGCTGTAGTGAAATGGATAGCCATTTTGCATTTATTTGAATTAGATGCCCAACTCCCATTCACAGTAAGTAGAATTTAGGCACCTAACTCCTTTGAAAATCTCCCCAATCATGTTTGACAATTATTCAGCCAACCTTTCCCACTAGAGTGTTAAAGAAACCCAAAAGAATAAGCTGTCACTTTCTAGATTGTTTCTGTACACAAGAGAAGCCAAATTCATATTGATCAAAGTGACATGTTTGCAGAGCAAAATAAACTGAAACATCTATATAATTTATGGCTTGTTATGTTTGGTGATAAACAGATGCTTTAATTAAGTTTGATTTTAGGGCCTTTAAAAACCTCTGCCTGAGTTTTATCACCTACAGTAAACAGGGCTTTAGAAAAGGAATAGATAAGCAGGTGTATTGATCTTGGATACAGATAGGAGGCTAGGGACCAGGTATTTGCCTTGTTGCTCTGTGAGGCCCCTCATATGTCTATCTGATCATAGAGTATGCACCTGTAGAAAACCAGATGGTAGATGTGATGCAGTGTTTAGAGAAAATGAGAGAGCACAGCAGTTCAGCCTGGAACAAATTTCAGAATGAGAAGTTTAAGGAGCAGAGGACTATAGGTCACCTAACTTTCTGATTCAAGAAATTATGGGGGAAATAATTGTATTCCCCTTACTAAAGGTGCCTCTGACTTTTTCTGGGAGGATCCTCTGTGTTGCAATCTAGCTCTAGAGGCTACAACTCCCATGAGCCCTTGAGGAAACCAGAAAGAGAGGGCTTGTCTGGGCATGTTGAGAGAGGGTCTCAGCAGTCTGGGACTCTCCATTTTGGGAGAGGGGAGCCAGACTGCTGTGGAAGAGCTATATATGCAGCCCAGGAGCTGTTGTGTTGTGGCTACAGCCTGGGACTGAAAGTCTGTGGTGCTTGGATACAGCAGGCTGCTGATTGTCCTAGAGGGGAGAGACTCGGGCTGAGCCTGTGGAAGAAGAGAACTACACAAAAAGCAGCACACAGGAGGATGCTGTAGGTAAATGGGCTCTTTGGGAAAGTTCTGCCTTGGACAGACCTCAGAGATATAGACTAACTCTGGGTCCAAAGAGAGGTAGGATGCCCAGCCCAGTGAACCAGAGCTTCTGGCATTTGGTGGAGCCTGCTCCAGTGGTAGAGGGAGTTTGCAGCTAGCTGCACAGCTTGGACTAACACACACACAACCTACAGAGAACCTCCACTCCAGCTGCAGATCTTTAAGCGCACCCACATAAGCAAGTGTCTGAGACTGAGTCCAGAGGAGTGCACACTCTGAGGTGGGATCGATGGTGGCAGTGCAAATGCCAGATAGGTAAGTTCCTATTATTTCTGTGTACTTTGTTAATTTTATTCACTGTTAATCTGTTAAACTCTGTTTCACCTATATATGAACACAATAAAGATGTGTTCATTCTAATGTAATCAGTTAGATGTATATTATTTATAATTGTCCTGGAGTTAGATCCAGATTATTGTTGGAATAATTTTATTCCTGGAAGCTCCCAAGGCACACCATTAAGTGTGTACAGGGTCAGCCAGGTGGAGGCACTGCCATTGCATATTCTTTATGAGCCAGGGACTGCAGCAAGGGAGTGGATAGGGGAACCCCAACTAAACAACATCACCACTGGGGTACTTAGGATCTTCTTTTATGTTAAAACCATCAGGCACCCAGGTACACCTATGAGTGTGACCTGCTCCCAAGTAACCCGGGGAGGAAAAAGGGGGTTACATAATGTTTTGCTGATCTTTTGTGAATATTCCAGACATGTTATTGGGAGATTTAGTAATTGGATACTGGGCTGCAGGGATACGAGTGGTATGTGGTGCAGCAGAAAAAATAATAGTAACATGCTGCTGATGAGTATTCAACTCCCACTACATCCTCTGAGAACTCCCACTACATCCAACTCAGCATTTCACAAGGAGGATCAGATCTTTTTTTCTTTGTTTCTATTGGGTCTCTCAAGTCACTGTTATAATCACTATTTTCCTCTAAGATACGGATACCTATTGTTGTTTCGTTTTATATATAGGGAATCTCAGGCACAAAACAGTTACAAAAATTGCCTGAGGTAGCATGGATGAGTCAGTGGACCACCTGGTCATAGAATCCAGGATTCTGGACTGGGCTTTGGGGCACGTCTACACAGCAACATTATTTTGAAATAACATAGTCTGTGTCTACACAGCAGTCAGTTATTTTGAAATAATTTTGAAATACTGTCAAGCTGCAGGACTTCTCACTTCAACTCTCGTAACCCTCATTGTATGAGGAGTAAGGGAGGCCAGAGGAAGAATGCTCTATTTTGAAATAAGTGCTGTGTAGACTCTCCCAGTTTCAAAATAAACTATGCAATTGATGTAGCTCAATTTGTGTAACTTATTTCAAGTTAAGTCCTGCTGCGTAGATGTACCTTGAGTCCTGTAACCTTTAGGCCATGGCTATACTACGGCTTTTGCCAGAAGAGGCAATAGAAACGAAGTGCGGATTAGCATTTTCTTGAGCTTCATTTTCATAATCTATTCTGGTCCGGTTTTGCGCAAGAGGTCTTTTGTGCAAGATCCACCTGGGGAGAGGCATAAGGTCTTGCACAAAAAAGGGGTTTTGGGGCAAAAAGGAAACATTCACACTGCTTGTTTTTGCACAAAAACCTCTTGCGCAAAAATGGACAGGAAGAGATAATGCAAATGAAGTGCACGAAAATGCTAATCACACTTCATTTGCATTGCTTCTTCTGGCAAAAGCCGTAGTGTACCCGTAGCCTTATTATATGAGAAGTAAGGGAAGTCAGAGGAAGAGTGCTCTATTTTGAAATAAGTGCTGTGTAGATGCTCCCATTTTCAAAATAAACTGTGCCATTGATATAGCTCAATTTGCATATCTTATTTCGAGTTGAATGCCCCTGATGCATTGATGCACCCTTGTTGACCATTTATATCTCAGGTGATGATAACCTTTTGTCGTTTCTTTATCTCCATTCTTGGCTTAGATGCCTATTAGCTCAAAGATATTAGAATACTTAGTATCTAATAAAAATGTGTCAGTTTATATAGGCTTATGCATTGTTAGGCAAATATTACATTTCATATTTTATTAACATTAGTGATTTTAAAGGTGTAACTGATTTTATGGAAGGGCTAATCCCACATTTTTAAAATTTGTATTTTTTTCTCCAGTTTTATCAGTTTAAAATGTGTATGAATAAAAAGTTGTGTAATGGAACCTAGACCACCAATCATTTGAATTTTCACCAAAATCCCAATCATGTCAGAATTCACTTTTTCTTCTGTGGAATATCCATGTTGGAAATAATAATAAAAAGAAATTGTCTATGATGCAGTGAAAATGGTGAATCCCCATAGGTTTTATACATTGTAAAGTCTGACTTTCAAAGTTTTTATCCAGCTTTGCATCTTTTGAATGGTTCAACTCCTGTATTGTCTCATGCCTAATTGTGTACAAGCCCAGTGGAGTATTTCAGGAGGTGGAATAATTGCAGGCTCACCAAAACAGGGTATGGAGGGGGAAAGGGGAAAACTTCCCAGGGGCCCAAAGGATTGAATTGTGCCCAGGGGGTCCCAGCCATCACTGTCACTGGCAGCACAATAGGGCTAAGGCAGACAGGTTTCTTGCTTGTCCTTGCTCCACGCCACTCCTGCAAGTGGCTGGTACTGTTCCTGTGGCCCCTGAGGGTGTCCACGCACATTGCCCCCATCCTGAGCACCGACTGAAACTGCGGCCAATAGGAGCTTCAGAGGTAGTGCCTGAAGGCAGCACGTGCAGAGATCCAGACGAGTGTGCTCCTCACTTTCAGGAGACTCCCTTTTTTCCACCCCTCATACACCCCAAACTCCTGCCAGGCCCTTGCCTACACCCCAACTCCCGCCCAGAGACTGAACCCCACATTCCCTCTCACACTTCATCCCTCTACCCTAGATGGTGAAAGTGAGTGAGGGTTGGAGAGAGCGAATGCCTTGGGAAAAGGGTGGGCCAAGGCTGTGACCTCAGAGAAGGGAGACAGTTGGCTACCCTAGCAGGTGAACATGTGGGAGCTCTAGGCATGCCAAAAGAGTTTTCCCAGCAGCACTGCTGGCAGCTTGCTGGGTGCCACCCAATGCAAACACAGCACTGCCCAGATGTCAGGTGGACCACGTCTGCATGAGCGAAACTTCTATGTACTTGGGGATCCATAGACTGTTCTTCTCTGGGGCCTGGAATTGCCATCAGCGGGCCCGAGTAATTGTTATTTAAGTATCCAATTGGGCTGAATGTATTTGAGAGGCGATAGTTAACAGAATCTTAGTGTGTTAGGTACAAGGTCCCAGAGGTCTGGGACACAACTCAATCATTCATCCATTATGCATTTAGATCCTTTTATTAGCAGCTTTGCAGATATTGATTAAAAAGGTAAACATCTCTTAATTAACTGTGACCACTTGGGAAAAAGACAAAGGGGCATCAATGTGCAGAATTCAGCGAGAATTTCTGTTCAGTGCATCACAGTAGAATCATAGAATCATAGAATACTAGGACTTGAAGGGAGCTCGAGAGGTCATCGAGTCCAGTCCCCTGCCCCGATGACAGGACTAAATACTGTCTAGACCATCCCTGATAGACATTTATCTAACCTACTCT